>MEHQ01000366.1:47882-105075 GCA_008828725.1 Saccharina japonica | reverse complement strand
ACCAGGATACCTCGTCGAGCCGCGACGGCGATATCATAACTTCTAGATTTGTCCCGAGGGTGCCACTTGGACGGCTAGCACTGCTTGGTCTGAGGCATGTCAGGCGCTCTATTTGGATGTGAAGCTATCCTCTGTACCAGGAGCACTCGCTGCCTACGTGACGGTACCCCTGTCCTAGAGTCCAACTGCACAGTCCCGAGGCAAACTTCATGGGTTACTTTCTGTTGCGGCCTGTTCCAGGATCGGGTGCCTAAAAACTCGATCGGACACAAACCGCAAAAACAGCATGGAATGGAACGAACGAACGCGAATAGTCTCGTTTCGTTCCAGCCATTCCAAGCTATCCAATGGAGTTAAGACACGCCCTGAGGAGCGTGCGAGCGTGACCGAACCCCAGACTTTCGAAGGTTTTTTTTTTAAGCGGCGCAATCATCAGACAGGACGGGCATTATGTTGCAAATCAATTTTTCGTTTGGACTTGATTTTCACTTTTTTCCAACAGTTTTTTGTTCTTTGTTTTAGTTTTTGCCATTTTGTTTGAGTGCGTATATATTATTCTGGTTATCGTTCTCAGTTTTGTGGATTTTTTGTATTCGTATTTCACAAGTTGATTGTGCTGTGCCGTATATACACCAAGTAAGTACCACAACTGCGAAAAAGGTACAAATCACACCCAGCAGCGCAAAAGCGTAATGCCTTGCTGTGTGCCGTCCTGCTGCTCCTTCTCTTTCGGGCATACTTCCCAGCTACGTACAGAGCGACAATCACAGAGAAACATTGACCACCATCGTTGGTGTCCTTCGCCGTCATACACAGGGAGCTCTTGGCATTTTCCAAGTCGCCAGCTGCGCCTACTCATGCCACTTCCGTCAAACTCTTGTCTTTGTTCTCTTTTTCCACCAGCGTAGCGGGCGGCGTTAACCGCCCGCGACGCGGAGCCCTTGTACATGATACCATGAAAGCAGGTATTTGGTGTACCAGCATACCGGTTCCAACCAAAGATGTCGGGAGACATGTCAAGCAAGGCAAAACACGCGCTGTCAAGGGTGTAGGGCCGAAGTGTTCCACACTAAAGCCTAGTAGTTTGGTGTCAAGTCACGGCATGTCAAGGCAAAGCTGCTGTCTGTCAAGGGTTGAAAGTCCTGTCTCCCGACATCTTTGGTTCCAACCAGGACTGGTATATGAAGTAGCTCACAGGTAGGTGACGACGTCGAAGGCCATTCGGACCGAGGGGACCTCATAGAACGCGTCCGGTCGGCTCGCCAGCCCCACACAGTTGAACTGTACACCCGGCATGATCGAGGTCCTCCGCAGAGCACTCCCCTGAGAGCGCAGACAAGCGTTTGCATACGGTAACAAAGGAAACAACATGTTTAAAACAAAATACGAGTACAGTACGCGACACCAGTTAAGAATCTCTTATTTCTGGTCAGGCTGGAATTCTTATGTAAGGCAGGGTGTGTCCGACACTATTTTCAGTACAATAGAGGTCATGTTCTTATTTTCCTCTAAAAATCCAGCCTGAAATTATTAACTGCCGAGTTCTTAAGTGCTGTCGCGTACTGTATATACTTAGTATATATACTTCAAGTATACATATACAAGGTTCCCCTTCGGGATATAGTGGGCTTGAAATCGCCGGGGTCTCGCAAGAAAAGGGGGAGCATCATAATAGTCAGGCGTCCCTACGAGTTACTCCGAGTACTGCTGCTGCTGTATACTGCTGTGTGACAGAATGAGGTTCGACCTACCGTGTGACACGAAAGAAAGCACACCCCGGTGATAACATTTTGGCATTTAAAAATATGATCACCGGGTGTGCTGTTGTGGAGGGGTGTGCTATCTAACGCATCCCCGGTGATAAACGCCATGCACGAGAGCCCTGCAGCTAGGGGGTGTGGTAACGAGAGGGTGTGACAACGACGGGGTGTGGTAACGGCAGTATTGGTTGATAAGGAGAGTAAACAGACCCCGACCAGATTCAGGGGGTGTGGTAATGAGAGGGTGTGATAACGGTATACCAATGATTGCTATGGAGTGAGTGTGAAGAGACCCCGGCCAGGATGAAGGGTATGTTAGCAAGGGGTGTGCTAACGCATGACAAGCTTGGTCTAAAACCAGATTGTTTTTCTATTCTCACGTATTGCCGGTGATGGTAAGGCAAACGCTTGAAACCCGGGGTTAACAGCAAAAATCCCCGCCTTGCTACGATACCGCAAAACGGTTACCGGTACCGGTACCATACCGGTACTAATTGATGAAGTAATTGGTGAAATCCCGAGGGTCGCACCGCAAGTGCTGCAGATGCTTCGCCGGTACCGGTACCAGTAGCCGGGGCTTGGCACACGGCGGACGTAGGAGACGTGATAACGTTAGTGCCAGTACCGGTAAGCGCGCTGGTCCCAGAGAAAAACGACATGATCGTCGCCCGAGGCGCGGCACCAGCAGCTACAGGTAGGGTCGAAGCCGCGGACTCGTTCGGCCCACTGTGAGGGGGCGCAGCAGTTGCCTCCATACTGGTGTCCATACCGGTGCGGGTTGATTGTGAATTGTGAATGCTATACATCCACCAGGTGGTGTGATAATTATGGAGTTTGACACTGTTTTCAGGCGTACACACGTAGGGTGGGTGTTATCTAACGTACCCCCGGTGATAAAGTGACGGTAAAAAAACGACGTAAAAAATATACCACCCGGTGTGCTTATGTGGAGGGGTGTGTTATCTAAGGGGGGTGTGCTTTCTTCCGTGTTATACGGTACATATACACCGGAACAACATACCAGGTACATTGGGCAAACAGATTATGGAAAGAAAAAAAAATGAAACCGACGGAAAAGCCGACCGAAGAGCGAACACGAAAGCAAGCACCAGGGTAAACGAATACCAGGTAATTGTATGGACTCGTACACATACAGTTAAAAATGAAATATATAAAAGGGAGTGAAGGTATGACCAAAAAGTCAAGTTTTACGTCTAGCACAACCTACCGGTACCAGGTATCAGATACGTACCTGGTGACGGACGATCGAATACCAAAATAATTGAACGAGTACCAGGTACGTACATACCAGGTGTATGTGTACGTGAGAAAAACTAAATAAAGGAAAGGAAAGGAAAGGAAAGGAAAGGAAAGGAAAGGAAAGGAAAGGAAAGGAAAGGAAAGGAAAGGAAAGGAAAGGAAAGGGAAGGGAAGGAAAGGAAAGGAAACAAACAAGGCATGTCTAAAGGCCAAGTTTTGAGCCTACATCAGTAGTAAAACATACCGGTACCATAAATCAGGCGTACCTGGCACCTGGTACGAAAAAAAATCGTTTTGTAAGCAGACGAACGAAAGTACATGTAATAAAACAATCTAAAAAACAACTAAACAAATAAACATATGATTACCAACAAAAATAACAAATAAAAGCAGCTATACATCGTAATTAGTATAAATTCAACGCAAAATACGTGGGATAAACAAAGCGAGACATAAAAAAACGCACATATGCTTGTTAAGCCCACCGCCGGGTCGTATTTAGGAAAGGCCAAAGAGAGCGGCGAACCGATCATAACAGAACAAAAACAAAACAAAATACGCCGAAGATTCAGCAGGAGGCTCTAATTCTTCATGTTAAATGCACGGATCAGTTGACTCATGAACATAAAATAAAGCGTCACACCAAAAAAGAGCAGGCGAGCAAGCTGCGCAGGCATATGCCCTTAATGTCGATACCAATGTGAAGATTAGCAAATACCAATATGAACATGCATGCACGCATCACCTGTTTAAGGTTAGAGAGCTGGCATTTCAACTAAAATTGAAATTGAACCGCTTCGCCGAAAGAGCTTCGATTTGGGGTTTTAAGTAGAAGCATAATTCAGCCGTTTTGTCAAATCTAGGTCAAGGTCTGTAATACGTGTATGTATATGCAGCCCTCGTAAAGTCGAGTCGTTCAAGCAAAATGCGATGAAAATCGACGAACAATTAGGAAAATGCCGAGTGAAACCCTGTGTATCAGGTACATATGATACGCGCTAAGAATGAAGGCGTGTGCCGGAGGGGGGGGGGGGATCTCATGCGAGGACGCCTTGTCCAGAAAACCGTCAAGGGGGCAAAAGCAAAAGCTCTTCCTTTGAGTTGAGAGCTGGAACGTGAAAAGTGAAGATATTTGCTTGGTACAAAACAAAAACACAAAAACGAAAACGAAAACGAAAACGAAAGAGGGAGTGGACGGGGGGAAGGAAACAGCACTCCCCTTTCCGCGACTGTATTGGTCCTGCACACAGTGTTCCCGCCGCAAATGGACACACCAAAACATACCTGAATCAGCTCGAAGGGCACGCAGAGCCTCATCCTCACGGCGCCGACGATGTTATCCGGCGCGGCTCCGTACGGAAGCCCGAGCACGAACCGCCGCGTGTTCCGGTTGTGCATGTCCGGCATCTTCCAGCTCGCCCCGCTGAAAAGGCCTGGCAGGCCCCTAGAAAACTTCCGCGACACGTACGCCAGGACGATGTTGCTCGAGAAAAACTCGAGCCGCCGTGTCTCGAGGGCCCGCGCCAGAGGCCCCGTGAAGGACGGGATGCGCCTCCCAGCCATCTCCGGCTCGAGCAGCCATTGCACCGAGGAAAAGCCCTGCCCGGTGTCCATCTGGTTTTCCGCGAAGCCCGCCATGTTGTTGGGCAGCTGCTGGAGCATTTCCTGCACCAGCTCGTCCACGTCGGACTGTGGTGGTGGCGGCGGCGGCAGCGGCGGTGGTGATAGGTGGGGGTGGGTGATGTTGGTGGTGGTGATCGTGTCGATGGTGTTGGTAATGGCGGTGGTGGTGGTGATGGCGGTGGTGGTGGTAGTGGCGGTGGCGGTGGTTGAGATGGTGTTGAGGCCACGGAGGCGGGATAAGAACGGCGAGAGGGGGGGAAGGGATGCGGGGGGTTAGCCGGGCGCTAATTGTTATCGTGATACTGCTATTATTGTTTACAGTATACCTTGTAGATTATATTGACAGATTACGTGTACGTAAATCTCCTGCGTAAGGCGAAATACATATAGAGGGCCAGGGTTGCCTTTGGTTTTGTGCGCATCTGGGCGCATTGCACGTGGTGAATCGTATCGGGATACGTGGCATGCATTCCTTGGAGTAACTAACGCACCCTCTCTCCACCCGGCGCGTGTGGCGAGAGGGAGAGAGAGGCTGGCTTAATATCAATACCGCCGACTGCTGCTGTTGGAGACCAAACCAATCCGACCCAAGTTGAACCAAACCGAACCGAACCCAACGAAATTCCCCTCAGCACACCCCGCCTCCCTCCTACACCCTTCCCCCTCCCTCAATGGTACACATTGGCAGCACCTGCATGCGGAGCAAGAAGTGTCGGTGTTTCGCGTCCCGATCGGCCGCCCGGCCCACCGCCCTCAGCACGTTGTGGGCAGGAATCAGAGGATTCCTGATTAGAGTCCAAGAACAATAGGAAACCGAGCACGAACGAGAACAAGGACAAGAACAAAAACGAGAACAATAATTAGAACAAGGACAAGAACTAGAACAACAAAAAAACAGCAGGAACAAGAACAGAGCGACAACAAGGACAAGGACAAGGACAGCAGCAAGACCAAGCACAAGAATAAGAACAACAACGGGGACAACAACAACGCCAACGACAAGGACAAAGGACGAGGAAGGCACAGAAAAGGGCACTACCATATCGCCATCACAATCACAGTCGCACCCACTTCATTGGGAACGTTGCATCGCTGTGTCGGCATTATCGCATCATACCACAGCATACCATACGACAACATCACACCTCGGGATATCACACCATGCCATAAAACCCAAAATCGATGTATACCTCGCGGTGGATGCCCTTCCGTACAACATAGCACACCACCTCGCGCATAGTCTGATACCATACCTATACCATGTCATACTCTTGGTACCATTATATCCCATCAACGTATACCATAAAAATATCATACCATACCATATAAAATACCATACCAGGCCATAAAATATACCACTACGTCCCTAAATATAAGCACCGTTTTGTATATTGATACGTGATCCAAACGGTGCCTATATAGTGGGACAGAGTTACCACTCTCTGGACGGAAATATTAGGATTATCCAAACATTATCACGGGGGACCATAGTAAATACTAGTAAATAGGTCCTGCGGTACAAAGAAAAAACTAGATAATACCCTATTTTTACCTACAACGTTTTGTCCTATCTACTATGGTTACTCGCAATAGTACTATTTTGACCAACAACATGTTGTCCTATCTACTATGGTTTCTCGCAATAGTACTATTTTTACCAACAACATTTGGTCCCCTATCTCCTATGGTTGCTCGCAATAGTACGAATACCAAACGGTCCTTACACCTCCGCCCAAAGTGGGCACGTATATACCAGGCAAGACCAAACATCGTTCTCATACATTACCTGGCGGTGGTGATGCCCTTCCAGATGCAACGGTTGAAAGCGGCGGCGCCCACGGCGAGATCTCCGGAGAGCAGCGTCGTCACGGTCTGGTCGCTGATCTCGCAACCGAACGCGATAAGGCAGCTCAGCGTGTCCAACCTACCATACGCAGCGGCATAATCCACCGCGGTCCTATAACGATACAGCAAAAGGTTGACAGGGGGCGGGGACAGGGACAGGAGGCGAGGGGGGGGGGTCAGAAGGTAAGTATAGCGCATCAAACGTAAGGATTCGACGGACGGGGGGGGGTACAAGGAAAGCACAGCAGTCGAAAGTCAGGTGGGGAGGAGGGTGTGTGTGTGAGATGCAGAAGGCAAGCGCCACACCAATAGTCCAAAGACGGGCGGTCAGGGGAGGGGGGGGGCACGCGGAGATATGTGCACAAACGTTTGCCCTGAAAATAACGTCCTAAAACCCTATAAAGCAAAATGAGGGCCACAAAGAGAAGGGCGGCCAATACGCCGCTGCCGATACGCCTACCCCCCCCCTCCCCCCTTCCCCGAAACAATATACGCGTCTTACTGTCAATAGCGAACAAATAAAAAATATTTTACTATTTACCGGAGGGGGGGGTGTCAATCTTCTGGTGGCGGATGGATACGAAAAATAAAGCTTACGCTCCCCGCACATGTACACATTATACTATTAATAGAACATATAGGATTCGTAGAACTAACTATGAAGTCGTTTGGGCTGGCCGGCGTTACTTGCCTGATTACTTACCAGGTGGTGGCTTCTCCTTTTTTCTGAGGCTTTCAAGAGATGCTTTTTGTTTTTTTTAGGTTTTTCGTTCTTGCCGGGTGGCTATCATATCATATCATACGTACGAGTACCTGGTGGTATATACGAGGAACGAAAGCTTACCGTGTTTCCCCCCGGGGGATTTCAAGTCAAACCACAATCCAAAAGGGGGACCTTGTACAAAGGTGTATAAAAAATACGTGCGGTGGTGCCAATTTAGCCATACACTAATAGGTACCAGTACGTGTTGTGTATAATAGAGAGCAAGTCCGCCTTATAGGGGTGGCGGCTTACTATGTTCTGAGCTCCTCGCACGATGAGGAGCAGCTCAATATCTCACCCGAAACATGACTTCGAAGGCGTTTTTTTCGCGCAACCGGAACCAACATTCCTTAAAATCACTCACTCGAGAAGATCAACCGATCAAAAAATATGGATACTATACTATAATCAAGTGAAACCCCCTACCGTATATACGCGCGATTGCTCTGTGCGCGTAACTGACCTCTGCCGGCGAGCCTCGTCGATGTCACACATGCACCCCAGCAGCTCCGTCAGGAGAGGGTTAAGGCTGCGCGAGTCCAGGGAGCTGGAAGCCGCGGCGAACATGAGGGGCGTCGGCAGGTCGGAGTCCTTGTCGTGGGACTGGGACAGCTGCTCCTTCAACTGTGGTCGCCGCCAAAGTAACCAAGAGGTCACAAGAGATGGGGAAGGGAAGGGAAGGGGTCGGAGGAACGAATGGGTCAACGAACGGACCGACAATTGAACGAACGTGCAATACGTACAGCAGAAAAAAACGAATAGGATAACGACGAAGAAAAACAAAAAACAGACTACATAGTTAAAAGAAGAGGAAGAGAAAAACGCAAGAAAACGAATGGACCAACGAAGGGAGCAGCGAATGGACCAACCGACCAACCAACTAACGAACGAAAGAAAGAAATAGTGTACGAAAGAAAAACGGGAAGATGACACGTACTAGGGAAAAAATACAAAACTCAGGGGTGCAAACAAAACAAAAAAACAACTGAAAGACAGAACGAAAACGAAAAAACTGAAAAAAAGAACCCGAAAACAAAACAGAACGAAAACGAACAGTTCCATTTACTCATACCAGGTATTCATACCAGATACGGTATATATGGTATGATACGGAGGGGAAAAGGAAACGAAACAAAATGTAGAGATCTAGACTACGAAAATATGTAGTGGGGGGTTTCATTAAGGCGAAAGGAAGCTTGCAACTTGCGACACCCCCCCCCAAGCGCGCGCTTGCTTCGCTTTTCTTCGCTTCTCTTCGTTCCGCACAAACCTCGTCGGCCTCCATGTAGTTGACCAGGGAGGTCATGACCGCTGCCATAGCCTGGGCGTTGCCTCGCGCGGCAGCGTGGAGCGGGGTCCAGCCGTACTTTGCCGTCGACGACAGCTGCTCCGCCACCTGGTCACCGTCAGTACGATCAGGCAATGCGCGGGAGGGGGTGAAGAACAAACAAGGAAAAAGCAACAACAACAACAACAACAACAACAACAACAACAACAAAACCCAGGGGGGGAACCACCAACCACCAACCACAATGACATCCATACCACGACCATCAATACCACGACCAACACCAACACCAACAACACCAACCAAACCAACCAAACCAACACTACCACCATCAACACCAACACCACCAACACTAAAACCATCAACACCCAACCAACACCGCCCACACAAACACCACCACCGCTGAAACCAAACAAAAAACATAACAATATTATATCAACACCACCACAACAACCACCACCAACACCACCATCAACACCCACCAACACCGCCACAAACAGCGATAAGCACACCTGATCTCTTCCGAGGTTATCCTCGATGGCCACCACAACGGCGCGGAACACCTCGGCGCTCCCGCTCCAAGCGGCGTGCATGAGTGGGCACCACGACCTCAGGTCCCTCGCTTGCAGCTCGTTCATCTTCACCGCCGACGAACGCCCCAGACATCCAACGAAGAGGTAAAAACAAAAAAACGAAAACACAAAACAAAACAAACAAAATATCAGAGGCAGCATTCGAACCAGCCCACGTATGTTCGAGGTATATACCTGGTATGTGTGTTTTTCGTGTATATATGCTCTGCTTCAACACGCTCACGTCCAAGAAACGGTTTTTACCGGAATTCAATTCCATCGTGTAGAAGGTAGACGGGCTGCCTTTTATGTTTACGGAACGCCGGCAGAGTACGCAAAAACTGGGGAGAGTAGACCCTTTAAGAATTGGACGCACTTTTATAAGGACAAACATACTTGGAAATAGTGTATTTTTTTGGAAGTAGAAAAAAGAGTTAAGACCGCTTGCTGAAGCCAAATTTGAGGATTGTTACCCCTGCCGAAACAAACATGTGGCGCTTCGCATCGCGCGCGGCAGAAAAAAATGCTGCCTATTGTTACAAAGCCAAGAGGAAAACGCGCAACTCGTCATCCCCCCCCCCCCCCCCTTCTGCCGCCCCTCGTCCGTTCATACAATGTCACCGATCACCCGGTTCTGACATAGACCGCAAGACAAAACGAGGACAAACTAGGAAGTTCACTCCTGCCGAATCATACAAATCATACAAATCATGCACAAGCTGATCCCCTTTGCACCACAACATATATCCAAGAAAATACAGAAATAGCCCCCCGTTCCCCCGCAACGTCATAACGATCACGCAGGAGATTTAGTATTCCTATACGAGTATGACAGGCGTTTTTTCTCACCAGGGTTTCCACTCCGAGGCGGCTCCTGATGGCGTCCATGACCGCCCTGTACGTCTGCACGTTTTTACCGGCGGCAGCTTGCATCAGCGGCGTCCCTTGTTCCCTGCGAGAAGGAGAGATGGGAAGCGAGAGAGAAAGAGGTGAGTACAAGTACGTCGTAAGACAAACAATCAACAGCAACAACAACAACAACAACAACAACCGCCGCCCTTTCGCTTCCTCCCTCGTTCCCGATCACAAGCCTCCTCCCTCACCGGTACTGCGTCACCAACTCCACCTTTTGCCTCTTGCCGAGCCATGGCACGAACCATCGACCCCACAAAAACAGACTAGAACAAAACAGAACCCAACCCAACCTAAACCCCAGACCAAACCAAAGCTAATGAACCCCAACTATCAACCCCAACCCTCCGCCCTTCCTCCCTCCTTCCCGACCAAAAAAACGCCTCCTCTCTTACCGGTCCTGCGCCACCAGCTCAACCTTCGTCTCGTCCCGAGTCATGGCGCGAACCATCTTCTCCGTAAAAACAGACCAAACCAAAACCGAACCAAACCAACACAAGACAAAATAAAAGCAAAACAAAACGAAAACCCAAACCGAACCGAACCGAACCGAACCAACTTCAACCCCAAACGCCCCCTCCCCCGTTCCCGACCAAAAAAAAAGCCTCCTCTCTCACCGGTCCTGCGCCACCAGCTCAAGCTTCGCCTCGTCCCGAGTCATGGCGCGAACCATCGAACCCACGGCGAGGACGTCGCCGGCCTCGATCGCCTCGCGAAGGTTCTTCGGGGGCTGCCGCGCTGGAAACACCGAGATGCCGCCCCCTCCCATGGAAGGGCTACATGCAGCAAAACGGGGTTTCAAGAGAGAGGGAAGGGGGCGGGGGGGAAGGGGGCGAAGGGCGGGGGACGGGAAGAGGGGGCGGGGGGGGGAAAGGGAAGGGGGCGGAGCGGAGCCGAGGGGGGGGCGAGGGAGGGGGGGTCAGAGTCATGAGTTCGAAGTGGTTGCGGCTCCCACGATACACCACGATGCACCCAACTACCGCCCACACCTCCTAAAGCTGAAATGGGCGCGGCCATCAAACCTGCAAACGCACGTACGAAACTACGGTTGGAAATAAGAAAACCGTCGCAATCTAAAGGCGCAAAACGCACACCATAGCCCCAACCTCCCACCCCCCCCACCCCCCATACCCCTTCCCGTCCGTAAAAAAAAACACCACGTATAGACTATAGACTTACGTACACTGGTCGTTGTTTTGTCTTCACTTGATTACAAGGGTCTGCTGCGCTCCCGGAGTCTACGACAAATCTACGACAAATAACGAAATAGTCACGGCATCTACGACGACCTCCACAAACAAGAAAGACAAAAAACAACAACACTAACTTCAAGATAAAAGTACCCATACAAAATTCTAAATTCCACACTGAAATCAAGGCATTTGTTTCCGAAAAAAAGAAAAAAAAAGTCGGGAAAAAGTATTAAAATGGGTCTTCAAAAGTCGAGTCAGAATCGAAAAACAATCAAAACTGAGCGAGACAGCCGATTTCGCACTAAATTCAAGATACAAACTCCGGAGAAAAAAAAAAGTGCCTCGAACCAGGCACGTGTACTGCCGTACTTTCCGCGTTAAATTCAGGAAGATGAAAATCCCCCCACTAATTTCAAGATACTTGCTTCCACTCTAAAACCAAGATGTTGTTTTTTCAAGAGTCGAAAAAATGTCAATTTTTGGATATTAAAAACAAGAGTCAGAATCCGAAAACAGTAGTACCTTAGCGAGATAGCCGCTCCCACGCTAAATTCAAGACAAGAAACTCCGAAATAAAAAATTGAATTCCCGCGAGCTATTCGTGGTTGAGCTTTCAGTCGAGCCCTTTTTTTTTCCTTTCGCACGCTATACACGAGTACCTGCTGTTTTCCTGACGCACAAAGCACACAGCAACATGTGATACAAAAAAAAATAATGACAACTATAAATAACAACAGCTTGCTTGCAGATTCCCAAGCGTGTTCTTGCATCTTGGCCTCTTCACGTCAGCTGTATCAATGCCTCAATAATTTACTTCTACTCTTTTACCTCGAGCGAGTGAAGCCGGCGACTTTCACAGGCACTATTACTAGCATATTGTCATCACGTCGAACTCCTACATGCACGATCTACCACATTGTTTGACTTTTGAGTTTACTTCCATGAAAAGTTTCCACGGAAGTTTGTTTTCTTTCGTGGAAGTAAATTCTACTTCCACATTTTATTTTTTTTACTTTCGTGGAAGTAAAATTTACTTCCACGAACGTTTTGTTTTACTTCCATGGGAGTAAACTTGACCTCCACGGATGTTTTCTTACTTCCATGAAGTACATTAGAATTTTTCTTCCATGGAAGCAAAACATGGAAGCGAGGGCATGTATTCACCCCCTGCTCCCAGTTGGTACACCGTCCCACGCAAAGTAAGCCCATCCCGATTACCAAAACGTGGACCAATTATAAACGGAACATTAAAAACCGTGTAGCGCGCAGCGCGGAACCACGCTAGACCTGTCTATTAATAGTGGCCGAAGGCCCTCTTCAAACTAAACCTTCCACGGGACCATGGAAGTGTTTTTACTTCCATGGAAGTAAATACGGTTTACATCCATCGAAATTTCCACACAAGTCGATTAACTTCCATGAAAGTGAAAAAAAACTTTCATGGAAGTAAATTTACTTCCATGAAAGTAAACTTATACTTCCATCAAAAGTTCATGGAAGTGAAATTTTACTTCCGTTGAAGTAAATGAAAAAGACGAATAATGTTGTAGACCCTACACCTCGCTTTGTTCTAAAGGAGTCCAGCTTCTGCAGTTTGCGACTGCTGTACTTTTTTGTTTTCTTGTTTTTTTTGTCCATCCCATTTATTATCTTCGCCCTTCTTTTGTCTCTCCCTCTTTAGTCGTAACTCAGATCCGGGGTCACTAAGTAGGCTCTTCTCCCCCCTCCCCACTACGGTCCTGCCTTGCAATTTTATCGCGAGAAGATTTCAGCACGTTCTTCCCTCGTCGACTTGCGTCGGATTCCGCCTACCCACGCCACGAAGGCGCTCTCAGCAATTGGTTCCTTTTTACTACTGTGTGCAGAAGCCTATATTTGACTCTGATTCCAAGTAAATTGTCCCCAAAACGAAAGAGCATTTGTTCTTCGTGAAAGGATTACGAATCTCCTATTTTGTCAACATGAGATACGTCGTGTATATAATATTCATGTATCTGATACACACATGCCGGGCTGTACTCCCGGAGCATGAACCTCTTGGCATTGGCAAGTCGTCAGTTTTCCCCCTATAAAAAATGGAATTGCCGACCTCTATCCGCTTCATCCACAATTGTTTGCGCTGTTCCTCTTCGTGAGCTAACGAAGCGGGTGGATGCCGCCCGCGGAGCGAAGCGCCTTGTACGTATATACATATTAAACAAACGCAAGCTATCTTTTGTCAAGCCATCCCCCACACACCCCCCCCCCTCCCCTCCGAAAAAATCACGCGAACTTAAATACAAAAAAAAAACGCTTCGCTCTCTTCGGTCTCAAATCAAGCACTTACCCGCCCCGCTGGACAAAGCCGCCACCGGGCCGTGCCGTCGACGCTGTCCCGGGGTTCCCTATCGTGGTCACCGAGTCGAAGTTGGACCCTCCCGCGGCCGCCGCCGCCACCGCCGCAGCCATGGCAGGGATGTGGCTCCCCGAGGTACGCCTCGGTAACATGGTGCCCGACGAGTGGGTGTCTTTCGGCGAATCAAACGCCGACACTCCTAAGAAGGCGGCGGCAGCCGCTGCGTCCGCGGCGGCGGAGTCGCCCGAGATCGTAGCCCGCCTTGGCGCGGCGCTGGTGATCTTCCCCCCGGTGCTGCTCACGGCGGCGGCGGTGAGCGCCTGGCCCTCCGCGTTCCTTGCCGCCGCGACGCTCCGGANATCTTGGCGGAGAAAATCAGGAGCAAAAAAAAGTAAAATGGGTGTGCCGCTGCCAGAAAGGGGACACGGGTACAGCAAACCCAAAGATGCTACGCGGTACGATTCTGTCCCGATATGTAATAATCATTTTCATGTTAACATTTCATTCAAAAGGGCCTTATATTCAGGTACATAGTGGTGTATACCTGGTATAGACTATAGACTTACGTACACTGGTCTTTTTTTTGTCTTCACTTGATTACAAGGGTCTGCTGCGCTCTCGGAGTCTACGACAAATCTACGGCAAATAACGAAATAGTCACGGCGTCTACGACGACCTCCACAAACAAGAAAGACAAAAAACAACAACACTAACTTCAAGATAAAAGTACCCATACAAAAAATTAAATTCCACACTGAAATCAAGGCATTTGTTTCCGAAAAAAAGAAAAAAAAAGTCGGGAAAAAGTATTAAAATGGGTCTTCAAAAGTCGAGTCAGAATCGAAAAACAATCAAAACTGAGCGAGACAGCCGATTTCGCACTAAATTCAAGATACAAACTCCGGAGAAAAAAAAAAGTGCCTCGAACCAGGCACGTGTACTGCCGTACTTTCCGCGTTAAATTCAGGAAGATGAAAATCCCCCCACTAATTTCAAGATACTTGCTTCCACTCTAAAACCAAGATGTTGTTTTTTCAAGAGTCGAAAAAATGTCAATTTTTGGATATTAAAAACAAGAGTCAGAATCCGAAAACAGTAGTACCTTAGCGAGATAGCCGCTCCCACACTAAATTCAAGACAAGAAACTCCGAAATTCAAAATTGAACTTCCGTGTATTCATGGTTGAGCTTTCAGTCGAGCCCTTTTTTTTTTTCCTTTCGCACGCTATACACGAGTACCTGCTGTTTTCCTGACGCACAAAGCACACAGCAACATGTGATACAAAAAAAAATAATGACAACTATAAATAACAACAGCTTGCTTGCAGATTCCCAAGCGTGTTCTTGCATCTTGGCCTCTTCACGTCAGCTGTATCAATGCCTCAATAATTTACTTCTACTCTTTTACCTCGAGCGAGTGAAGCCGGCGACTTTCACAGGCACTATTACTAGCATATTGTCATCACGTCGAACTCCTACATGCACGATCTACCACATTGTTTGACTTTTGAGTTTACTTCCATGAAAAGTTTCCACGGAAGTTTGTTTTCTTTCGTGGAAGTAAATTCTACTTCCACATTTTATTTTTTTTACTTTCGTGGAAGTAAAATTTACTTCCACGAACGTTTTGTTTTACTTCCATGGGAGTAAACTTGACCTCCACGGATGTTTTCTTACTTCCATGAAGTACATTAGAATTTTTCTTCCATGGAAGCAAAACATGGAGTCGAGGGCATGTATTCACCCCCCCTGCTCCCAGTTGGTACACCGTCCCACGCAAAGTAAGCCCATCCCGATTACCAAAACGTGGACCAATTATAAACGGAACATTAAAAACCGTGTAGGCGCAGCGCGGAACCACACTATATCTGTCTATTAATAGTGGCCGAAGGCCCTCTTCAAACTAAAACTTCCGCGGGACCATGGAAGTGTTTTTACTTCCATGGAAGTAAATACGGTTTACATCCATCGAAGTTTCCACACAAGTCGATTTACTTCCATGAAAGTGAAAAAACACTTTCATGGAAGTAAATTTACTTCCATGAAAGTAAACTTATACTTCCATCAAAAGTTCATGGAAGTGAAATTTTACTTCCGTTGAAGTAAATGAAAAAGACGAATAATGTTGTAGACCCTACACCTCGCTTTGTTCTAAAGGAGTCCAGCTTCTGCAGTTTGCGACTGCTGCACTTTTTTGTTTTTTGTTTTTTTTGTCCATCCCATTTATTATCTTCGCCCTTCTTTTGTCTCTCCCTCTTTAGTCGTAACTCAGATCCGGGGTCACTAAGTAGGCTCTTCTCCCCCCTCCCCACTACGGTACCTGCCTTGCAATTTTATCGCGAGAAGATTTCAGCACGTTCTTCCCTCGTCGACTTGCGTCGGATTCCGCCTACCCACGCCACGAAGGCGCTCTCAGCAATTGGTTCCTTTTTACTACTGTGTGCAGAAGCCTATATTTGACTCTGATTCCAAGTAAATTGTCCCCAAAACGAAAGAGCATTTGTTCTTCGTGAAAGGATTACGAATCTCCTATTTTGTCAACATGAGATACGTCGTGTATATAATATTCATGTATCTGATACACACATGCCGGGCTGTACTCCCGGAGCATGAACCTCTTGGCATTGGCAAGTCGTCAGTTTTCCCCCTATAAAAAATGGAATTGCCGACCTCTATCCGCTTCATCCACAATTGTTTGCGCTGTTCCTCTTCGTGAGCTAACGAAGCGGGTGGATGCCGCCCGCGGAGCGAAGCGCCTTGTACGTATATACATATTAAACAAACGACAAGCTATCTTTTGTCAAGCCATCCCCCACACACCCCCCCCCCTCCCCTCCGAAAAAATCACGCGAACTTAAATACAAAAAAAAAACGCTTCGCTCTCTTCGGTCTCAAATCAAGCACTTACCCGCCCCGCTGGACAAAGCCGCCACCGGGCCGTGCCGTCGACGCTGTCCCGGGGTTCCCTATCGTGGTCACCGAGTCGAAGTTGGACCCTCCCGCGGCCGCCGCCGCCACCGCCGCAGCCATGGCAGGGATGTGGCTCCCCGAGGTACGCCTCGGTAACATGGTGCCCGACGAGTGGGTGTCTTTCGGCGAATCAAACGCCGACACTCCTAAGAAGGCGGCGGCAGCCGCTGCGTCCGCGGCGGCGGAGTCGCCCGAGATCGTAGCCCGCCTTGGCGCGGCGCTGGTGATCTTCCCCCCGGTGCTGCTCACGGCGGCGGCGGTGAGCGCCTGGCCCTCCGCGTTCCTTGCCGCCGCGACGCTCCGGACCCGGTCGATGGGGTGGAGGGTGGTGCCCACGCTGTTGTGATGGCCCCGAACGTGCGTCTGGGTCCGGTCGGCGACGGTGGCTGGGGGCGATGACGACTTGAACGCGCTGCCGGTGCTTCCGGTGCTGCCAGTACTGCCGCCGCTGCCCCGGCCACCGCCACCCCGTCCTGCTCCTCCTACAGCAGTTCCTCCTCCTAACCCTACCCCTCCTCCTCCTCCTCCTCCTCCTCCTCCTCCTCCCCCAGCGGCGGCGGCGGCGGTGGTGGCGGCGGCGGCAGCGGCGGCAGCATTGGCGGCGTTAGCAGCCGCGGCAGTGCTCGCAGTCCGACTGCTGTTGCTGCCGCCCCCTGCCTCCCCCCCCCCCTGGTCTTGCTCCTGCTCCTGCTTCGGCGGCGACGGCTCTCCCTGTCCCCCCTGCTGCTCCCGCGCCCCTCCCGTTCCCCGGACTTGCTCCCCGTTATCCGGCGCGAAGAGATGGGCCTGTCGCCTCCGATCGAGGACTCCGACCTCCCGAACCCCCCGGAGAGGGAGTGGGACACGAGCGGCTGCTGCCCGTTCGCAATCTTAAGGTCTTCCTCCTCGATGGAGGAAATGCGGGACCGCGCGGGTACCTTGACGCGCTGGAAGGACTGCGGGCGGAGCCCCGAGAAGGCGCCGCCGGGCCTGTCGCTCATCCTCGCCGAGATCGGCCTGCCCACCTCCTGGAAGAAGTCGAGGGGCAAGTCCTTCGGCGACTGGAGCACGGACGACACCGGCGCCAGCCGTTGCCTGGAGGCAAACAAAAAAACAAGTAGGTTTTTAGGGTTAGGGTCGGAATCCGGGTTAACGAGTCGGGTGGGGGGGGGGGGGGGGGCTTGCAGTAATGAGGCGGTGGCGGTGATAAAGCGGCGGCGGGGGATGGCCGAAAAAGAAATGTGGCGAGGAGGGGTGGTAACGCGTCGTCGTCCAGACGGTACGGCAAGGTTTGGGTGTACTGTAGAAGTAGTGGTACCGAGGAACACCTACTGCTACTACTCTTGTCACATCCATAAATGTAGAATTGTACAGCCGTGAGAACGTGGATCATCAGAGAGGAGGTGGGCAAGCAACGTGGCTCTACACAAGTCGACGAGCATTGGGTGTGCCTATAACGTATAGGTTTACCTGGTATAATACAACGCACGATACCAGGTATGACATACATACACAAACGTAATAGTATAAGACGAGGTTGAGTGCTTGCCGCTTTTGACCCGTTTTGTGCCCACCCAAATCGGCACACAACACAGTCGACCCCACCTGCTGCCGCTGTACCGCCTGGGCCTAACAACTCCAGCTGCGTACGTAATACACACTGGTACCTACATACGATAAATGCGATACGATAAATGATACCGATACCATCAGTGCCTGCGGAGCATTTCATACAAGAAGGCTACACTACAAGCACAACAGTATCTAAAATAGGAACGCTAAACTATACTTCGTAAATACTAATCTCAAGATTCCCCAGCAGGTACACAAGGCCTCCAGCGACGAGCGTCTTGTGTGGCGCTTCGTAGCACACCAGCGGTACCAGCAGCATCAAAAAGTGCCAAGACTCCGGTATTGGTGCTGGAGTTCTTACGGTTCGTACCGCTGTTCATGGCCCGTTAAATACGAACAAAAAAATAGTACCACAGGCACCGTGTCCAATATACCACCAGAACATTACCGTCTATGCACAGCAGCAGCACTGCTTGTAGGTAGATAGCGGAATGAGAAGAGCTCTACTCGAACATGGATTCTGTTCGAGTAAACAGCAGCAGAGGATGGGTACTAAAAACACCTAAAACTTGACCTGGTATACTCGTATAGAAACCGGATATAGCACGCATGATATATGTACCACACTCCCTCGGGCGAAAACATCGAAGCTGATTTCTCGACTATAGGCAAGGTGCAAACGCCAAACGATGTGTCTAAATATACATAACAGCAGCATCGGCCCGCTCAAAAGAAAGTAACGAAGAAAAAAGACAGCCTATTTTGTTTTTCAAACACTAAGAAAGCTATAATCAGCCTGCGTTATAGTCAACGCCTTAAAAGCTTTAGGAAAGTTGACCCCTCGTTGATGTTTATTGTCAAAACCATCGATTTTTGCGATTGGGTGCTAGAACACGTCAAGTGTATGAGAATGGATGGATGAACGAGCATGTATGACCACTTCGCACGAGTACGTACAGCTTCAGAAACAGGTACAGCTGTAAGCTCGAGCGTTGTACGAGAACGAGCACACACTGTACTTCGGATGTGTAGGAGTGCGAGTACGCACGCTCTACTATGCAGGGCTGCTGTTATGTGTCTACATTTATGGTATGATATTTTTCGAGTATCGTCTTGCCTTTCTTGGGTTTTGTTTGATAATTGTTTTCGAATCTTATATAACCCAAATATTTGACACGTATATACTCGTTTGTGTCAAGCGCATATTCTACAGTAGTTTAGTATGACAGTAGTTTAGTATGAACATCGAGCACAAACAAACACACAGGACACCGCACTCAGTTACAGACAGTACGCAGAGCAGCAGAACAGCAGAAGCAGCGGCGGCAGCGACAGCGGGCAGGGCCGAACAAGACCTTTCCCCTTTCCTCGTGTTGTTGTCTTCCTGAGCGTCATGCTGTCTTTCTGTTTCCCCATTTCGAGTTTCAAAGTAAACGCTGTGAGTTTGTGTAGGTGAACCCTGCCGCACTACTATTAATACTCGCAACGGGCACTATAGAGGGGTAAAGTCACACACACAAACAATTAATAGACCCATTAAAAAATAGCAGCGGCAGCACTCAGCAGCGTGCAGCAGCGGTAGCAGCAGCACTGCTAACAGCTGGCTAATTAGATTTCGTGGCTGGTGTTGTTGCCTTGGACTGAGTTCTTGTTGTGGCGAGTAGGTTGGTTGTGGTGTTGTGGGTTGTTGTGTTGTGGTGCACGAGATGCATCGTGGGTACATCGGCTGATGCTGTCGTGTTGTGGCATGGAGGGATATCGTTTGGTGGCGTGGTGGGCGGGTCCAAGCCGTCCGTAGTCGTATGCCTGACGACTATGGGGTATGAGTTTTGTATTGTATAGCCATACCCCATAAGCTGACGATGCCCGTCGCACTGTCGTATGCTGTCAGCTGCTCGGGCTAGCTACACCGCACAACCTTCCGCGCGTTGAAACATACGCGCAGCAGTCATCACCCGGCCATTCATTTGGACAGCCGATTGCCGTTCGATGCTTCATGGGAAGTATGTAGAGGGGAGGACTTGTCCCCTGCGGTGGGAGGTGGCAGGGGAAAGAGGGGTAAGGGCAGGGTATTATCACTTGGGGGGCAGGGGGTGGAGCGGGTACTCCGCTACAGAGGGACCAGAACGGTCGGCAGCATCTCCTAGGCACGATCTTAAGAAGCATTGAACGGCTACAACACACAACCTTTTACGCGTTGAACATATGCGCAGCAGTCATTACCCGCCATTAATTTGACAGCGGATTTGTCGTTCGATGCCTATCTTCTGGAAGTCATTAAGGGGGGAGGCACTTTGCCCCTGCGGTTGGGAAGATGGCAGGGGAAGGAGGGATAAGAGCAGGGCATTATCACTTGGGGGGCAGGGGGTGGAGCGGGTATATTCCGCTTCGAACAGAGGAAGCAGAACGTTGGGAAGACACTCACAGGTACGACCTTAAGCAAGCATAAGGCAGCTGCAACCGCACAAACCTTCTGCGCGTCGAAGCGTAAGCGCAGCAGTCATTACCCGGCCATTGTTGGGCAGGAGGGGTAGGCAGTGGTATTATCAGTTTGGGGGCAGGAGGGGGAGCGGGTACTCCGCTACAGAGGAGCAGGACGGCGGGCAGACCCCCTAGGTACCAACCTTTGGAGAAGTATTGGGCAGCTACACCGCACAACCTTCCGCGCGTTGAAACATACGCGCAGCAGTCATCACCCGGCCATTCATTTGGACAGCCGATTGCCGTTCGATGCTTCATGGGAAGTATGTAGAGGGGAGGACTTGTCCCCTGCGGTGGGAGGTGGCAGGGGAAAGAGGGGTAAGGGCAGGGTATTATCACTTGGGGGGCAGGGGGTGGAGCGGGTACTCCGCTACAGAGGAAGCAGGACGGTGGGAAGACCCTCCTAGGTATGACCTTGAGAAGTATTGGGCAGCTACACCGCACAACCTTCTGCGCGTTGAAACATACGCGCAGCAGTCATCACCCGGCCATTCATTTGGACAGCCGATTGCCGTTCGATGCTTCTTTGAAAGCATTAAAGGGGGAGTACTTGACGCTTGCGGTGGGAGATGGCAGGGAAAGGAAGGGTAGGAGCAGTGGCCTTATCAGTTGGGGGGCAGGGGGTGGAGTGGGTATTCCGCTACAGAGGAAGCAGAACGTTGGGAAGACACTCTTAGGTACGACCTTAAGAAGCATGAGACAGCTACACCGCACAACCTTCTGCGCGTTGAAACATGCGCGCAGCAGTCAGTACCCAGGCATTTTGTTTGGACAGCGGATTGTCGTTCGATGCTTCTTTGGAAGTCCGCAGGGGGAAGCACTTGACGCTTGCGGTGGAAGATGGCAGGGCAAGGAGTGGTATCATCAGTTGGGGGGTAGGGGGTGGAGAGGGTATTCCGATACAGAGGAAGCAGGACGCTCTCCTAGATGCGACCTTAAGCAGTATTGGGCGGCTCCACCGCACAACCTTCTGCGCGTTGAAACATGCGCGCAGCAGTCATTACCCAGCCATTTATCTGGGCAGCGGATTGTCGTTCGATTTTGTTTTTCAAGTTTTTGGAGGGAGACTTGCAGCAACAGGTGGCAGGGTAGTAGGTGCAGGGGGGGTGCTGGGAACTACTTGTACGTAAGGGTATAGGGGCAAGGGGGGTAGACTTGATTGCAGTAGAGATATTCATAATCGGGTTGAACGTTAGTATTTGTCTAGTTTTGTCAAGTATTCAGGTCTGATTCATAACATCTACGTATCATGTCTGAAGTCATTGGAGATGGTATTAATAATATCCCTTTTATATGTGGATGGGGTTATTGGAACAAGCGTTGTACAATGTCAGATGACAAATATAAATAGCTAAGCTTTCGGAACAGGAGGTCGTTCTTTTAGGCACGACTGGCTAGCTTTAAGCGCCAGAAGCTAACGACTAGCCTAAGCTGGGTAGCTTTTGGAGACAGATGGCAGCAGGCGACGTACACAACGATGACCGTTCTTGTTGTGGCGAGTAGGTTGGTTGTGGTGTTGTGGGTTGTTGTGTTGTGGTGCACGATATGCATAGTGGGTACATTTGCTGATGGTGCTGTTGGTTGGTGGGGTATAATATCGTTTTGTGGCGTGTGGGGGGGGGGGGTCCAAGCTGTCAGCTGACGGATTGCTGACGACTATGGGGTATGAGTTTTGTATTGTATAGCCATACCCCATAAGCTGACGATGCCCGTCGCACTGTCGTATGCTGTCAGCTGCTCGGGCTGGTCATCGTTGTGTACGTCGCCTGCTGCCATCTGTCTCCAAAAGCTACCCAGCTTAGGCTAGTCGTTAGCTTCTGGCGCTTAAAGCTAGCCAGTCGTGCCTAAAAGAACGACCTCCTGTTCCGAAAGCTTAGCTATTTATATTTGTCATCTGACATTGTACAACGCTTGTTCCAATAACCCCATCCACATATAAAAGGGATATTATTAATACCATCTCCAATGACTTCAGACATGATACGTAGATGTTATGAATCAGACCTGAATACTTGACAAAACTAGACAAATACTAACGTTCAACCCGATTATGAATATCTCTACTGCAATCAAGTCTACCCCCCTTGCCCCTATACCCTTATGTACAAGTAGTTACCAGCACCCCCCCTGCACCTACTACCCTGCCACCTGTTGCTGCAAGTCTCCCTCCAAAAACTTGAAAAACAAAATCGAACGACAATCCGCTGCCCAGATAAATGGCTGGGTAATGACTGCTGCGCGCATGTTTCAACGCGCAGAAGGTTGTGCAGTGGAGCCGCCCAATACTGCTTAAGGTCGCATCTAGGAGAGCGTCCTGCCTCCTCTGTATCGGAATACCCTCTCCACCCCCTACCCCCCAACTGATGATACCACTCCTTGCCCTGCCATCTTCCACCGCAAGCGTCAAGTGCTTCCCCCTGCGGACTTCCAAAGAAGCATCGAACGACAATCCGCTGTCCAAACAAAATGCCTGGGTACTGACTGCTGCGCGCATGTTTCAACGCGCAGAAGGTTGTGCGGTGTAGCTGTCTCATGCTTCTTAAGGTCGTACCTAAGAGTGTCTTCCCAACGTTCTGCTTCCTCTGTAGCGGAATACCCACTCCACCCCCTGCCCCCCAACTGATAAGGCCACTGCTCCTACCCTTCCTTTCCCTGCCATCTCCCACCGCAAGCGTCAAGTACTCCCCCTTTAATGCTTTCAAAGAAGCATCGAACGGCAATCGGCTGTCCAAATGAATGGCCGGGTGATGACTGCTGCGCGTATGTTTCAACGCGCAGAAGGTTGTGCGGTGTAGCTGCCCAATACTTCTCAAGGTCATACCTAGGAGGGTCTTCCCACCGTCCTGCTTCCTCTGTAGCGGAGTACCCGCTCCACCCCCTGCCCCCCAAGTGATAATACCCTGCCCTTACCCCTCTTTCCCCTGCCACCTCCCACCGCAGGGGACAAGTCCTCCCCTCTACATACTTCCCATGAAGCATCGAACGGCAATCGGCTGTCCAAATGAATGGCCGGGTGATGACTGCTGCGCGTATGTTTCAACGCGCGGAAGGTTGTGCGGTGTAGCTGCCCAATACTTCTCAAGGTTGTACCTAGGAGGGTCTTCCCGCCGTCCTGCTTCCTCTGTAGCGGAGTACCCGCTCCACCCCCTGCCCCCAAACTGATATTACCACTGCACTTACCCCTCCTTGCCCAAACAATGGCCGGGTAATGACTGCTGCGCTTACGCTTCGACGCGCAGAAGGTTGTGCGGTGCAGCTGCCTAATGCTGCTTAAGGTCGTACCTAGGAGTGTCTTCCCAACGTTCTGCTTCCTCTGTTCGTAGCGGAATACCCGCTCCACCCCCTGCCCCCCAAGTGATAATACCCTGCTCTTATCCCTCCTTCCCCTGCCATCTCCCACCGCAGGGGCAAATGCCTCCCCCCTTAATACTTCCAAAGAAGCATCGAACGACAATCCGCTGTCCAAATTAATGGCCGGGTAATGACTGCTGCGCATATGTTTCAACGCGTAAAAGGTTGTGTGATGTAGCCGTTCAATGCTTCTTAAGATCGTGCCTAGGAGATCCTGCCGACCGTTCTGGTCCCTCTGTACCTTAACTTGCACCTTTTGCAGCCCCCTCTCCCTTGCCAACATGGCCGCCCCACCGCGAACAAAACCATCCCTTACGGCACTGGTCGCGCCTCCTGTAATCCCTGCCGTGACAGCATAGGCCAACAGCAGGAGGCGCATGGACCCACTACTACTACTAAAAAGCTACCAGCAGCGTCCCTCCTTAAATTGCGCTCGGGTTGGACTTTCTACTTAAAGAGAACCGTGTACTACACGTTTCCTTGTTTATTTTCCCTTTTTTTTATTGACGTTTAGTTATTGCCGGTCGTTGCGCGAGCTATACAGCGGTGTATTGGTATGTACATACGCTCGTATGTATGATGCGAGTACGAGTATGACCCCTACAAGCAACACTACTTACGACTAGACTCAAAAGCCAGAAAAAAAAAACAGAAAAAGGCACAACGCACGAATTCAAACTCTTACGTACCAAAACCGAGTGGCTACAGAGTGCGACCGTGTTTGTGCTGTTATTATACCTGGTATCTGGTATACCAGTGAAACCGAACAGGAAGATTCGCAGTGCTCGATCCTACCTGCCGAGTGTGTGATACTCTAACTTGTTCCCACCCCGCCCCTCTCCCTCTTATCTGCCCCCCACGTGATCCGGCCAGTCCTACTTCCTTGCTGTTTTGCTTCACGCTGCGGGCTGCGCAGCAGATCCCGACCCCCAAAGACAGGTCCCGCTTGGCAAACCCACCACCAACCTATTCCCAGGCTCCACCGCCTTTGACGAAGTACCCTCTCTCCTCTCTCCCTCTATGATTTGCTTTTGACCCGCTCAACCCCTCGCGACCTCTCTTGCTCCATGACCACCGACCTAGCCAGGTCCAAACCTTTCCCCCTCCCGGTTCCACTGCACCCCTCTTGCACTAGCCAGCCCTCCTTTCCTCGAGCTTCGCTCCACGTTGCGCCTCTCACCCAACCCGAAGCCACCGCCACCCACGTCGGCCCGCTGGTGCTACGAAGTTCCGCCGCGTTTGTTTGCCCCGGCCCTCTCTCTCTCCCCTCTCCTCTGGTTTCCTTCGATGCCCCCAAGCCCTCGAGCCCTCGCGAAGCGATGCAGGTTCGGACGCTGACGTCTGGGCCTGCGTCCCCCACCGGTGCTGCTGCGGGTGCTTGAGTTTGTTCGTGTTGCCGTTCCTCTGCCGCACCGCCGTCCCCGCCGCTTGTTGTGCTGCAGTACCCAAACTACACACGAACGTGTCGATTATTTCCCGATTCCTCCCTCGATCTCTTCAGTTTTCTTTCTCCGAGGCTTCGCCAGCCTGAGCTCCCGACGGGGACACGCGCCTTCACGACCCGCGTCCCCGCAACACGACGCTGTTGCAGTTGTTCGGTGGGTCTCTTCTACTATTCAACTGCTGTGGGTTCCAAGGGAGTGGTGGATTAATTAATGGCATGAGCTATATACGGAGTTTACACATTCAGAGAGATGTGAACCCGGATCTGAGTTACCACTATTAATATTACACTTATTATACGTACGTATATTATACGTCGAGGGAGCAGGCGCAAGAAGGGCGAAGATAACAAATGGGATGGGTACAAAAAAAATGTTACTCGTAGACGCGTGTGACACGGGTATGATATGGTCACGAGGTACCGGTAACTGCTGTCGGAAGTTCCATGGTCCATGATTCGGGGGTTCGAACCCAAGGCAAAAACGTCTCCTTCAGTCGCCGGGCGCGAGAGCGTGATGTGAGCGGGCGATTTTAGTATTCTATCAAAATCGACGAGCTGTGGGATTGCTGTGACCTATGCGCGATAAAACGATAAAACGATAAACCCACGGCATGTACCGGGGGGGGAAGACACCCTTGTGAGCAGTGCTTGTCTAGATAGAAGGTAGAAGGTAATCAGCTGGATCCATAATCATTATTTTATGCATCTGCTGTATCATACACCATCGATTGTAATATACCAGCAAATAGAAGCAGTACACCGGTACGCAACAGCAGAGTAGTCGGTACGAGCCCGTACAGCCCGTGGGCAGAGGCTACGTATATATCTATGATCTGATACCAGGTACTTACAGGTATGCTTCGTAGAGCGGACAAGGCGTGAGCCATTAATTGCCCGCCCCCACGCCCAGGTGTGTATAAAAAAACGGATACTCAAGCAATGTACGGATCAACACCAGAGCGCAGCTAAATACGCCGCAAATCACGGGAATGATGATTGATGTCGTCATCTACTATAACTGCTACCTGCTGCACCTGCTGCTACAGACTCTGTATACGATTACTTTCGCATACTACTGATCATGTAGGGAGGATCAAGTTGCGGTAGTATTCTATGCCTACCCTACGAGTATTGGCAATGGTGGAGCAAGCCCACGTCCCCCCTCTCCTTGATCAGGGTGCATATCGAAAGTCCAGAAGGAAAACATTGCAGTGAAGTGCAGACGTACTTGTGTTACTGTCTGTGACAGGCTATGATACTGCTGCTGTGTGCTGCTTGCTGCATGATACCGGTATAATATCATGAGAACATGAGAAAGGCAACAGCAGCAACAACAACAACAACGACAATTCCAGGCACCAAAGATACCAGGACTTACTTACAATTACAATACAGTATGTTGTTGTTGTTGTTGTTGTTGTTGTTGTTGTTGTTGTTGTTTTTGTCCATCCCATTCATTATCTTCGCCCTTCTTTTCTCTCTCCCTCTTTAGTCGTAACTCATACATATCCGGGGTCACTAAGTAGGCTCTTCTCCCCCCTCCCCACTACGGTACGTGCCTTGTTTTTTATCGCGAGAAGACTTCAGCACTTTCTTCCCTCGTCGACTAGCGTCGGATTCCATGTAGTACGTCGTACTGAGTGACTGCTTCGGGAAGTGTTCGTGAGGAAATAATTCACCCCTCCTACACGTGGGTCATGGCGGGAACCTGCCATCTCGCGGCCACCGCTGCCATTTCTTCTGCTATAAAGTAAAAGCAAGCCCTGATGATAATGCGAAGGTCAATGCTGATGATGCTGCTGTGTAGGCGTGGGTGGATTATGTTGCTGCCGCAGCGGCGGCGGAGGCAGCTACCGCTGCCGCTGCCGTGGTTGCTGCTATGCTACCAAATAGTAGCCCTACGAAAAAAACACATATTATATATACATACGCATAGAATCGCGAGGGCTTTAAAGTTTGAACCTATGGGGGATGACCCTCCAAAAGAAGAACAATTTTTCGGAGGGTCATTCCCCATATAGGTTTGGAGATGCATCGATGCATATGATACTGCTTGTCTGCTGTACAGGGGGGGTGGTTCAGCAGCAGTGGTTGGTTGGTTGGTTGGTTCAGCAGCAATGGTTGGTTGGTTTTGGTTTTATGGACCCACAATGATTGATACCGGTACCTGGTGGCCATTTAGAATTGCAGCAGACGACAACGTCGTTCTTTTCTATCGTCGAAAGTTTAGGAACGAGGAAATCCCGTCCCCTCTTCGCAACAAGTTCCAATTAACGCCTACCCCAAGTGTTCGTGTTACGGGGGGGGGGGCTTAGTTATAGTAAATAGGACCTACGGTACACAAAAAAAAAAAATTCATATATTCCCTACTTCTACTAACAATATTTGGTCCTACTTGCCATGGCCCTCGGTGATAATTCGTGGTGTTATATTATAATACATTCCGTCCAAAATCGTGTTTCCGTGGTCACAGGATAGGACAGGCCGTGTGGGTAAACCATTATTCCTATAATACCCGTCGGTACTACAGCAGGAGCAGCATTCGAATGTATGCCCTCTCTTACGGCTTACGGGGGACCATCGTAAATAGGACCGAATACGGCTAATAAAAAATATGTAAATATACCAATCTGTCCCGAAATATAAGCACCGTGTGCACATTAAAATTCAATCAAAAATTGCTTAGATTTCGGGACAGAGTGGTCTAGGTTTTTGTGGGAACCATAGGTCCTATATTTACTATAGGTCCCTCGTACTAGAAGAATACCTGGTATATATGTTTATATGTTTATGAGCGAATGCGAGTTTCAAATTTGCACGGCGCCAAAAGATCAAAGATGTCAGGAGACGGTCAGTCAAGGGAAAACGGACATCGGTCAAGGGTGTGGATCCGAGTGTTCCACACTGGAACCTATGTACCAGGTAGTATTTTGGCGTCAGTCAAGGATAAAAAATGACAAATTGCCGTCAGTCAAGGGGTGAAAGTGCCGTCTCCTGACATCTGTGCAAAAGATATGGACCCTTCTCGAGTCTCGAGGTAGCCAAAACCGAAAATCTACGATCGGCCGCGGTAGAATCTCCGGACATAGAAAGAAACCAGGCCTGGCAGTTTTTGTGTTCGCGTACGTACGTACGACAAACCTCTATCAACGTACACAACAAGCTGACCACAAACAGCAGTTTCACAGTATTACGAATATGCTGCTGGGCAAGTTCCTAGCGAAAGCGTACCGTTTTGCCGCATCCGCAGTAGTATACGTAGGGGAAGCGGAGCTATACTTGGTACTAATACAAGGTTTTTGCGGCTGACGCCGCCCGCTCAATGTACCGAGCCGAAGACCTTGGCAGTGGCTGCCTGTGGGCATTGGAAGGACGCCTACTTATTGTCGTATGGTTAATAGAGGATGTTATCGCGTACGCCTTTCCTTCACCATTCTCATAAGAAACACCAGGCAGGGTAGGAGCAACGCCGCAGTGGAGAGGCGGGAGAGGCATGCTAGTGGTATAGTAGGAGTAGTATTACGGGAGACCATAGTAAATAGGACAAAATAGTGTTGGTAAAAATCGATAAATGTATAGATTTTTGTGTATACGGTAGGTCCTATTTACTATGGCCCCCCGTAAATAGGAGTATGATAGTACCTGGTACAATTCAAACAGCGGATGTGCATTTTCAAAGTCATTTGATTGCTTGATGTTCGTTTCTGGTTGTTGTGCGTTGTTTCCGCTTGAAAGCAGCACCAGCATGGATGGGCTGCAGCTTTCAAGGCACCAGCGAACCAGCCCCCCAGGTGCGCTGCTCTTTACGATTCGATCATCCGGTTTTCCGGAAGCTTTGGAGAGGGTGGGGGGTGGGACGTGGGAGGTGGGCATCGCATCGAACGATTCCGCGCACACACCACTAATGATGCCTGACGCGTACCTACGACGTATTAATACGTATAAATATACGTAAACCGTTGTTCGACTCAGGCGAACTTCCTTAGATGTGCCCGCACACTGAAAATAGAGCCTTTCCAATCACAACGACCAACCAGGTGGCACCCCAACCAGGCATGCCTCTCGTTTTAGGGTTAGGGTTAGGGTCAGGAACGAATGCCTTACAGCTTCGTGACAAAACCCTACCTCATGAGAAACAGCATCATTTTATGCGGGCACGTCCGAGAAGTTCGCCTGTGATCTGTGAGCCAGCAGATTTACGCCTGCTGCGTAAACCGTGGCCGGTTGCGATGATCTCCGGACACACTGCTGCGCAGCGAAACTATAATTGTTTTGATATGGGTTTTTGTGAACGAGAGGACGGCTTGGTTGAACAATGAAAACGTGAAACATCTTCGTTTTAATCAAGGCTTATCACGGTATTTTGGCGGGACGGTAACGACGGTAACGGCGTTATGGGACGGTTAAACCGTCGTTAAACTGTTCCCGTCGTCCCGTCAAATCCCGTCCCGTCCCGTCCCGCCGACAAATCTCCAACCGTTGAACTTTACCGTCCCGTCCCGTCATCGAAATCTGCCCCGTTGAACTTTACCGTCCCGTCCCGTCAAGAAAATAGCTCCCGTTGAAAATTACCGTCCCGTCCCGTCGAGATAATGTAATTTACCGTCCCGTCCCGTCATGCACCCTTGTCTTTACCGTCCCGTCCCGCCGACAAAACTTGTCTCTCCCGCCAAGATTCACACCTGCCCGTTGTCTCTTCCCGTCATTCCCACCAAGAATCTACGAATTTACAAAATTTGTTTTTTCACGCTGGTATGTACATTAAAATTAAATTTAAGTGATACGAATTTACGAATTTACGGAATTACGAAATACGAAAATTCCGAAATATGAAACATCAAAATATCAAAATATGAAATAATGAAATAACAAAAATTTGAATTTACGAATTTACGATGGATGTACATACAGTAGTAGACGCCAAGACGGGGGGGGGGGTAGTGTCGGCTCGCTGGCCACATGTCGGACTGTTGGCTCGACTGTACCTGGGGATCGACACCACCAGTTGTCAAGCAGAAAGGAACAACTTATCTGCTCTTTCGGCAGTCGTTAGCCAACTGCGCACCTCCCTTGGGACTGACAAAATCGAAACGATGATGCTGCTCAAGCTCAACTCGCACTTGATCCCCGGGCTAGCGAAAGTTCTCCAGGATGTAGCGGCGTTAAAGGCTAACTGCGACGTGGAGGCTGCCGCATCAGTCACTGTTCAAAACGCTGCGGCTGGCAAGGTTATTTCTGTGGACGAAGCATGATGAGGATTGCTCTGTACTATTATGTAAATATATACGAGTTCGTAGCGTAATTTGTAAATTGCAAGGTAATTCGGTGTGATTTCGCCGTGCCGGTATATAATTTATTATGGGAATACGCATTTCAAGATGGCTTTCTGTTTACGTACGATTCGTACGAGTGTTTCTTTTCTTTTGTTCCTCTGGAGCAACAACAACTGTTCTGATCCAATGATCCCGTGCCGTCTCTTCCCGCCGTCAAGAAAAAAATTTACCGTCCCGTCCCGTCGTGAAAAATTATTTTTACCGTCCCGTCCCGTCGTGAAAAAGTTTTTTTACCGTCCCGTCCCGTCGTGAAAAATTATATTTACCGTCCCGTCCCGTCGTGGAAAAACAATCCGTTGAATTTTACCGTCCCGTCCCGTCGTGAAAATCTACCCCGTTGAAATTACCGTCCCGTCCCGTTGAGAAATTGTACACCAACCGTCCCGTCCCGTCCCGTCTCAAAAACCTGTTTGGTCGTCATTTTACCGTCCCGTCCCGTCCCGTCTTCATTTTTTTTCCCGCCAAACAAGTAAAAACAGTACCGTCCCGTCCCGTCTCGATTATCGAGTACCGTGATATGCCTTGGTTTTAATAGTCGTTCGAAAAATTCCTAGTAAAAACCAGGGGCAGTCGGGTACCGCAAGAACAAAGCTCTCTCTCTCTCTGCTCTGCTCTCCCTGCCTGCCTCGTACACTAAAAGGCACACGGGTAATCACCGTAGGACGTAGCTCCTGCTGTTGTCGCAGATAGCACTGCTGCAACTGCGATGGACACCCGTCCCGCAAGCAACAAGGGCCATCGACCAGGAGCAGAGAGGATTGCAACATGGGTGGACAGACTACTGCTGCTGCTTGCTGCTGTTGTTTTACCTGTTGTTGCCTCGAATCGACTCGACCGCCTTACCTATAAGTACGTACGTACGTACCTCACCTCGAGAACAAACTTATATTCTACACTCATTCGCAAGCGACACTGCTGCTGCTGCTGTTCGTACCGACCCGATTGGTTGTTCTTACCCATTGCGAGTGCGACCCATTCCGAGGCGTGGCTATGCTCCTCCACCTCCGCCTTCCTGTACAGCTCTCCTGCGACCTCGGCGCCTTCTCGGCGAGCACCGCCAGGCTCTCTCTGCTTGATGGTGATCACCCGAAAGCTCCCGAAAACAGTACAACAAAATACGAAAAACCAGAGCCGTAGGCCTCAAGGGACGGGTTCCTTCGCGGTGTTTTCGCAGCTCCCTGCTTCGGAAGCGTTCTGACGTTGGGTCAGCTTTTGCCAAGGATCTCCCCTGGCCTCTTTTCCAGCGGTCTCGCGAGAGCGTTGGATGAGCCGTGGCACCAGAGCCGCGCTTGTACCACACCTTCGTCCCCCTTTTTTGCTGTTGCCACATAAGGGTTTCAGGGTGTTTGGAGAGGCGTGTCAATCACGAAATTGAAATTTTAAAATATGACATGATAAATGGCGTCGTCGGCAGGACATGGGGTATGAAGTGTGGTCTCCTCGTGAATTCGGATCTCACGCACTACGAGTCAGAGTATGAAGAATCAAAGCGAATTTCCTCTTCATGTCAGAACCTGATCAACCCTCTTCCTTGGGTCCCCATAGATTGCTACGAACTCTGGACTATCACAGGCATGTACGGCCCCAAACGAAGACCAAAGACCCCTCCCTGTTGTTCTGAACGGTGGGAGAGTGTTGTTACAAGGCTTAGATTGGGTCGGGGTTATACAATCTTGTAAGCCTTCTTATAACACTCTCCCCCCCTGGAACGGGCCGGATACACGGGTGGACGCGTCTGACCAGCACGCGGTTCCTGTTTATTCGTAGGGGCGTCCAAAAGTACTACAGTAACTGTAAGTGTTCTCATATTCTTGACGTCATAGGGAAATTGAAATTCGCTTTCTTTTGTTTTCATGGTGGTCTCGTGAGATTCGAACTCACGACCACTACAACCAACCCAGGTCCTCCCGACGACGCCATTTGTTGAGACATTAGTCCGTTGGCCCAAGATTACCTACTGGCTCGTACTACCCAATCTAAGCTCTACTACAAGCTGGGAGGGTAGGCTTTACGAAGAACTCAAATAAAGAAGATGAAATTCACAGCAACCAACCAACCGTGGAATCCCTTCTTCTTGCTGCGCGGTTACTGCTTAGAGTGTAGTATCTCTGTGTCGTAGTTTTGTGACCACAGAACTGGTACCTTTTTAGGATGGAAGAATCGGCACGGACACTGGGTGTGCTGGATGTCGACGGGTAGAAAGGAAGGTTTAATGTGAAGAACACACACACACACACACACACCACCGTTTTGTGTGTGTTCTCTCTTGCGGCGGGGGGAGGGGGTGCACACATTGTCAACCATGACCATATATAGCCGCACATTATAACAACCTGTTATACAGCAGCAGTGGGTACCCCGGCTTAAGAGAGAGTACCCTATATAAGAGAATAGTTCACCCGTTCAGAACCGATAAAAATATCCCACACGAATTCCAAGTAGTTTGTGCCCAAATATGTGGGACCAGTTCTTGAGGGGTTAAGAGAGGCCAAATCGGCTGGATCCGCCTACGACGCTAAACCTATATATTTCCCACTGCGGATAAGAGAGAAGGCTTTTTATGAGAGCTGTTTTGGGCCTGCACCACACCTATCTCAAATCGAGGTACCCGCTGTAGTATCTCGTACCTGCTACGAATACAGCAGCAATTACATGATTATTTTCCGTCGACATCGCTTTATTTGTTATCATCGACGGAATATTTCCAAGGCCACCATCTATATCGGCTGACTTTTTTTAAAAGGGTCATAATAGCCCATAGAAAGTCGGTCGCCCCGATGGTATATTAATAGTGGTACAACACACGTGGTTATCGTCTTATTTTCTCCTTGTATGTTTTTTTTTCGCGTTGGCAATGGTTGAGATTCATGCGTGTGTCATAATTGAGAAACATGAATTTGTGCCGGTTGAACGCTCGCTCTTGCTTTTTTCTTCTGCCGTTATCATGAGTCACTTTATTTCTTTTATTTTGTCATGCTTTTGGTTGGTTGGTTGAGTGTTGATTTGCTCTATTATGTTTACTTTTGATTCCTTTTTCCCTTTTTCGCTTTTTCCTTTGTTTTCTCTTTTTTCTCTTTCATACACCTGGATTGCTAGCAGGGTATGTCTTGCCTGTCGTGTATGGCATTGCATTGTCTGCTCTGCTTACTGCACTGAGCGTAGTATCTCTGTGTCGTAGTTTTGTGACCACAGAACTGGCACCTTTTTAGGATGGAAGAATCGGCACGGACACTGGGTGTGCTGGATGTCGACGGGTAGAAAGGAAGGTTTAATGTGAAGAACACACACACACATATCGAATGCCGCGGCAGACTCCGTGGAGCCACACGTATGACAAAGGCTTTGGGGTTGAATACACAGGCACGAGGCTCATTATCGTTACGTAGAAGCGTGCCGACTACTAATAATACCACAATCAATCGTGGGGATCCCCCCTTAACCCTTGCGCTACTACTACATACAGTAGCAGTAGGTGGTACTACTTCCTGCGCTAAGGATCCCACTGTACTTGAAACAGAAACAGTTTGGCCCCAATAATAAGTGGTGGGTGCGTTTGCAACGGATTTAAATACTAATAATATAAGATTCCCTCCGGCGGCATTATGTTAGACTACACCCCGTTCCCTTGATGGACAGCCGTCACAGCCGCCAAGGAACCCCCACTGAACTGGCTTAATATGAAGACTATAGAGGCCTTGACGGGTCAAACCTAGACCGTCAACCCACATAAATTTAGGTCAGAGGTCTCCTTTTTTTGCAGGCGAACCGCTGAAAATAATAAGCCTCGAGTTGAGATAGACAGGTAGCATAGATAGTCGACTGCATGTCGCGGTGACTAGTTCTGGTTTATTTGGTGATCGTGAAGTTTTGGTCGAATACTAAGTATCCTCTCGCCTGTCTATCGTAGGGAGAGGTGGCGCGCCGCGCCTTAAATCACGTTTTTTTTTGCAAGCAAAGGTAGAATAAAAGGGTGACAACGGGACTCACTCGCTCGCAAGTCGCAAGTATTATTCCAAAAAGTTAAGGACACAAAAACACAAGTAACAAACGGACAACACAAAAAGACCAAAACAAAAAAAAGGAAAAAGAAAATAACACACCAGAATACGACTTGCTGAAATAGGAAATCAAGAAAAGTTGCTACGGCCTCCCGTAGCTATATACCTGGTCACTAAATGATTGTAACGCGCAGCACGTCGTTTGGGCTGCAACCCCGCCCCCCCTCCACGCCTCCACGCCTGTCAAGCTCTACGGTACGTACAGCATCTACCCTAACATACCCATCTATCCATTCAACTTCCAGGATCGGTCCAAAATAATGGGGGGGGGGGCGTTAAGGAGAGCAAAACGCACTAACGGACGGGCTACTGGCCGTACGTAGCCCAAGAAGTTACACGTAGCTGGCGGGAGGATACGAACGACTGTTTTACTACAGCTTCCTGCTGCATCATGCACAACACACCACACGTAAGGACGTGTCTATGATAAGACGAGGGCGGGCGGGCTGCTACTACTGCTGCTACTAGTACTACGACTTACTACTACTACCGCAAAAATGCATTCAGCTTGTGATCTGTTGAAGAATAGCTACTACAGCAGAGCAGCCGTAGCAACAGAATTAGCAGCAATAGTGGCCGAAGCACTATTAATAGCCGCAACGCAACAGCTGCAATAGCAGCTGTGGCGACAGCAGTAGCAGCAGCAAGCAAGCAAGTTCTACAGCAGTAGCGACGCGCCACGCACACACCCTACACCCACCCCCGCTCGCACGGCGGACCTCTCTACCGCCTGCTGCTGGCGTTTTTTACCGCAGAGCTACCGCAGCGAGCAACACAGACCTAAGCAAGGAAGATCGGAAGAAAGGAATGGACGAATCAAGAAGCAGAGAGTCTGGTGGGCCGCAGCAGGCACCACACGCACGAAATAAGGCACGGAACAACGAACAAAGAACAAAAGGAAAGGAAAGGAACACGGACGAAGCAGCAGAGCGCAGACGCAAGCACGGATACACTACACGCCCACCACATAAGGTCACGCCTACGAGTACAGCAGCGGTATGCTATATGAATACTAATACCACCACCGCTGGTGAAAATGTTACTGCGCCAGGACGATATAATACCCGACCGCAACAGCAACCAAACAAAAATCTCCCTCCCCCCCCCTCCTCCTCCAGCAAACGTCTACCGCTGCTATCAATCATTGCTGCTGCCTGTGCCGCTGCTGATGCTGATGTTGCTGCTGCTGCTGCGCCGGGAAAATAATATTTATAAAAAACGAAAAACAAAAACGTCTCGGGGCACAAAACGTTCAGTCTACAAATAACCATACGTACTGCAGCCGAGCAGCAGGCATAACCCTTAACCTTCCCCCGAACGAGGGCAGCATCGACCGACTGCCTAACACAATGTACATCCAATACACGTATATACGCGCAACCTTGCTATATAGGGGGGGGCGAGCTTCCTCCTCCCCATCTTCCAGCCTCCTCCCCCAACCCCCCACCGCCCCCCCCAAGAAAGCGACGCGAGTCTTGCCTTCCTCTGCCGCGAGACCATCAAAATCATCCGTGTCTCACTCGTGTTTCGCCGAGAATAACACCGTCTATCTGGAGGGAGTGCTACTTTTTTTTTATTACTTTTCGTGGCAAAAAGCGGCGGGGGGGGGGGGGGGGGGGGTATTTTTGTGGTTTAGGGCCGGGGGGGGTGGACAAGGGGGGGGGGGAGGGGGGAGATGGAAGAGGCAGGCCTTAAGCGGGGGAAAGGGAGAGGAGGGGGTGGGAGACGGGATGGGACGGTGCGCAATATGAGCATATGTTGCAATTGCCACCGCACGCAACGCCGGGAAAGATGGACCGTAGCGCCCTCCTATTGCCGCGCTGGGTGATATACACCCCTCTACCCCATGTCTCGTTTCCACACGGGGGAAATACAGGACAAAGAAAAAACGGGCCCCCATCAATCCTGCACCCTCCCCCGCGCGCCCCTCCTTTGACCCCTGGGAGAAAACCTTCACCCCCGTGCCAAACAACCACAAATGCCCGCCCGGAACACAACACACATCACGAAAGCATACACCAGACCAAGGACGAAGGGCAAACCTCGAGGCAAGCACCATTAGGAAGGAGCGGAGACAAGAAAAATAAAAAAAAGTAAACAGCTTGCTCCCCCCTCCTACGTCCCCTCCTTTTCCCGTCCCCGTTCCTCCTCAACCCCCAACCCCCCCCCCCACTAGTCTCTGCGGCTCTCAAAAAGAACAAAACCCAAACGTAGAGAGTATCTGGCTACCCGGTACATAAGTAGTCCAAAACGGTAGCGTTTACAGCTGGTATACTTTTCTAGGCGCAACGGACTGTCATCATGTCGTGCCCGCTGACTGGCGCTTGCGGCGAACCAGCCCATTTGGTTATCCGGCCACCGTTCGGTCTCCGGTAGACACAAGGGGACGCCCCATGCACCGCACCAAGGCTGGGCCCGCGGAAAAATGTATTTGCCCCTGAGCCGGCCTTAACCCGACGAAAATCGGCGAAAAACGACAAACACTCGACGGAAACCGTCGAAGATCGACAAACAATCGATGAATATCGACGCCACGCAAACCGTGCGCTACACGAAAAAAACAAAAGCCGGCGTTTCGCTGCTGCAGCAGATGCTGGTGCTGCTATTGCCACCGCAACAACCACCGCCACTGCTTCCACCATCACCGAGCAGACCAACACCACAAAGTGTCGTCGTACAAGCCCTTCCCCTGATCACCACCCCACCGCTCTCCCCGTCGGGAAAACACATAACGTATGTACTAAACAAGAAAACCGAATCCACGCGCTGCCTGCAATTCGGCGTCCTCTCCTGTTTTGAGCTGAAAATACGGCACACATCACCCGAAACAGAAATGAAAAAACGCAAAGAAACTAAAAAACCCCACCCCCCCCCCCCCCCCCCCCCGGTACCAGAAGACCAACCCTTTCCTCAAATGACAGAATATTAAATCGGTATACCCGTAAATATATAGACTATATATATATATTCATGTACTCTCCTGATCGGCATGTCGACTGTACGGCCCTATCCGTGAGACCCCTGGGGTCTATGACCTCCGTGAAACCATCGACGAGGGTTCGACGTGGTATCTTTCCCCTCTTCCCTCCCCACACGCGTGGCCTTGCTCCAACTTAGCCGTATTCTTACTGGTACCGTTCCGCCTATCGCAACCCCACCCTTCGGATCCCCCCCTCCTAATCCTCCCCGGCGCTTATCCCGCCCTCTAGTAGAGCCACTACCTTGGACAGGCTCGACTCTAGCGAGCTCATGCGTGCCTCGAGCCGCATCGCTCTGTCGTCCGAGACCTTGTTCGTCTCTTTCAGCGTGTCTCGGAGGTTCTGGGCGTTGGTCGTCGTGATGTCGTCCCGAAGGAGCTTCACGTGCTCGACCGTCGTCCCCATCTTGGCGTCCCGCGGCAGCATCTGCAAGCATGCACCGCGGCAAGGGCGTCGTTTTTGGAGTTCACAGGGGTAAGTCGGGGTGGGGGGGGGGGGGGGGGGGGGGGGGGGGGCTCAGTGTTGCTTCCCTTGGTCATGTTACCAGTAACCATGTCCCTTTCGAGGCGGGGCAGGGGGGCGGTACTCATGCCATGCATGATCGTAGTCGTATGGCCATAGACCCACGCATCTCCATATACCATGCCGTACCTGTGAATCCTTGAGCGGGTTCTTCAGCTGCCGTCGGAGGTCATCCACGCCGATGTTCACCAGCTTTTTCAACAACCCCGCCAGGTCGTAGTCTCCCCCCCGTTGCATCTTGTCCATGCGCGCGTTTCGTGACGACTGCTTGCCACCGAGGCCGCTGCCTCCGTCGGAGCTACCGTCCTGTAAAAACAAAAAAAGTGGGTCGAGTCGGTGCGGGCACGACACGCGGGCTTAAGCAAACAAAAACACAGCAATACAGCATCAAATAGTAGCAACGGCTTCATCCACACAGAAGCGACGACAACAGCAATGTGGTCGAGCACTAAACCGTAAGCCACACGTTTGCAACATTATCAACAACCGCAACAGCCATCACCGACACCAACAACATTGCCAACACCACCAACATCAACAACAACAACAACAACAACAACACCAACAACACCAACACCAACACCACCAACAACCACAGCCACACAGAAGCGACACCAACACCAACACCAACACCACCAACATCACCACCAACACCAACACTAACACCAACACTACATAACACCCCCCACACGCCCATGCCCGCGCCCACCCCCATCAAACCCTCACCCCCACAAAGATGGTCAGGAAGCCGAGGAACAGCGCGATCATCACCAGGCCCGGCGCCGTCACCACGTACTTCAGCCTCTCCGACTTCCGGTCCACCTCCTTGCTCGCCTGGCCCCCGAAGCACAGGTGCCATATGCTCCACGGCAGCGAAACAAACCACATCGCGATGGCCAGCACCGCCCCGAGGGGGCCCATGACCAGCCAGAACAAGAAGCAGCCGATGCGCATCTTGAGGAGGGGGTAGCGCCGCTTCGACACGCACGGCTTCATGAGCAGGCACAGCGTGTGGTGGACGAGGTTAAGCGGGGCCGGAAGGACGTCGTGCTCCACCACGCGGTCCCACTGCTGCACGATCTGGGTGCGCGTGAAGTGGAACTGCAGGAGGGAGGCGGGAGGAGGAGAGGGGGGCGGGAGGGGGGGGGAGGGAAGGTACGTCGAGTTATGTGCCGTATGGTTATTACATATGCACATGTGCTACGACTACGTACCTGTGGATAGACGGACGCAATAATCAACCAAAGCTTATTTAAAGCCCCTAACGAAGGGCGTCCATGTGGCTGGGGACAATTTTTATTTTTAATAGTTTGTGTGGGCTCCTTTTTGCTGTAACCGAAGGGTTAGAACACGACACCATACCACTAACCCCCCTCTCCCCGCGACCTCGTTCGCCCCTCCCTCCCTCCGCCACCTCGGCCCCCGCCTCCTCCTCCCCGCCCCCACCCCCCACCCTCCTCCCGCCTCCCTCCTGCAGTTCCACTTCACGCGCACCCAGATCGTGCAGCAGTGGGACCGCGTGGTGGAGCACGACGTCCTTCCGGCCCCGCTTAACCTCGTCCACCACACGCTGTGCCTGCTCATGAAGCCGTGCGTGTCGAAGCGGCGCTACCCCCTCCTCAAGATGCGCATCGGCTGCTTCTTGTTCTGGCTGGTCATGGGCCCCCTCGGGGCGGTGCTGGCCATCGCGATGTGGTTTGTTTCGCTGCCGTGGAGCATATGGCACCTGTGCTTCGGGGGCCAGGCGAGCAAGGAGGTGGACCGGAAGTCGGAGAGGCTGAAGTACGTGGTGACGGCGCCGGGCCTGGTGATGATCGCGCTGTTCCTCGGCTTCCTGACCATCTTTGTGGGGGTGAGGGTTTGATGGGGGTGGGCGCGGGCATGGGCGTGTGGGGGGTGTTATGTAGTGTTGGTGTTAGTGTTGGTGTTGGTGGTGATGTTGGTGGTGTTGGTGTTGGTGTTGGTGTCGCTTCTGTGTGGCTGTGGTTGTTGGTGGTGTTGGTGTTGGTGTTGTTGGTGTTGTTGTTGTTGTTGTTGTTGTTGATGTTGGTGGTGTTGGCAATGTTGTTGGTGTCGGTGATGGCTGTTGCGGTTGTTGATAATGTTGCAAACGTGTGGCTTACGGTTTAGTGCTCGACCACATTGCTGTTGTCGTCGCTTCTGTGTGGATGAAGCCGTTGCTACTATTTGATGCTGTATTGCTGTGTTTTTGTTTGCTTAAGCCCGCGTGTCGTGCCCGCACCGACTCGACCCACTTTTTTTGTTTTTACAGGACGGTAGCTCCGACGGAGGCAGCGGCCTCGGTGGCAAGCAGTCGTCACGAAACGCGCGCATGGACAAGATGCAACGGGGGGGAGACTACGACCTGGCGGGGTTGTTGAAAAAGCTGGTGAACATCGGCGTGGATGACCTCCGACGGCAGCTGAAGAACCCGCTCAAGGATTCACAGGTACGGCATGGTATATGGAGATGCGTGGGTCTATGGCCATACGACTACGATCATGCATGGCATGAGTACCGCCCCCCTGCCCCGCCTCGAAAGGGACATGGTTACTGGTAACATGACCAAGGGAAGCAACACTGAGCCCCCCCCCCCCCCCCCCCCCCCCCCCCCACCCCGACTTACCCCTGTGAACTCCAAAAACGACGCCCTTGCCGCGGTGCATGCTTGCAGATGCTGCCGCGGGACGCCAAGATGGGGACGACGGTCGAGCACGTGAAGCTCCTTCGGGACGACATCACGACGACCAACGCCCAGAACCTCCGAGACACGCTGAAAGAGACGAACAAGGTCTCGGACGACAGAGCGATGCGGCTCGAGGCACGCATGAGCTCGCTAGAGTCGAGCCTGTCCAAGGTAGTGGCTCTACTAGAGGGCGGTGCGCGGGGAGGATTAGGAGGGGGGGATCCGAGGGTGGGGTGCGGCATAGGCGGACATCGGTTCGTAGAATAGCGGTAAGTGGAGCAAGGCAGCGAATGTGGGGAGGGAGAGGGGGAAAGTCACACGTCGAAACTCGTCGAATGGTTACAGAGCGTCATAGACCCCAGCGAGAGTTCTCACGGTAGGGCCGAAAATCCGATCGACATGCGATCAGGAGAGTACATGAATATATATATATAGTCTATATATTTACGGGTATACCGTTCTAATTTCTTGTCATTTGAGACAAGGCTTGGTTTTACAAGTGTACCGGGGGGGGGCGAGGGGGGGGGTGGTTTTTAGTTTCTCTTGCGTTTTTTCATTTCTGTTTCACGTAGGTGATGGTGCCGTATTTCAGGCTTCAAAACAAGACGAGAGGACGCCGAATGCAGGCAGCGCGTGGATTACGGTTTCTTGCATCTTGTACATACGTTATAGTGATTTTCCCGAGGGGCAGAGCGGTGGAGGTTGGTGATCAGAGTGAAGGGCTTGCTACGACGAGGACACTTTGTGGTGTTGGTCTGCTCTGTGATGGTGGAAGCAAGTGGCGGTGGTTGTTGCCGGTAGGCCAATAAAGCAGCACCAGCATCTGCATGCAGACAGACGAAACGCCGCTTTTGTTTCTTTTTTCCAGTGTGCGCTAACGTATTGCAAACGTGGCGTACGATATTCATCGAATTTTTGTCGATCTTCGACGAGTTCCAGTCTCTGCTAGATATAACATTGATTTGTCGTATTTTCGCGATTTTTCGTCGAGGTAAGCGACTACGGCTCAAGCGGGCAAATACATCTTTAGTCGCGGCCCAGCCTTCGAGTCGCAGCGTGCATTGGAGGCGTCCCCTATGTGTCTACGCAGAAGTAGTACGAACACGGATAGAGCCGTGATAACCAAATGGGCTGGTTCGCCGCAAGCGCCAGTCAGCGGGCACGACATGATGACAGTCCGTTGCGCCTAGAAAAGTATACCAGCTGTAAACGCTACCGTTTTGGACTACTTATGTACCGGGTAGCCAGATACTCTCTACGTTTGGGTTTTGTTCTTTTTGAGAGCCGCAGAGACTAGTGGGGGGGGGGGTTGGGGGTTGAGGAGGAACGGGGACGGGAAAAGGAGGGGACGTAGGAGGGGGGAGCAAGCTGTTTACTTTTTTTTATTTTTCTTGTCTCCGCTCCTTCCTAATGGTGCTTGCCTCGAGGTTTGCCCTTCGTCCTTGGTCTGGTGTATGCTTTCGTGATGTGTGTTGTGTTCCGGGCGGGCATTTGTGGTTGTTTGGCACGGGGGTGAAGGTTTTCTCCCAGGGGTCAAAGGAGGGGCGCGCGGGGGAGGGTGCAGGATTGATGGGGGCCCGTTTTTTCTTTGTCCTGTATTTCCCCCGTGTGGAAACGAGACATGGGGTAGAGGGGTGTATATCACCCAGCGCGGCAATAGGAGGGCGCTACGGTCCATCTTTCCCGGCGTTGCGTGCGGTGGCAATTGCAACATATGCTCATATTGCGCACCGTCCCATCCCGTCTCCCACCCCCTCCTCTCCCTTTCCCCCGCTTAAGGCCTGCCTCTTCCATCTCCCCCCTCCCCCCCCCCCTTGTCCACCCCCCCCGGCCCTAAACCACAAAAATACCCCCCCCCCCCCCCCCCCCGCCGCTTTTTGCCACGAAAAGTAATAAAAAAAAAGTAGCACTCCCTCCAGATAGACGGTGTTATTCTCGGCGAAACACGAGTGAGACACGGATGATTTTGATGGTCTCGCGGCAGAGGAAGGCAAGACTCGCGTCGCTTTCTTGGGGGGGGCGGTGGGGGGTTGGGGGAGGAGGCTGGAAGATGGGGAGGAGGAAGCTCGCCCCCCCCTATATAGCAAGGTTGCGCGTATATATGTACGTGTATTGGATGTACATTGTGTTAGGCAGTCGGTCGATGCTGCCGTCGTTCAGGGGAAGGGTTGAGGGTTCTGCCTGCTGCTCGGCTGCGGTACGTATGGTTATTTGTAGACTAAACGTTTTGTGCCCCGAGACGTTTTTGCTTTTTTTTTTAATATTAATTTTCCGGCGCAGCAGCAGCAGCAACATCAGCATCAGCAGCGGCACAGGCAGCAGCAATGATTGATAGCAGCGGTAGACGTTTGCTGGAGGAGGAGGGGGGGGGAGGGAGATTTTTGTTTGGTTGCTGTTGCGGTCGGGTATTATATCGTCCTGGCGCAGTAACATTTTCACCAGCGGTGGTGGTATTAGTATTCATATAGCATACCGCTGCTGTACTCGTAGGCGTGACCTTATGTGGTGGGCGTGTAGTGTATCCGTGCTTGCGTCTGCGCTCTGCTGCTTCGTCCGTGTTCCTTTCCTTTCCTTTTGTTCTTTGTTCGTTGTTCCGTGCCTTATTTCGTGCGTGTGGTGCCTGCTGCGGCCCACCAGACTCTCTGCTTCTTGATTCGTCCATTCCTTTCTTCCGATCTTCCTTGCTTAGGTCTGTGTTGCTCGCTGCGGTAGCTCTGCGGTAAAAAACGCCAGCAGCAGGCGGTAGAGAGGTCCGCCGTGCGAGCGGGGGTGGGTGTAGGGTGTGTGCGTGGCGCGTCGCTACTGCTGTAGAACTTGCTTGCTTGCTGCTGCTACTGCTGTCGCCACAGCTGCTATTGCAGCTGTTGCGTTGCGGCTATTAATAGTGCTTCGGCCACTATTGCTGCTAATTCTGTTGCTACGGCTGCTCTGCTGTAGTAGCTATTCTTCAACAGATCACAAGCTGAATGCATTTTTGCGGTAGTAGTAGTAAGTCGTAGTACTAGTAGCAGCAGTAGTAGCAGCCCGCCCGCCCTCGTCTTATCATAGACACGTCCTTACGTGTGGTGTGTTGTGCATGATGCAGCAGGAAGCTGTAGTAAAACAGTCGTTCGTATCCTCCCGCCAGCTACGTGTAACTTCTTGGGCTACGTACGGCCAGTAGCCCGTCCGTTAGTGCGTTTTGCTCTCCTTAACGCCCCCCCCCCCATTATTTTGGACCGATCCTGGAAGTTGAATGGATAGATGGGTATGTTAGGGTAGATGCTGTACGTACCGTAGAGCTTGACAGGCGTGGAGGCGTGGAGGGGGGGCGGGGTTGCAGCCCAAACGACGTGCTGCGCGTTACAATCATTTAGTGACCAGGTATATAGCTACGGGAGGCCGTAGCAACTTTTCTTGATTTCCTATTTCAGCAAGTCGTATTCTGGTGTGTTATTTTCTTTTTCCTTTTTTTTGTTTTGGTCTTTTTGTGTTGTCCGTTTGTTACTTGTGTTTTTGTGTCCTTAACTTTTTGGAATAATACTTGCGACTTGCGAGCGAGTGAGTCCCGTTGTCACCCTTTTATTCTACCTTTGCTTGCAAAAAAAAACGTGATTTAAGGCGCGGCGCGCCACCTCTCCCTACGATAGACAGGCGAGAGGATACTTAGTATTCGACCAAAACTTCACGATCACCAAATAAACCAGAACTAGTCACCGCGACATGCAGTCGACTATCTATGCTACCTGTCTATCTCAACTCGAGGCTTATTATTTTCAGCGGTTCGCCTGCAAAAAAAGGAGACCTCTGACCTAAATTTATGTGGGTTGACGGTCTAGGTTTGACCCGTCAAGGCCTCTATAGTCTTCATATTAAGCCAGTTCAGTGGGGGTTCCTTGGCGGCTGTGACGGCTGTCCATCAAGGGAACGGGGTGTAGTCTAACATAATGCCGCCGGAGGGAATCTTATATTATTAGTATTTAAATCCGTTGCAAACGCACCCACCACTTATTATTGGGGCCAAACTGTTTCTGTTTCAAGTACAGTGGGATCCTTAGCGCAGGAAGTAGTACCACCTACTGCTACTGTATGTAGTAGTAGCGCAAGGGTTAAGGGGGGATCCCCACGATTGATTGTGGTATTATTAGTAGTCGGCACGCTTCTACGTAACGATAATGAGCCTCGTGCCTGTGTATTCAACCCCAAAGCCTTTGTCATACGTGTGGCTCCACGGAGTCTGCCGCGGCATTCGATATGTGTGTGTGTGTTCTTCACATTAAACCTTCCTTTCTACCCGTCGACATCCAGCACACCCAGTGTCCGTGCCGATTCTTCCATCCTAAAAAGGTACCAGTTCTGTGGTCACAAAACTACGACACAGAGATACTACACTCTAAGCAGTAACCGCGCAGCAAGAAGAAGGGATTCCACGGTTGGTTGGTTGCTGTGAATTTCATCTTCTTTATTTGAGTTCTTCGTAAAGCCTACCCTCCCAGCTTGTAGTAGAGCTTAGATTGGGTAGTACGAGCCAGTAGGTAATCTTGGGCCAACGGACTAATGTCTCAACAAATGGCGTCGTCGGGAGGACCTGGGTTGGTTGTAGTGGTCGTGAGTTCGAATCTCACGAGACCACCATGAAAACAAAAGAAAGCGAATTTCAATTTCCCTATGACGTCAAGAATATGAGAACACTTACAGTTACTGTAGTACTTTTGGACGCCCCTACGAATAAACAGGAACCGCGTGCTGGTCAGACGCGTCCACCCGTGTATCCGGCCCGTTCCAGGGGGGGAGAGTGTTATAAGAAGGCTTACAAGATTGTATAACCCCGACCCAATCTAAGCCTTGTAACAACACTCTCCCACCGTTCAGAACAACAGGGAGGGGTCTTTGGTCTTCGTTTGGGGCCGTACATGCCTGTGATAGTCCAGAGTTCGTAGCAATCTATGGGGACCCAAGGAAGAGGGTTGATCAGGTTCTGACATGAAGAGGAAATTCGCTTTGATTCTTCATACTCTGACTCGTAGTGCGTGAGATCCGAATTCACGAGGAGACCACACTTCATACCCCATGTCCTGCCGACGACGCCATTTATCATGTCATATTTTAAATTTTCAATTTCGTGATTGACACGCCTCTCCAAACACCCTGAAACCCTTATGTGGCAACAGCAAAAAAGGGGGACGAAGGTGTGGTACAAGCGCGGCTCTGGTGCCACGGCTCATCCAACGCTCTCGCGAGACCGCTGGAAAAGAGGCCAGGGGAGATCCTTGGCAAAAGCTGACCCAACGTCAGAACGCTTCCGAAGCAGGGAGCTGCGAAAACACCGCGAAGGAACCCGTCCCTTGAGGCCTACGGCTCTGGTTTTTCGTATTTTGTTGTACTGTTTTCGGGAGCTTTCGGGTGATCACCATCAAGCAGAGAGAGCCTGGCGGTGCTCGCCGAGAAGGCGCCGAGGTCGCAGGAGAGCTGTACAGGAAGGCGGAGGTGGAGGAGCATAGCCACGCCTCGGAATGGGTCGCACTCGCAATGGGTAAGAACAACCAATCGGGTCGGTACGAACAGCAGCAGCAGCAGTGTCGCTTGCGAATGAGTGTAGAATATAAGTTTGTTCTCGAGGTGAGGTACGTACGTACGTACTTATAGGTAAGGCGGTCGAGTCGATTCGAGGCAACAACAGGTAAAACAACAGCAGCAAGCAGCAGCAGTAGTCTGTCCACCCATGTTGCAATCCTCTCTGCTCCTGGTCGATGGCCCTTGTTGCTTGCGGGACGGGTGTCCATCGCAGTTGCAGCAGTGCTATCTGCGACAACAGCAGGAGCTACGTCCTACGGTGATTACCCGTGTGCCTTTTAGTGTACGAGGCAGGCAGGGAGAGCAGAGCAGAGAGAGAGAGAGCTTTGTTCTTGCGGTACCCGACTGCCCCTGGTTTTTACTAGGAATTTTTCGAACGACTATTAAAACCAAGGCTTATCACGGTACTCGATAATCGAGACGGGACGGGACGGTACTGTTTTTACTTTTTTGGCGGGAAAAAAAATGAAGACGGGACGGGACGGGACGGTAAAATGACGACCAAACAGGTTTTTGAGACGGGACGGGACGGGACGGTTGGTGTACAATTTCTCAACGGGACGGGACGGTAATTTCAACGGGGTAGATTTTCACGACGGGACGGGACGGTAAAATTCAACGGATTTTTTTTCCACGACGGGACGGGACGGTAAATATAATTTTTCACGACGGGACGGGACGGTAAATATATTTTTTCACGACGGGAAGGAACGGTAAATATTTTTCACAACGGGAAGTGACGGTCAAAAAAATAATTCACGACAGGACGGGAGGGACGTACCATGGGACCGAGTTTTCCTGTCCCAAAGGTAGTTGTATACTATATACACAACGTATAGACGTAGTACTCGTAGTAGTGGTAATGCGGCACTGGATCATTGGATCGAAACAGTTGTTGCTCCAGAGAAACAACGAAAAGAAACACTCGTCGTACGAATCGTACATTTTTATAATTTATTTTTTCCATCCCATTTATTATTTTCGCACTTCCGTCTCTCCCTCCCTATTATAGTGGTAACTCAGATCCGGGGTCACATAGTAGGCTCCTCTCCCTCCTCCCCCACTACGGTTCTTGCCTTGTTTTTTATCGCGCAAAGGGTTCAGCCTTCCCAACGCTCGTCGATATTCATCGAATTTTGCCAACTCACGCTCTCGCGCTTTCTGCTAGTCAATATATTTTTTGCGAGAAAAAGTGCCTATGAGCATGCACTCGGCGGGGCTCGAACTACCTTTCTTGACGCTAACAGGCTTCGTGGTTACCTGCTAGCCCACCGGGGCTTAGATTCGGTGATAGTACGTGAATAGAAATTAATCTTGAAATTCGTACGTATCCCCATATAATAAGATTTGGCGGGAAATTCGTATCCCCATAATAAAATAAAAAAAAACATTTTATTTCATATTTTGATATTTTAATGTTTCATATTCCGGAATTTTCGTATTTCGTTATTTCGTAAATTCGTATAACTTTAATTTAATTTTAATGTACATACCAATGTGAAAAAACAATTTTTGTAAATTCGTAGATTCTTGGTGGGAATGATGGGAAGAGACAACGGGCAGGTGTGAATCTTGGCGGGAGAGACAAGTTTTGTCGGCGGGACGGGACGGTAAAGACAAGGGTGCATGACGGGACGGGACGGTAAATTACATTATCTCGACGGGACGGGACGGTAATTTTCAACGGGAGCTATTTTCTTGACGGGACGGGACGGTAAAGTTCAACGGGGCAGATTTCGATGACGGGACGGGACGGTAAAGTTCAACGGTTGGAGATTTGTCGGCGGGACGGGACGGGACGGGATTTGACGGGACGACGGGAACAGTTTAACGACGGTTTAACCGTCCCGTCCCGCCGTTACCGTCGTTACCGTCCCGCCAAAATACCGTGATAAGCCTTGATTAAAACGAAGATGTTTCACGTTTTCATTGTTCAACCAAGCCGTCCTCTCGTTCACAAAAACCCATATCAAAACAATTATAGTTTCGCTGCGCAGCAGTGTGTCCGGAGATCATCGCAACCGGCCACGGTTTACGCAGCAGGCGTAAATCTGCTGGCTCACAGATCACAGGCGAACTTCTCGGACGTGCCCGCATAAAATGATGCTGTTTCTCATGAGGTAGGGTTTTGTCACGAAGCTGTAAGGCATTCGTTCCTGACCCTAACCCTAACCCTAAAACGAGAGGCATGCCTGGTTGGGGTGCCACCTGGTTGGTCGTTGTGATTGGAAAGGCTCTATTTTCAGTGTGCGGGCACATCTAAGGAAGTTCGCCTGAGTCGAACAACGGTTTACGTATATTTATACGTATTAATACGTCGTAGGTACGCGTCAGGCATCATTAGTGGTGTGTGCGCGGAATCGTTCGATGCGATGCCCACCTCCCACGTCCCACCCCCCACCCTCTCCAAAGCTTCCGGAAAACCGGATGATCGAATCGTAAAGAGCAGCGCACCTGGGGGGCTGGTTCGCTGGTGCCTTGAAAGCTGCAGCCCATCCATGCTGGTGCTGCTTTCAAGCGGAAACAACGCACAACAACCAGAAACGAACATCAAGCAATCAAATGACTTTGAAAATGCACATCCGCTGTTTGAATTGTACCAGGTACTATCATACTCCTATTTACGGGGGGCCATAGTAAATAGGACCTACCGTATACACAAAAATCTATACATTTATCGATTTTTACCAACACTATTTTGTCCTATTTACTATGGTCTCCCGTAATACTACTCCTACTATACCACTAGCATGCCTCTCCCGCCTCTCCACTGCGGCGTTGCTCCTACCCTGCCTGGTGTTTCTTATGAGAATGGTGAAGGAAAGGCGTACGTACGCGATAACATCCTCTTTTAACCATACGACAATAAGTAGGCGTCCTTCCAATGCCCACCGGCAGCCACTGCCAAGGTCTTCGGCTCGGTACATTGAGCGGGCGGCGTCAGCCGCAAAAACCTTGTATTAGTACCAAGTATAGCTCCGCTTCCCCTACGTATACTACTGCGGATGCGGCAAAACGGTACGCTTTCGCTAGGAACTTGCCCAGCAGCATATTCGTAATACTGTGAAACTGCTGTTTGTGGTCAGCTTGTTGTGTACGTTGATAGAGGTTTGTCGTACGTACGTACGCGAACACAAAAACTGCCAGGCCTGGTTTCTTTCTATGTCCGGAGATTCTACCGCGGCCGATCGTAGATTTTCGGTTTTGGCTACCTCGAGACTCGAGAAGGGTCCCTATCTTTTGCACAGATGTCAGGAGACGGCACTTTCACCCCTTGACTGACGGCAATTTGTCATTTTTTATCCTTGACTGACGCCAAAATACTACCTGGTACATAGGTTCCAGTGTGGAACACTCGGATCCACACCCTTGACCGATGTCCGTTTTCCCTTGACTGACCGTCTCCTGACATCTTTGATCTTTTGGCGCCGTGCAAATTTGAAACTCGCATTCGCTCATAAACATATAAACATATATACCAGGTATTCTTCTATTAATAGTACGAGGGACCTATAGTAAATATAGGACCTATGGTTCCCACAAAAACCTAGACCACTCTGTCCCGAAATCTAAGCAATTTTTGATTTAATGTTAATGTGCACACGGTGCTTATATTTCGGGACAGATTGGTATATTTACATATTTTTTATTAGCCGTATTCGGTCCTATTTACGATGGTCCCCCGTAAGCCGTAAGAGAGGGCATACATTCGAATGCTGCTCCTGCTGTAGTACCGACGGGTATTATAGGAATAATGGTTTAATGTTAACCCTTTTAGGACTCCAGTCCCGTTTCGGGGACAAGCCACTCTAATTCTAAGTAATTTGTCCCCCAAACGGGACTCCAGTTCTACAAGGGTTAAGAACCCACACGGCCTGTCCTATCCTGTGACCACGGAAACACGATTTTGGACGGAATGTATTATAATATAACACCACGAATTATCACCGAGGGCCATGGCAAGTAGGACCAAATATTGTTAGTAGAAGTAGGGAATATATGTTTTGTTTTTTTTTGTGTACCGTAGGTCCTATTTACTATAACTAAGCCCCCCCCCCCGTAACACGAACACTTGGGGTAGGCGTTAATTGGAACTTGTTGCGAAGAGGGGACGGGATTTCCTCGTTCCTAAACTTTCGACGACATTGTGAGGATCCGTGTGTCATCGAGTCTGCGAAGTTAAACGATAGTGTGTAGATTCGAATGTCACATTAGAGTACCTACTCTTAGCAAGTCATACCCCAGTACACAATCCATGACACCCCACCCGTGTCAGTCGTGTACACCGAAGAATTCATTACATCTCATAAAGATGAACAGAGGTACCAGTTCTGTGGTCACAAAACTACGACACAGAGATACTACACTCAGTGCAGTAAGCAGAGCAGACAATGCAACGCCATATACGACAGGCAAGACCTACCCTGCTAGCAATCCAGGTGCATGCAAGAGAAAAAAAAGAAAAAGAAAAAAAAAGAAGCAACAAAAGACACATCGGCAGTTTCGACACCATAAATAATTTAAAACCGACATGTGCCTAATTTTGACTCCCCTTCCTCTTCAAAGACGTTCCTTCGTACAGCAGCATATATTGCAGGCGATCAGCTAAACTATGTACATTTACTGCTATTACGGGGGAACATAGTAAACACTAGTGTGTGTGTGTTCTTCACATTAAACCTTCCTTTCTACCCGTCGACATCCAGCACACCCAGTGTCCGTGCCAATTCTTCATCCTAAAAAGGTACCAGTTCTGTGGTCACAAAACTACGACACAGAGATACTACGCTCAGTGCAGTAAGCAGAGCAGACAATGCCAATGCCATATACGACAGGCAAGACCTACCCTGCTAGCAATCCAGGTGCATGCAAGAGAAACAAAGAGAAAAAAGAAAAAAAAAGCGAAAAGGAAAAAAGAATAAAAAGTAAATATACTGAATCAAATCAACAATCAAGCAACCAAACAAAAGCATGACAAAATAAAAGAAAAAAAAAAAAAAAANCCCCCACCCGGCTCCTCCCCTACCCCCCCGTACCCCCCTTACCCACGCTCGTCACCCCTTCGAGGGGTGCAAGGGATGCGTTTGAGCTTACCTTTGCCCTCGCCAGTTTCTGCACTTCGCGGTGAGCTCCGGAGAGGAAGGCGATGAGGAGGTTGAGGAGGACCACGCCCATCACGGTCAAGTACGCCACCATCACTCCAACTCCCGCGGGACCGTACCTTGAGTTGTTCAATAGAGTCGCGCGAGAAAGAGAGAAAGGAAAAAATCGGGCAACAAATAACACGACAAGAGAAGAACGAAACACAGCACGAAACCAAAAGCAGGACAAAAAAAGAGGAGGAACATTACGTTAACAAAAAACAAAAAAAAACGAAAAGCAGAACAGAACAGGAAAAGAAAAGAAAAAACAGGAAGCCGGCGGGGAGGGGTGGCGAGCGTTGACTCATTCATAACTGAAAAAATATGTAACACACCAATTCCAAGTAGTTTGTGCCGAAATACGTGGGATCAGTTCTTACGCGGTGAAGAACGTATAAGACGGAAAAAAGAATAAGAAAAGACAGCAGCGGCTGTTTTGGGGTCGGGGGTGTACCTGAACGCCCAGGTCAAAAGGGTCCTCTCGGCCGTGGTGTACATTATCGACTGCTCGAAAAAAGACTCCGAGGTCGAAATGGCCGAACATGGCCAGGAAAAATGCGAGGGCAGTCTCCGCGTAGGTATAGAGTACGAAAAACAAAGCTACAAATGCAAAAAACCTACAAAGCACAAAAAACACACACACGAACAAAAAATACGAAAAACAAACACAAAAAACACTCGAAAACACACAAAAAAAAAAAACACACACACACACTAAAAAAAGTAAAAACATACGAACAAAAACACACAACAAAAACACACAAAAAAAACACACACAAACACGAAACACAAAAAACACACAAAAAAACACAGGAACACGTGCAACACCATAACGCAAAAACGCAACCAACACAAAAAAAAACGCAGTCAGCACAAAATCACAACAACACAAAAAACACAAATCACAAAAGTCACCTGACGTTAGAAAACTCGTCGAAGTCGAAGTCGCCGAACATGGCGCGGAACATGGTCAAGGCAGTCTCCGCGTAGGTGGAGTAGCTGGGGAGGTACACCTCGGAGATGTCGAAAGTCGCCGGATCGATCGTAGGATCGTCCCCACTTTGAAGGTAGCTGATTTCAACCAACACGAAGACAGCGATAAAAGAGGAAGAGAAAAAGAGAGAGAGGTGAACGAAAACAACAACAAAAAACACCAGGTGAACAAAAAGGAAAGAGAAAAGAAAACACCCTGTGAACGAAAAGGAAAAAGGAAAAAAAATCTCCCTCCTCCACCACCACTACCACCAACCGCCCCCCCCCCCCCCCCAACCCCCCCCCCCCCCGCCTTCGGCCTTCAATTACAATGAATGCCCTTTCATTGTCCTTATTTTTTAGTAAAACTGGAGACTAGCAAAGCGAATGATACTCATTCGATTGCGATCAAGCACAATAACGTCATCAAAAATAAATGTATACCCCCCCCCCTCCTCTATATATGGAAACAACGCCCACTAAGCCACCCAACTGAACTGTTGGAGCGCCTGTCCTCCATCTGGCGCTAGAAGCGGGCTGCTGCTCCGTCTCGAAAGGACGCGTAGCAATGGCCCACAAACACGACTTAGCGTATAGGCAATCATGATTTTGCAGACGCCCCTCCCGCCCTCTACCTCATTGGCGGCGAAGGATGTCAATCCATATGCAAGTCGCCTCTCTCACAAGCGTTCTTAGTAGATGCAGCTCATGCTGTCATGGACTCGCCCAAAACACCTCACGCGCGCTTCGCGCTATGGCGCTAGCGCAATGTCTGTATGGTTGGGTGAAACCCGACATGGTTCCCGTACGCCGGCATTGTAGCGGATGCGAGCTCATATGTCTACGACTACGCGCGCACGACCATGGAGTACACCCCCCCACCTCCCAGTAAGGGGATAAGATTAGCAAAAGTTTCTTTGTAATACATGGAACACAAACGTTACATGAGGCCGCCCAAAGTGGTGGAGGTGCTCTATCAGGAGTAGGCAGCCGGCTGCTCCGTTTCTCGAATAGGGAGCAGTCGTTCCGTCAGGTCAAATGACCTAAGGCAATCAACAAATGAGTACGCCCCCCCCCTATAAATATATTATATTTATATGTTGCCCGCGCGGTTGCGATCGGTTGGGCAACGACGCTGTAAAACAGGCTACTCGACTGCGCTTGACGCCTACGACAACCAGGGTGCCGTTCTTTTTTTTATTTTTTTTGGCCGGCACCAAAAGCTGGCGGGTCGAGGTAGATCATGGTTGTGCGGGGGAGAACCTTTGTTCCAGCACAAAGGGAATGGTCGGTTTCACGTAGTTTTAATTGGTAAGGCGTCCGCCCGAGGCCGTACATAGTAAAGCCCATTGCTGTCTCCGCGAAGTGGCCACACCCAGAAATTAAATTAACTCATTGAAGCTGTCGCCGTCCATACTGCCAAAGTCGCGCTCAAGAGGCCCCCGAGGGGGTTCCTCCTGTAGCAGGATGCAGGTCACCTCCCATGCGACTCGCCCAATCATCCTCAGCGGGCGTTCTCTCGCGTATCGGGTGCAAGCAATGTCGTGCCCTGTGGCCCGAAAACCCAACGCGTCCGGTCCGGCATTGTAGAGCGAGCGGTCGAGTGGGTCATATGACCTAAACGGCGGGGGGTGCCACATACGATGGAGATACACCCCCCCCCTCCCCGCCGGAGGGAACCCCGCCCCCCCCCCCCCCTCGGTGGTTACAAGAGAAGCCACATGTCAAGCCGAACACATCACAACTTTCCAGCACAACATATCAAGTGTGACCCACCGCCCCCTAAAGGAAAGGGCTTACAAGTCGTCGTCGAGCACTTAATGTGATGAGATCCCCCGCCCTAGGTCCAAAGTCACCAGGGAGTCAGTACGTGCAGTACCACGGCAGAACGAAATTGCAGCCACGGTGTGCAGCGGAGTACCATCTCAACGCGTCCGCCTCACTGGGATAGTATGACCCTCCCGTCGCCACGAGCCAAGAACCAAAGCCTGCTCGTGGTCCGGTGGAAACTCCCGTCGGGCTCGTCCCGGTGTAGCCGGTCGTGCCGACGGAGATACGCAGTATATGATCATCCGGACTACTACCCTACAGCCCGCATGCATGACATGAGTACACCCCCAACAATGTATGCATGTAACATGAGCCGGTAAGCTTTATGTTTACCCATCGCCGCCGGGCCGTGAGGATTAAACATAAATAAATACAATAAATAAAAAGTACCATGCAGCTTCACGTTGCGTCACTCATCACGCACTCCCAAAATAACAAAACACCGGCCACCGGTGGAAACAAACATAAAAGAGCCCTCCTATGGCAAAGTCTCTACTTACTTTCCCTTCTGCTCGCAAAGTCTGCTTCCGGTTTGAGCTTTATTCCTACTCCATTTGATTATGCTGCTCCTTACTCCGTTTCTCTCATTGCGTACATCTTATCGTATGCACCCCCCGCCCCCCACACGCCCCCGTGGGGCTGTCCCCGTTCCTATATGCAAGTCCGCCTCCAGGCGCCCGGCCTCCTCTCTCTGCCCCCCCCGCCTACATCCAGCCTGCACACAGTCCTCCCACCCCTCGCACCAATTGCGACTCACCGGCCCCTACAGGCGTCAAACGCCAGCTCTCGCCAAGTGGCATTCCTTCGAGTCGAATCGCGCCCATCAGCGGTCACTGCGTACTAGAAGCAATCTCTTCCGAACAAAACAGGAGCGGTGCGCCGAACAGGGCCATAACATTGGCCATCGCGAAGCCCAAGAGGACTACGCAATCACCACCCGAATGCGGAAACGACCTCCATTGCAGCAATGCGGAAACAGGATCTGCCGTCGTTTACATGGCCAAGAGGGGAAGGGGCAGGGGGGGAAGGGTGGGGGAGGGGCGGGAGGCGGCAGGGGGCATTGCTCAGTGATGTTCGCTTTAGCATTTTGACAATGACCACGCATGTACCTTGCGAGGAGGAGGGAAGGGGGTGGGAAGAATAAGGAGGGGTGGGGGGGGTTATTCGATCGATACTCATGCATGGCCGTAGTCGTATGACCGTTGACCCGGGCGTTGGGAGGGGAGGCGAGAGAGGGGGGGGTCGGTATTGAGAGGTTAACGGACTTTATTGTACCGGTTGTGTTGATATGTTTATTTGCTGGTGCATGGGGGGGGGTAATGGTGCGCTACAAAACAAAAATGTGTGTTGGTACTCGGGTGGTGGTGCGTGCCCCCCTCGCAAACGTCGACGTGAAAAGTACAACAAATACGATCGAACTCCTTGCATCGGCAGAGGGGGGGACGGGGAGGGGAGCTTCGCCAAAGCTGCCTGCATCATAGGGCCGGTCGCTCTGGGAGGCGTCGAAGCCTGGGCGTTTGGACGCCGGGTCGGTCGGGTAGCCGCTTACCTGCACCATAAGCCCGAGGTTCTCGTCGATCTGCGCCAGGAACAGCACGCGGGAGAAGAAAAGCGGGGCCGAGATGGCGAAGAAAAGCTGTGCCAGGAAAAAAGCCTCCTCCTGTCGAAACCAACACAAAAAAGCAAGCAACGACAAACGAAGGAGTTGAACAAGAGTGGAAAAAAACTAACGAAATATATAAGTTATCAGATATAATAAATTATACCTGGTATAGGGTATCATACGGGAGGGTATCATATCATATAATATGATAGCACATCATATCATATCATAGCATGGCATATCATATCATTTCACATCATATCATATAATAGCATACCATGCCATACCACATCCTATATTATACCTGGTATACTGGTAAAACCGTGTTGATACCACACCAACACCACCGACTACCCCCACCACCAAACACACCCCAAAACCAACACCACCAACACCAACAACATCGCCACCACAAACACCAACACCAACAACACCAACGCCAACACTAGCAACACCAACACCACCCCCACCAACACCACCACCAACACCAACAACACCAACAACACCAACGCCAACACAAGCAACACCAACACCACCCCCACCCCTACCACCACCACCACCACCACCACCACCCCACCAACACCAACACCACCCCTACCACCACCACCACCACCAACACCAACACCAACACCAACCCCAACACCAACACCAAATGCGCACCTGTACGGCGTCGCTGAACAAGGCCGCCATCCTGGCCGCGAAGGCCGCACAGACCAGCCCCAGAAGCACCGCCTCCACAACGTTCCACAACTCCGACTGGCCCCTCAGCTTGCGCGCGTACCGCACCTCTCCCAGCTCGTTCACCATGTTTCCCAGCATGTAGGCATAAAAGGCGTACTCCTTGGCAGGAATGTTGGTCGGCGAGTCCAGCTTCACGACGAAGCAGAACAGGACCAGCATGGACCTGTCATGGGTCAAACGCCAGCTCGCCAGTGGTTCCCTCGGCATCGCGCCCATCGCGGTCACTGGTACTAGAAGCATCCTCTTCCGAAAAAACAGGAGCGGTGCCGCCGAACAGGGCATACATGGCCATCGCGAAGCCCAAGAGGACTACGCCAATCACCACCCCGAAGCGAACGACCTCCTTCAGCATGCGGAACAGGATCTGCTCGTTACATGGCCAAGAGGGGAAGGGGCAGGGGGGAAGGGGGGGGGAGGGGCGGGGGGGGA
>MEHQ01000366.1:0-25249 GCA_008828725.1 Saccharina japonica | reverse complement strand
TATGATCTAGCTCATGTTGCCGGGTGGGAACCGTATAATCTGTATGCTCTACGTAGGACATTACTCTGGGTTGGATATGTACGAAACAGATCTTACACAACACATCATAACGGCAGGTTAGGATATATGGATGATCTACAGTAGGTCATGATCTATCTGTAGATGATCTGTATTATCTGTAGATGATATATATGATCTGTAGATGATCTGTATCATCTGTAGATGCTCTGTATGATCTGTAGATGATATGTATGATCTGTAGATGATATGTATGATATGTAGATGATCTGTATGATCTGTAGATGATCTGTATGATCTGTAGATGATCTGTAGATGATCTGTATGATCTGTAGATGATCTGTATGATCTGTAGATGATCTGTCCGACGTGGGAATGTTCCACGCGTGACCCGAGTGGCCAGTGCATGCATGCATACTATTGGGGGGGGGGTGTACTTCATTTTCATGCATGGCCGTAGTCGTATGACCATATGACCATAGACCCTTGCATCCCTACAATTCCGGGACGGAGCATGACGGGTTTTCACCGACCAGGCAGACATTGCTAGCACCAATCGCGAAGCGCCGTGAGGTGTTGGGCGAGTCGCATGAAGGGTGAGCTGCATCCTACTAAGAACCGGGGGCGGGGGGAGTTACAGAATGGCTCGCGTTCACAAAAAAAAATTCCTTTGGGAACACTCCTGAAATTGTAAAAGAATGTTTGATATTTATACAATTGCGGTGCTCTTGTCCTGTGTTCAAGCAAGGAGGTGGTGACTCGTGGTACTCTCTGTACAGGGTCCGCGAGCGTCAAGGACCCTGGGCCTGCCCGTAGAGATGCCGTAGACTCTTCATCTAACTCGCGTGCGGGATTCTAGGCTCCGGCTTGTCAGACACGGCAAGCAGTTCTCAGGCGTTCTCGTATTTCGTACCACGTACGTACGGCTTAAAGAGCTCTAGCCTCTCGTATAGACTCTTCACGCCTAAAGGTACACGGCAACAATCGGTGGAGACGAGATCTGCTATATTTTCTCTAAAGTTCCTGGTCTTTCTTTCGTCTCAAGCTGTGAATTACGGGTGGGCTAATGTAGTAAATAGGACCTACTGTAGTACACACAAAAAACAATATATTCACCTATTTTTACTAAAACAATATTTGGTCCTATTCAATATGGTCCCCCGGAATAGTATGATGCTTCGTACAACCACGTAGGCTTGAGCTTGTGTGTATTCTGCTGTGAACCGCTACCCAACGCTGCTGAGGTGCTAAGTGTCGAGGGCGCGTGCGTTTCGTTCGTAGATAGACGGCCCGATCACCAACCTGTTGCGAACCAACAAAAGCCTAGCAACTGCTGTCTGTGCACACGTCTACACACGATCATACGTCACGCGGGCGCCGTACAGCCTGTGCCACCCACCATCCTGCCTGCACCCACTTGCATTTAATATATCCCTTCAAAGAAAAAGAAGCATCCCTCCATTTCACTGTAAAATACACCCAACCCTAATTATATACCTCGAAGTACATTTATAAAAACTAAAAACAACAGCTGTCTGATCGAGGATTTCCTCGAAACTCATATTTTGCAAGCTGTGTGTCATACTTCGATCGCGCGTGGTACGGGTTTTATATGTCCTCATCCAGGATGTATACGAAGTATAGCTTGTTCTCGATTCGCTGGTGCGGGAGTTCTACGTAAACGGCGTGGGTGCTACCAATCTACCAAATACTTAATACTGGAACCACGCGGTAGCCACACGACATTCCCCGATTTCCATGCTTCAAACACGAAAAACGGCGTGTCTAACCATGACAATACCCTCGTAATATTCGTACTCGTATATAGTAATATCTAGAGAGCAGACTCAGCCCGAGGTGGGCGTCGAACGCCTGGGAGGCTACGTACGAGAGCGAGGCGCAAACAATTTGGCGATCAACCATTTTAATTTGTAGGTATCGACCATGTGGTGATCAGCCTTGACAAATCGAGAGACGACGGCAGCAGCAGCATCGTTAGATATTATATATATACGATACCTGGTAGCAGCTCGGCAGCACTACGTACGTACGTAAGCAGCACGGCAGCGGAATTCCGAGACTCAAAGCAACGCAAAAGGCTAATAAAAGCGTCAAAAGCCTAAACCGAAAAGCCAGGAAGCTATACGATCGTATACGTATTTATATGGCTTGGGGAACCGGCCTAAACCGAAAAGCCAGGAAGCTATATAATACGTATTTATATGACTTGGGGAACCGGACCGCCCGCGGCATATCCGATAGAAAAAACACGCACACACAAAATGGCATGAGCGCAAATAAAAAAACGTTTCCTCACAACTTTTTTAATTGATCGTCTATTACTAATAATATAAAATAGTCATATGTATTATACTTACACTTTATAATTTTAAGAGTGTTCAACATTATATGTGAAACAACCTAAAACCAAAACTAAAAACCAAAACTGAAAAGTAAAACAGTCAGCGTGTTGCTCTTCGATTCACCACACTATTAATACGAGCTCGTACAGTACTCGCACAGGTGACGAGTGACGAGACGAGACACAAGACAGACAACGGTTCAAGGTTCAACGTCCAAAGTTCAATGTAAATATACCAGGTATGTGCTATTAATAGTACAAGATAGCAGAAAATTTCACAAAAAGAACATCCGGCACATCAACTCTGAGATCGATACGATCGTACATCGGGCTACTCGTATGACGTTTTCGTCTATTATACAAATGTTGGGGGAAAGCATAAACTCTCTGAGATCGATACGATCATACATCGGGCTACTCGTATTGGTATGACGTTTTCGTCTATTATACAAAAAATGTTGGGGGAAAGCATATTAAGTTCATGCTTTCCCCCAACATTTGTATAATAGACGAAAACGTCATACGAGTAGCCCGATGTACGATCGTATCGATCTCAGAGTTGATGTGCCGGATGTTTTTTTTGGAAAACCTGCGCTATTTCGTACTATTAATAGCACATATAAACACACATGATACATCATACAAACAGTAGTGGTCCCTCTATAATGCCGGTGTGTGCCAGGCCTCGATACCGGCATTATAGCAGGCACCGGCATTATTCCGCACACTGCCACACTGGTTAATTCCATCTGTGACAAGCGATTTCACCGGCATTATATCGGGCTCCGGCATTATTTAACCGGCGCTAGAGAGGGACCCCTACTTTTTTTTTTTTTTTTTTTTTTCCATCCCATTCACTTCTTCCTACTTCCGTCTTTCTCCCTCCCTAGTCGTAACTCAGATCCGGGGTCACAAAGTAGGCTCCTCTCCCTCCTCCCCCACTACGGTTCTTGCCTTGCATTTTTATCGCGAGAAGTTTTCAGCACTTTCTTCCCTCGTCACCTCTCCTCGTCGAATTTTGCTTACCCACGCTGTAATATGCGCTCTCGACAGTCGGTGTCATTTGATAATAAAAACCTACATGAGGAGTATCGAACCCCCTCGACATCTGGCCCTACAGGCTTCGTGGCTACCAGTTAGACCACCGGAGCGACCGGTACCTAGCAGGGCATTAATTAGTGGCTCGGCGTCGGTTGCGCGCAGCGCAACAGGCGACTCGAGCAGTGTTGCGCGCCGCAGGCGCGCAAGCCCCCCGCAGAGCCCCCCGGGAGGGCCCCCGGAGGGCCCCCGGAGGACCGCCGGAGGCAAATTTTTTGCTATCTATGCGCAAAAATACGCCTCAAAACTAAGTAAAAAGCCTTTTTATTTATTTTTGGCCACGGCGAAAAGCAAAAAGGTGCCGAATTTTTGTTTCCGACTATGGCGAATAGAACAAGGGGCCTAAAAGATGTTCAATTACGACTAATTATCAAGAAAAAAAGCCCCCCAAAAAAATTCTCGCCTCCGGCGAGAAAAAAAAGCGGAACAAATTTTTTCGCCTGCGGCGAAAATGTTGCGCGCCCAAAAACACATGTTGCGCTGCGCGCAACCAGCCTCGCGGCGACTGTTGCGCAAAACGGTTATTTTGCCTAAATGTTGCGCCAGCGCAACAGCGCAACACCTAATTAATGCCCTGGTACCTAGTATATATTATTTATATAGCAGCTGTTATATAGGTGACGACTGCATTAGAGTATATATACGTATGAAGCGGTGATACATGGGAAATTGATAGCGAAAATTTCTATTAGCGTATGGCACCAGAGCCACGGAGACAGCAGGAGAGGATGAACAGTAGTAGCCTTTACCGCACCACTGAATTATTATCTAGGATAAAGTATGGAAATCGGGGAATATTTTATTATATACCTTTTAGTGTGGTCGACCAATTTTTCTCAAAAAAAAAAAAAGCCTTATTTTTTCGAGACAAAGCTCATAAGGGTCGGGGCGGGGACGGGGTTGGGGTTAGGGTTAGGGTTAGGGTCTAAAATAATGTTTTCGGCGTTTTTCTAAATTTTCGGTATCATAACACTGGAACCACACGCGGGCCACAACCAAGTCCCCGATTTCTATACTGTATCCTATATAATAATTCAGAATTGCGGTAAAGGCGACTCAGGATGAACGAGTGAGCAGAACGGCGAACAGCTGATCGCTCGTTTCAAACATAAAAGTTAACCCCTTAAGAACTGGTCCCCCGTTTTTGGGGACAAACTACTTGGAATTAGTGTGGGATACATTTTTCAGTTCTGAATGGGTTCATATTATACCTTACTTGTTTTGAAGTACAGCAGTGACAACGTGATAACGGTCGTATTTATGATGCGGTACGCACATCATTACTCTTGTGTGGGTATATGGGTATACTACAGGCAGGTGCAGCACCAGCAGCATAATAAATATATGCGAGACCAACTGCTGTTTGCTGTTTTAGTCTGTTGTCTTTTTACGTATTATATTATTATATAAAATACAAGTACTCGTAGTCGTACATATATATATAGTGTGATGGTGATGATGGTGGACCTAGAGTGAGAGGTCCTTCTGCGACTGAACTAAATTGTTGCTGTCCTGCCACAGAGTGTATCTAGTATCTAGACTTTAGAAACGCCCTTTACATGGAGTTTTGTTTATGTCGTGATTTCTGCAGCAAGTATTTCGTGTCTTATCCATATAGTAGTACCATACAAAACAGGAGTACAGACATATTTTTACTACAACATTCGTAGACAAAATTCACAACTACTACTGTAAGATTACTCAAGATATAAGGGCTACGATATGGGCTACGAATGTAGGTATATATATTCGTACGTATACATGACGCTGTGATCCTTCAGGGTCATGTACGAGCCTATCGACTAAACTATAGATGCATTGCGTACGCTGTACGGGATTCCGGGTCGGCCTGCTGTTTGCATGATTTCTGGTGTCGTGAGCCTACGACTCGCGAGGTACGGGGTACGTACGTTCACGGCATGACGATTATTAGAGATACTCTTATACAACGTACACCAGGTAGAAAATACAAATGTCATACGATACCAGGTATATATACACGTACATTATCATATATATATCGGTGATATATATAAACGTAAAAGTATGAGAGGAGCCAGTTTTGGCGCGTTTTTGTGCTAGTTATAGTCTCCGCCCTAATAGGCACACAACATAGTCGACCACACCTCCACCCTACTGCTGCTCTAACGCCTGGGTCGACCAACTACAGCTGTGTAATACATACCGGTATGCGAAGTACCAGGTGAACGATAAATGCGATACGATAAATTATATCGGTGACATCAAGTTCCTACGGAGTATTTTAGTATTTCATACCAGCAGGGTAGACTCCAAGCACAACAGTATCTAGAATAGGAACGGTAAACTATTAATCTTAATATTTGCCCAGCAGGTACACAAGGCCTCCAGCGACGACCGTCGTGTGGGATGCGTCGTACGTAGCATACACGAGCGGTACCAGCGGCATCAAAAACTGTCACGATCATGCACCGGTACTGGTGCTGGAGTTACTGCTGCTGGTACTATGAGTTTATACTGCGGTTCATGGTCATTAAATGTCTTCCGTTAAATATATACGAAGTACGAACACAAAAACATTGTAAACCACAGGCAACGTGCCACCAGAACATTACCGTCTGCAGCAGCAGCACAACGGTACTTGTAGGAAAGTGGAAAAAGAAGAGCTCTACTCTCTGCTCGCACATGGAGATCATGTTCGATTAAACAGCAGCAGAGGACGGGCACTAAATGCCTAAAGCTAGACCTGGTAAACACAATACAACACGCGTGATATTGTACCACATCCCCTTGGGGCGAAAATTTCCAAGCTGATTTCTCGACAATAGGAAAGGTGCAAACGCCAAACGATGCTGTGTACATACAAATTACAAATACAGCAGCATCGGCCAGCTCAAAAGAAAGCAACTCAGAAGAAAGCCAGCCTGAAAAATTGAAAAAAAAAATAAGAAAGCTCTCAGCCTAGGTTATAAGTCAGTGCCTAAAAAGCCTTTTAAGAAAGTTCACCCCTTTCTGTGGCTGGCCTGGTGGGTCCAAGGCACCATGTGTTAATGGGGAAAATAAAAAAACGTCTTCTCGGGGACCAAAATAAGAAAGCGCAACATAAGAAGGTGTGTTTTCGCGCGCGCCCAGACTAATAAGAGAGTCATCCTCCCTCCCCATTTCAGATTTCATGCGCAAAGATGGGGAGTGACGGCAGTTTATCGTGTGACGTGACGGCAATTTTGGGCAAGAAATGGCAATTTTGGACAAAAACGCCGTGAGCGATCCTTGCTACGTACACCTCGTAGCGTGGATAATGCCTGCGGCCGTACGCCGTGACCGCTGCTCATTTTCTTGGAGACGTGCTCGTCACTCTCCACATCTTTGTTCTTGTGAGAGGGCCAGCACTACTACTTGTCAGGGAAGGTCTCGTCGAGCTCATTCCAAAGCCATCGCTTGCCTCGTGTGTGCCGCCCTTGCTTGGGAAAAAATCGACTCGGAAAATCGTTCCAGAAGGCCAAAACGGTGTGTTATCTTATTATCTCGATTACAGCACAGGGTAATACCCTTGCCCATTGTGGCACTCACCCCCCCCCCCCTTACGTACTCACACAGAAAAACCGGGCCGAAACGATCCAGGACAATTCGACGAGAGTCGACGAGGGAAGAAAGCGCTAAAATCAGCTTGCGATAAAAATGCAAGGCACGTACCCTAGCGTAGTGGGGAGGGGACAAAAAGAGCCTACTTGAGTAGTGACCCCGGATTTGAGTTACGACGATTAATAAAGAGGGAAAGAGAATAGAAGGGCGCAAGATAATAAATGGGATACGTATAAAATATGAAAAAAAAGGACGGCGCATACAAAAAATTGACAGACGCCGACCAACAATCAACAGCGCCAACGAAGACGACACCAACGTGCGTTCCGTTTCGTTAGATAGAGTATCTTACAGACAAGTGCTTCAAAAGCAGGCAAACGAGGGGAAAATATTCAACATTTTCATACATCGAGGGAGCAGGAGCAAGAAGGGCGAAGATAGCAAATGGAATGGGGAAAAGAAAAGAAAAAATTGCTCGTGTGTGTGTGTGTTCTTCACATTAAACCTTCCTTTCTACCCGTCGACATCGTAGACGCGCGTGACACGAGTATGATATGGTTACGAGGTGCCGGTAACTGCTGTCGGAAGTTCCATGATCCATGGTTCGGAGGTTCGAACCCAAGGCGAAATCATGAAATCATCTTCCGTCGCCGGGCGCGAGAGCGTGATGATCGGGCGATTTTAGCATTCGATCAAAATCGACGAGCTGGTTGTGGGATTGCTGTGACCTACTGGTATGCGCGATAAAAAATAAAACGATAAACCCACGGCATGTACCGGGGGGAGAAGACACCCCTGTGGGCAGGGCTTGTCGAGCTAGAAGTTGATCAGCTGGATCCAAAATCGTTTATTTCATGTAAATATGATATATCTACATACATAAGCCACCAGGTATACAAGCAGTACACCGGCATGCAACAGGGTAGTCGGTACGAACCTGAGCCTGTAGAGCCCGTAGGCACGGACCAGGTACGTGAAGGCATGCTCCGTAGAGCGGACACGGCGTGAGCCATTTTTTCGCTTCCATGCCCATGAATCTATAAAAATAAAGGACTTCTCGAACACTCAAGCAATGCTCCAGGTATGGATCAACACCAGAACGCTGCTATGTACGCACTAAATCACGGGAATGATGATTGATGGCGTCAACTACCATGATGAGCTGCTACCTGCTGCACCTGCTGCTATAGGCTCTACATACGATGCATGACTTTCGCATGCTACGTACTGCTCATTTAAGGAGGATCAAGTTGCGGTAGTATTCTGTGCCTACGAGTATTGGCACTGGTGGAGCAAGCTCACGTTCTCCCTCTCCTTGACTAGGATGCATGTCGAAAGTACAATATATATACTTCGTATATATTAGTATCGTACAGACTACAGACCTGTGTTACGCCTGTGCCAGGCTATGATACGGTTGCATGCTGCTTGCTACATGATATAATACCATGAGAACATGATAAAGACAGGTAATAAAAACAACTACAGAATATCCGTGTACCAGGCAACAAGGGTACCAGGACTACTATGACATGTACATGCGTACTGACTGACTGCTTCGTGAAATGTTCGCGAGAAAATGATGCGCCCCTCGTGCGCGTAGGTTTTAGTGTGTACATGTATACCGCGGGAACGTGCCCTCTCGGCCGCTGCCATTTGTTCTGCTGCTACAGCAGTAAGTAAAAGCAAGCCTTACTGATAATGCGAAGGTCACTGCTGATGCTGATGTGTAGGCGTGGGTGGACTCTGCTGCTGCTGCCACGGCGGCGGCGGCGGCGGCAGCTGCCGCTGCTGCTGCCGTGGTTGCTGCTACGCTACAAAATAGAGCCCTACGAAGAAACCACATACTTCGTACTTCGTACATAACCTATTAATAGTCGCGAGGACGATGCATTGATGCATATCTATGATAGTGCTTGTCTTCTGTACAGGGAGATTGGTTCAGCAGCAGTGGTTGGTTGTTAGGTTGGTTAAGCAGCAATGGTTGGCTTGGTTTGTTGGTTTTGGTTTTATGGACCCACACTGATTGGTACCGATACCTGGTGGCCATTTAGAATTACAGCATACGAAATGTCGTTTCTTTTTCTATCGTCGAAAGTTGAGGAAGGAGGAACTCCGCCCGACGTCCACTCTTCGCAAGTGCCGATTCATGCGTACAAGGGTTACCGTATATAAGAACACGTATATTAACACGCAAGAAAACACCATTTTCCGATTTTCCGAGCCGATTTCCCCCGAAACAAGGCGGGTCAGAGTGCAGGCAATGACAATGGTAATATGGTGGGCATGGAAAAATCTCGTTGATATCTTTCCATATAGACGCTTTTCAGCTTTGCCTTTGCACCCGTTGTCGAGCAAGAACAAACCAGCTTGGATCGCCCTCGGGGGTATGTCATCTTGCGTGTTAGCAGTACTGTAAGCGGCGGTATGCGAGTTTATAATTTACACGGCGCCAAAAAATAGGGTCCCCCTCTCGAGTCTCAAAGTATATCTGAAACCGAAAATCTACGACCAACCGCGGCAGAATCTCCGAATAGAAAGAAATCAGGCCTGCTGTGCTTGCCCGTACCATACCAGACGTAGTTTTTAGTTTTTATTAATAGTGTTCCACGTATAACACGAAAAAACTCTCAAAAGCGCACGACTTCATGCTTGACGACAGTTTTACGAATGTTCTGCTGGGCGAGTTCCTGGCGACAAGACATTGCCGCATCGACAGCAGCAGGGGAAGCGCAACTACCTGGTCCTATTTATGGAACCCTACCTTGGAGTCGTCGTGATCGGTTGTTGGGGTGCTTTTACGAGTATGATAGCCCCCGGACGCAACGCACAGCAGCGGCACCGCCCTACCGTCGTGTACAGCTGCATTTTTGCTGCTACGAGATGTCGTACGTACGTAGCAGTTACAGCCTGACGGGTGATTTCGTTATTTCCCGGTTCTCGTCAAAAATCGCATCCTGTCCTTGCGTATAACAAGGTATTCTATGTATACGTATCACGTGTACGTAAGGTGCCGAGTGCCGACGGCCGAGCCTGAAGGTATCATATTATGCATGAGGCTACCTGTGTGTACCAGAGATATCATTCATAGATTAGGGTATCATATCAATCTTTGCTGGGTGTATACGAGGGTCCATCTTCTATACAAACCAACTATCAATAATAAATAGGCCGGAAAAAGTTCGCGTTTGAACGAAAACGTGAGGGGACCCTTCGATGAACGAACAAATACAAAACCGATGGCACAATTCAAAGAACGGATGTTCATTTTGAAAGTTGTTTGGTGATTTGTTGTTCGTTTCTGTTTGTGCGTTTGTGACTTGTCCAAAAGCAGCACCAGCATGGGTGGGCTGCAGCTTTCACGGAACCAGCGAACCAGCCCCCCAGGTGCGCTGCTCTTTACGATTCGATCCTCCGGTTTTCCGGAAGCTTTCGAGAGGGCGGCGGGTGGGAGGTAGGTATCGCATCGAACGATTCCGAGCACACACCACCAATGCCTGTGACGTGTACGTACGTATATAGCAGCAGGGGGTTACGATGATCTCCAGACACTGCTCCTGCTGCACCGCTATAATTATTTTGATACGGGTTTTGTGTACGAGAGAGACGATTCTGTTGAACAATGAAATGAACGAAAAAACGAGTCGTTCGTAAAAATTCCAAGTAAACACCAGGGGCGGCCGGTTACCGCAAGCACAAAGCTCTCTCTCTATCTCTCTCTGCTCTCCCTGCCTGCCCATACTACGGCACACGAGTGACCAACGTGGGAGGTAGCTCCTGCTGCTGTCGCAGATAGCACTGCTGCAACTGCGATAGACACCCGTTCTGCAAGCACAAGGGCCACCGACCAAGAGGATTGCGATATACAGGTAAGACTGCATTTTACCTGCCTCGGATCAACTCGACCGTGCTACGTACCACACCTCGAGGACAAACTATTCTCCATTCGCAAGCAACACTGCTGCTGTTCGCACCGACCCGATTGTTCTTACCCATTGCGAGCGCGACCCATTTCGAGGAGTGGCTATGCTCCTCCACCTCCGTCTTCCTGTATAGCTCTCCTGCGACCTCGGCGCCTACTCGGCGAGCACCGCCAGGCTCTCTCTCTGCTCGCTAGTGATCACCCGAAAGCTCCCGAAAACACCGAGTTCGGCTCGAAAAACCAGCAAGACAAAGTACGAAAAGCCAGAGCCGCAGGTCTCAAGGCACGGGTTCCTTCGTGGTGTTTTCGTAGCTCCCTGCCTCGGAAGCGCTCCAACGTTGGGTCAGCTTTTGCCAAGGATTTTCCCGGGCCGCTTTCCCAGCGGTCTCACGAGAGCGTTGGATGAACCGTAGCACCAGAGCCGCGCTAGTACCACACCCTCCGCCTTTGCTGTTGCCGCAGGGTTTCAGGGCGTTTGTAGAGGCGTGTCAATCACGAACTTCTCCCCGTTGGATTTTTCAAACGGTACTTTTGATGTGACGCACCATCTACTTTGAACTTTGAAATTTTTTAACATGATAAAAACTTCGAGTTTGAAATAATCCGATGTGTACGTAGACGTTTGGTCGACAACTACTGGCTGTGTTTGACTGGCGGAGACAAGCGAACGAAGGCTCGCATCCGCGGGAGAACGAACGAGACAAGCTTTTTGACACATCATACACAGGATCATGGGCGGGTCTGCGCGCCAATGAAAGAGGCACGGACGCACGGCGCTGCTCTGTCGTCGGTCCGTCGGCGTGTCATCTCGGTAGCTCGAGGCGTCGCTCACAGCGGCTCGTGGCTCGTGCCATACCCAGTTTCCAATTTCCAGGAAATTGGAATTTGAATTTCGAAACTCAATTTCGCCTTAATTTTTTATTTTTTATTCGGTTTTTCTCCGTTTTTCCGTTTTCCCTGTGTTGAGGTCTCCTCTATTCGGCGACATTTTCTTGCCGGGGGGGGGGGGGGCGCACACATCAGAGAAACAGCACACGATGCGCGGCGCGCGGACAATTGGGCTGCGAAGCAATCGCGTAACATAGACCGAGTCCTTCTGCATAGCTGCCCTTTGGATGTCTTGGCGCTGGTCCACTGTACCCCGCTTCTGATCGTGTGTTTTTCGGCGAGCGAGCTAGAGTCAGTGAACCACAATGTTTCGGTGGTTTTTTTACGATGATTCGATCGCAGAGAGTCCGCGTAACGATGGATTCAGGGGTGATCATCGCGGGGGGGGGGCGGAAACGAAAGACGCGGAGAACCGCCGACAAGGTGGAGGCGCTGAGGGTGGCAGCGACTCGGAGACGGAGGTCGCCCCGTTGTTCGATGACCTGGACCCTACAGTCGCTGCCGCTATACTCACGCAGGTGAGCTGTCATCATGCGGCCAGTTGGCACAGGTTGTACGTATAGCAAGCAAACCATAGTTCAGCAGCATGGAGCAGTGCGGCAGTTGGCACTGGTACACAACTGCAGCTGCTGCTTCTGCTACTGCTGTGGTGGGTAAATGACTTGATGCTGATGATGGTTATCGTTACGTACTCCTATTAATAGGTCATCTCCTTGGAACCTATCCTAGCCCATGATCAACAACGGAAAGTTTTAGGTGCAGCAGCACAACAAGGTACGTGCTACTGCTGCTGTGTACCTGACACTAGGCATGTACGCAACTTGATGCCGTGATACCGTCCGACAATTCGTGCCAGTCCCACCTACCAGGTACCTGGTACTCAACTACGACTGCCTGATGGCGGCAAGCAATATAATTGCCTGGTATTTATTTTTACGGCACGCAGCAGCAGCAGTGGCCGCCTTGAGCAGGTACCAGATATCAGATCATACAGGTACAAGCAGTTATACTGCTGGTAACCTGCCCCCTGATCCCTGACAGGGATTGCATTCCGCTACAAATCTCGTTACCTGGTATATCAGGGTACATGAAGAGTGAACATCATGGCACCCAGTACCCAGTAGGTAAAGTGGGTCTACGGTTTGTCCATAAGGCACTGGTTATGCTGACCGCAGTGTACAGCAGTTGAAAACCTACGCGTACAGGGTATACGCTACAAAACTGCCTGCTGTGCGACATGTCAATACTATATAAATGTGTACGGTACTGCTGAACCCGTGGTACTGACTTTGAGGGTGCCTCTTACTGCTGTAGTGCAATACCACCTTGCAAATAAAGAAACTCGTGCATCACCTTTTGGTCAGTTTATATCTTGCAACACGGCAGCACAAACCCAACCCGACACCAACCCCAACCCTGTAACCCCAACCCTAACCCTAACTCTATATCCTTTGGGGCGGCTCGAGGTCGGCAGGGGCGATCGCGCGGCTCCGCGCGTGTTTCGGTTGCGTTTTTCGCAAAGAAAACGGACGGCCGAAACGTCAGCCTCGACCAATCAGATGGTCATATCGCACGAACAAACTCGTGCAACACCTTTCGATATTTTTTTCTATTTTGCACGTCGGTACAGAAATGCAACCCGGCCCCAAGCCTAACCCTGTGACGCTAAGCTTTTCCGTTGGGGAGCTCGAGGTCGGCAGGGGCGGTCACGCGTCACGTGGCTCCGCCGCGTATTTTTGGTGGCGTTTTTCCAAACGAAACGGTCGGGCGAAAGGCCAGCCTTGACCATCAGACAGTCAGTAGTAGTGATGTTGCACGATTTGCTTTGCAAGGTGGTGTTGCAGTCAAGGCCTCTCCTGACTTTTGAGTAAAAGTGAACGTATACCAGGTACATAAGCTATCAAGGCTGGTCGTCGTTCGCCGTTGCCACTGCTGCCGGACGCCTGGTGCCCGTTGCCTTGCCGCATAACGATGAACCCACGTGTGGTTGAATACGGGGCACAACGACGGCAAACAACAACAGTTATATATTACGGGGTGGGCTAATGTAGTAAATAGAACCTACGGTACACACAAAAACCTATATATTTAATATTTACCTGTTTTCACTTACAATATTTGGTCCTATTTACTACTATGGTCCTCCGTAGTATTAATAGTAAAGTACCAGTACAAAGAAGTACTTGCAGACTTACTGTCTGTACATTCCATATTAGTCGTACTCGTGCACGACTACGTACATACGTGCACCAGGTATGATGCCTAGTATGATATTTGGCGTGTAGGTGCGTGCCGGCATGTACCGACAGCAGTCCAAGGATGGATATGGCATACACAACAATACATCAGTACCAACATGTCGACATGTGTTTGTCTCACTTTAGTGGAGTCTCGCCAGCTGCACTCCCGCCGCATGTCGCCATGCCGTCCGCCTTCTCTGGCCTTCTTGCGGAGCTGTTGGTGCGAATGAAGCCTCTGGAGCTGTACGTAGGTGTCCGGTGTCGAGTGGCAAAGTGTCGAGCATCAAGCACGACGTTCATGGCTTCCGACTTATTTCCAATGCAACTTAGATATTTGTGCCACCGACGATCAAATGTACCCCATCGGGTGGTACTCGACGAATGCATGATGTTTATGTATGATGCGTACCGTCCTATTTGCCCAAGTATTTAAATTTGAATACTCGAATGTGGCCGAATTTCGACCAGGACGTTTCGACCGGTATATACACCGCAGCATTTTTTTTGGGGTCGCGAAAATAAGTCCACTCCCACCTATTGTAGTAGTAGTACTCCCACCAAACATGAGCCGAACATTCGCCTACGTACCTTAAACCTTACACCCCGTCTGTGCATACGGCATGATAGTGACGGTATTTTTGTTTTGTACCAGGCACCAGGTATAAGTATACTTTTTACGTAATATAGGTGTCAGCGTATTTTTTACGTAATATAGGTGTAAGTATACTTGTTACATGGGCCTTCCTGCTGAAGTTCCCCAAGTGTACGGAGTACGGACTCCTTTCGTTGGCGTCTACTCGCCCATTCTTAGTTTCGGGTCCGTCCTTGGCCCTTGATACCCCCGCAACAACCCGTACGTAGTCGTACTGGTAGTCGTGCAGAAAAGCGGAGACCTGAGAGGACCTTTGTGCATAGCATACCTGTATGATACCGGTAAATATATGGTACTGGCACTATACTTAGTATGTACGATGGGTCAAACTGGTGTATTTCATGGAGCATACTCTTTGCTGTACGGTTAGACTAATGCAATACCGTACAGCAGAACAGGACACCTAAAACAGAAACAGGGTACGTTTGTAAGACAGGGTACGTACATAAGGCCTTTCTTTTAATTTTTGATTTTTTTTTTTGTCCAAAACAAAAAGGTCCCAAAATTCCTACTTTTCCTGGTTTTCCTGTTTGTTTATTTCCTGAAGGAGGAATGCTACAGTACGTAAGCATACCTGTTTTTTTTTCCCTCTCTGCTGCAAGAAATGTTTCCTGCTTTTCCTGATTTTTGCTGTTTTTCCTTGACAACACGAAGAGAAAAATCAGCAAGTACTGTACCCCTCTTCGAAAACAATGGCCCTAATATGAAAGGCAGGCTGAGACTTCCCAAAATATATCAGAAATTCCAGGCTGGGCCTCCGCTGCAAAATATGAGAGGACATTTACCTCGCTTGGGCGAAGCCTCGGGCCCTTGGGATCGCCGTGCTGCTCGCCCCTGGCCGTCGCGGGTACAACAGAGTGGCAGCAACACCTTTTATCAATAGCTTAGCTTTATCGGCTCCGACGAGGGTAAGTAAGGAGCTCGATAAGAAACGGGGGCTCAGCAAGCGGAAAAAGACGAAATAAAAAAAAAACGGTAATCCAACCTGATGAGCCCGGATTCCTGTTTCTCGTTGGGTGTGCTGCACTGCAATGGTTACTTGTTCGTGCTTGGGGACGTGCGTGTATATAATCACCAGTAGTTGGCCCATTCTCCGTATTTTTACCGCCCGCCGTGTTACACGCAAGATAAACAACATTCTCGGAGACTAATGTTGTCAGGCAATTTTCACCGAAGCAATTTTGAGGGGCAGACACAACGACAACACTCGCACAGGTGGTGGTTTTGGGAAGATCTCGTCGAGATATCTTTCCAAAAGACACGTCCTGCAGATCTTATTTTTTTTGCACTCGCCTCGTTGGCGAGAAAATCACCTTGGGGTGTAGTGCGAGGGGCTGTGTGATCTTGATTACAGCAGCAGTATACGGTGGTATCTACGAGTACAGAGTGGGCCAGGCCAAAAACAACTCTCTTAACTAGCTTTCTCTCTTATCCAGAGTGAGAAATATATAGGTTTAAGTGTAGGCGGGTCCAGCCGATTCGGTCTCTCTCAAGCGTACTTTTCTCTTAACGTACCCTCTCTTGAATCGGGGTACCCACTGCTGTACCTGGTGTACCGTAAAGAGCGTTGAGCTCGCACAGGTGTGCGATTTTTTTCCCCGCGCTCCATTTTGTTTTTCCAGGACGGGGAGGTCAAGCTTGCCAATACGTATCATACTGAACGAGGGGTTTTTCGGAAGAATCTGGTCGAGAGCCTTCCGAAAGTATACGTAACGTTCGGGTTGCTTTAGCACCCTTTACGTACGTAGCGTTGTCAAGAAAATGAGCCCTGAGAAACGATCGCACCCCTGCGCGAAGTCTACGCTCTTTACTGCTGTATGTATGTACTTACAGTAATATGTAGTGATATAAGTAGGAATAGTATACACACGAGGAACTACACACGCACATGCGCACATGCTAAGTATCAGAGGAGAAGAAAAAAAAAAGAAAAAAAAGTTTGTCAACGTTTGTTAAGGTTGAAGATTCCGCGGGCAACTGATTTATCATTTTCTCTGCGTGACTGGCCAAATTGTCATTGTTGTCGCAAATGTTGGGGTGTCTTTTTTGTTTTATTTTTTTTTATGTTTTCGCTGTCTGGCCAACTTTTCACATAAGAAGGGTTTTGGAAAGAACAGCCCCTTCTTCAGCTGTTGGGCCAGCGAGAAACGCCCCCTGAGGTGCCATTACATCGAAGAGTAAAAGTACTGAGTACAACTCCCCGGCCGAGCAGGAAACATCGGAAGGGTTATTTTCACCGTTGTGCTCTATTCTCAAGTATGTGTACCACTCGATATGTACTACTATTATCACATACCAGGTACGAGTATTAATAGTACAATATTAATACCGGTATTCATACGTAATGGATGCCAATCAAAACCGAACTCGGAATTATTATACACAATGGTAGGGCATGGTTTCGAAAACAAAAATCGAAACGAATGTGGGACTCCAGATTCCAGATACAGAAGAGAGCGTCGAGGCACAATGACCAAAATAGCAAAATATAGCAAAATCGCGTAATTTTACCAGAAACACTGAACAATTTCGGCCCCTCCGATCCCCTTCTCCTTGTCACTTACCTTGTCGTAGTACATATAATATACACTGGTATATATACCGGGTACAAGTACAGCAGTACCAAGTACTACCAGGTATTTTGGTATTATCGATTGTGTTCTAAATATGTGCATGTACGAACCGTTTGTTTTGCAAATCATCCACCCGATAGAATATAAAATATAACCAGCATGTATCATGGAACATTTGTATGTATACAATAGAACCGAGAGAATCGTCCCCGCGTGCAGAGGCCACCCACCCGAGTTTAGTCGTGCCACTGGAGCCGGCCCGGCTCTCTAATATGGGCAACGCCCTTTAAAAAATAGCCCTCAGCCTCGGCTCGTACATTTTGGTTTAAAGCGATCGAGCCTCGGAAGCGCAAGTAGTTATGGACAACGCTAGCTGGTGACGCGGCAACGCTCACCACGCACCAACCAGCATCGCGACAAGGGAAACGGTTATATACGTACGTACGTAGATGGCGCTCTCATTTCAATCGCAGGTCTCCGCTACAACAGTACGCGACAAGATGTTAAAAATCTGACAATTAATAACTTAAGGCTGAGATTTTGGGGAAAAATCAGAAATGCGACCTCTTTATACTGAAAATAGTGTGGAACAACACCCAGTCTTACATAAGAATTCCAGTCTGGCCAGAAATAAGAGATTCTTAACAGTTGTCGCGTATTGTATTGAGCTACGAGGTGCTTTGTGTTTTGTTGACTCGTTGGAGAGATTTCCGGGCGACCCTCAGCACTCTCTGTGATGTCGGCCATTTCTAGCCTCCGAATGGCCGCTGGGTTTATATCCTATGGACTGGCGAGTGGCGATACGGCTCACACCGGCGGGTACGCCTGCTTGAGCGTCGTCTGCCACGCTCGAAAAAATTGAGGCTTTTCGCGAATTTGCAGATAAAATATGTGTACCAGGTCCTGATATATGTTGTTGTTTTTGCCGAGCCTTGTTACTGTTACATGTTACTTTAAATTAAGAGCAGAAATCTGAAATGTAACCTGCCTGCACAGAATTTTACGCGATCTGCTTAGAGCGTTACTGCAAGTCTGTTAATTATCGAGGCTGACACGCTCCCCTCCTGTTATGCCTCTGGAACGTTGTTCGTTGCAGACACTATGTAGCAGTGACACGCAGAATCAATGGTGTTGTATCATAGCGGTTGGGTGTATGTTGCTGCTACATACGGGTAGCAATAGTGCATGCACTAGAGCTACAGAGTGCTCCAGTGATGTACTGTAGTTTTAGAGTAACAGTAGATCTACTGACTACACGAAACAAACAGAAAACAAGAGAAACCTATTTTTTTTGTTGTAACTCCCGGACAGGGGAGGGGTATAAGTAGAACCAAGTAAAACATAATTCTAAAAAACAAATACTTCGTACTGGTATTTATATGCCATTTTAAAAAAAAATCGTCCAGAACTCTCACCATGCTAATCCGGGCCAGGAGTACAGGTCGCTTTCCCTTTTTTTCGTGTACTCTGACTGAATCTGATGGGCTCGCTTGCGCCTCGACACCCACGCGTACATGCACCCTTTCCCCTATATCGAGGCGGGTCTTCCAACATGTTTTTGTACATGTACGATGTTTATGTCCGACTTGGTTGAGTGTTTTAAGAACCATTTTATTTAATATCATAGATCGACTGACTTCGTATTATGTTATACTCTATATATATACACAATACAAAAAAATGCGACACTCAAGACAGAGGGACGGGGGGTTTTATACATAAGAAGTATGTAGAACCGAGTAAACATCCCTTCTAAAAACACATGTCATTTAAAAAAACAAAAACAAAAACGTCCACAAATCTCACCATTCTTGTTTTGTTTGTCTCTCATTCTGACCTTGGGCAGGAGTGTACTGGTAGGTGGTAGGTCGTTTTCCCTTTTTTTTCTTCGTGCACTCTGGGCTGACTCTTTGCCTTGCTTGTGCCCCCCGGTATATCCTCGCGTGCATGACCCATTCCCCATTCCCCCTCTCGAGGTGGGTCTTCCTATGCTATGTACATGTACTCGTTCGTATACACCGGTACCATGTTCATATATATCCGACTTGGCTTGAGGTTTTTAAGAACCGTTTTATCGTTAGAGGCGCGAATCGGAGCGAACGTTGGATTGTGAAATTCAATCGGTGTCCGCGAAGAAGCCGGATAAACGAACTCATCATCATGTCATGTCATGTTATCAGTTACCAGGTACCGCTCGGCTGGCGTGAAATTAGAGTGAAATTCGACCAGCGAAGCGAGCCCCAATCAACGCCCCCCCACCCCACCCCCGGCCCCCGGCTGGTGTCAAGGCCAATACAGCATATAGCCGGTAAAAGACGTTACGAATACATCGCAAAATAACTGCAACCGTTTCGCGGTTCCGTAGTCGAATGAAACGGCTGCTGCGATGCACGGCAGCCCTATTGATCATGTATACATACAGCTATTAATAGTGTTGGTACGCGACTAAAAAAACTTGCTTATTGTTGCTTACTATTGTAGGTGTGCTGGATGTCGCCGGGTAGAAAGGACGGTTTAATGTGAAGAATGCACACACGTTGAGCATGACTTTTTGTATCGAAGCAACAACGCGCTTAATTTATCTGGTGTGGTTTTTACTATGGAACACTAAACGCCATACGAACAAATAATTTGTACGTATGGGTTTCATTTATTAATGGTATGCCCATCTTGAAATCTATACCAAAGAAGTGACTGTGTTTTAGTGTACAAACACATCGTATGGGCTTTAGTATTGCCATATTAAAATGCACTTATACCAGGTATGGGTTTTATTATTATATACTTTACGCCATAGGTAAATATATACCAGTAGGTTTGTGTGTGTGTACCGCCCCCCGTAATATTACTAATGTGAGTGGATCTTGTACTAAAAGTGGTCAGAGGTCTCCGTAGATCTGACGGTAGTTGAGGCGGGGAATTACCTGGCCTGGTCACCAAGTAATTACTTGTGACAGCTGTCGTGACTCCTGACATGAGATGAGCTTGTGCCTTGCCTCATGTCACTTCTGCTTGGCTTGCCGTGCCGAGCATCACCGATACCTGGCGTGTACTACACGCTACAAAGCCAAGAAAGAGAAGCTTGCTGCAGACACAAGTCGAACCCGAGACACTAGAGTCCCATACTAATACTATTATCACTACTGCTACACCTAATGTTACTGCTACTACTTTACTACTACTACTACCACTACTACTGCTACACCTACTGCTAATAGTACTAATACTGCGACGACGACTACTACTACTGTATTATGCTACTGCAGCAATACCGTCGTAAGATGACCAACCTGAACCAACCGCGCATGACCGCGCTTGCGACGCTCTGGTCACAAAGTGTTTCACGACCTCGGGGACGAATCCCCCCCTACCCCCCCCCCCCCATTGCGGTACACCTGTGTTGCAGCGCCCACAAAAAAAAACACGATTTTATCAAATCTCTTGACAAAGAGATACTGGAACCACGTCTACCCCAGTTGTTTTTCCTGTAGGATGTTTCGTAATTCGGCCCTAGCTCTGAACTTTCCCATTAATACAAAACTTGGCAAGGCAGATATAAGCTCCTTGGTACACTCCCGTCAGTGTGCCAAAGCGGCAGCCGATTCCGTGGCCTCCTTCGATGCGGACCTCGTCGTTGAAGTTTGAAAATGTGGTTCCAGTCGCTTGAATATGCGGTTTCTCGTACTGTTAGGGTTGCTATTTTGTGCTTAGCGACCAAGAAAAACAGCGACATCGACCAGCAAAAAAAAACAAATCCCCGCCAAAAGCCGACGCCTCCACCCACCGTACAATTACTTGATTTCGGTGTATAAAATTCCGGAATATTCACGAGCATAGCGCGGGAGATCGCGCATGAATATTGAACTGAAAGTTCGTGTACGTCTCCAGATCTAATACGCCTACATGCTGCTGAGGTTTAATTTTACATTGGAGAAAAAACAAAGGTGAAATCGCCGAAACACTGGCTGTTTTGGGGGTATTTCGAAGTAATGTAGGCAAATGTCGCCATCATGAGTTACAATAGGTGAAAAAACCTCACCACCAGGATCATTGGGTTATGTACCATCTAGTAAAACAAACCCCGCTTTATTTTATTACGTCGGAGCTGAGGGCTAGGTCTTCAAAAATAGGATAATATGGGCAATAAACGCAAGGGAAAAGCTTCGCATCATATATAGTCGACCTCTTCGAGCAAGCAGGGGATAATATATACCTACCAGGTACCAGGTATATTGTTTTGTATACAAAATGTCGTATGAAATATATGATACGTGTTTTAGTCAAAACAGGCGTTGTTGTTCTCACATTGATTCATATATAGCCGACCTGTTCGAGCAAGCAGGGGATAATACATACCTACCAGGTACCAGGTACCTGGTATATTTTTTTGTATACGTGAAGCTTGTGTCACTCATCGAGAAAAAGACAACAGGTGGTTTGCAGACAATATGTGGAAGGGTGAAGGGTGCTCCATCTCCTGCGCTGCCCGCCGCTGCTGCTGCTGCTGTCGCTGCTGCTGCTGCTGCTGCTGCTGCTGCGGCCTACTGCAGCGGCTCCCATAATGAATGAACGTTTGTTGTGAACGGAATTATGCAATGAATGGAGCAGGGAGATTTGCTCTTCTTGCACGATCATGTGAAGTGTGCTCGCACAAAAAATCTCGTGAGTTTAATATACCGAGGTATATTGTTGTATTCACTCTCCAACCCAGAAACAACCGCGATAAGGAGGACATGCAGCACACAGCCTAGGCGGAGACAATAAATGCGCTCCTCATCTGGAGGAGGAGGGGTCTCTGCGTTGCTTGCCAAGGAGGACGGTTGTTGAGGGCTCGGTGCTGATGGCATCTCGCCCGTAGGCTCCGCGATCGACATGTTGGGGCCGCGTGTACAGCGCGCTTACCGATGCTGTTTCAGGCAGCAGCAGCAGCAGCAAACAGCAGCAGCAGCAGCAGCAGTAAGCGACTCCCGTCGAACTATTCAGCCTATTCTATTGATGTGTGTGACATTCCGCTACGTTTTGATTGGTTCATCGATGATGTATTATATCAAACTCCGAACGGCCAAAAACCACTTTTTTCGCCCCGAAAAACACAAAATAGCAACCCTAACTGTATTCAAGTATTTTTTTTCCTGCTGTAAAACGAGTACGAGGTACTTTTCGGAAAAAAAAATCTGCTGTAGAACGAGCACGAGCTCGTTCTACGGCAGGGAAAAAAAATCGGCTACAGTACTGGAATCCACGAATTCACGCGCCTGGAACCACATTTTCAATTTTCAGCGACGAGGTCCGCATCGAAGGAGGGCGCGGAAACTGATGTCGATTTGGCACACTCACGGGAGTGCACCAAAGAGCTCATATCTGCCTTGCCAAATATTGGATTAATGGGAAAGTTCGGAGCTAGAGCAGAACTACGGAATGTCCTACAGGAAAAAAAAACTGGGCAGGTGTGGTTCCAGTGTCTCTGTGTCAAGGTTTTTTTTTTGGTTTTGTGGGCACTGCAACACAGGTGGGTAGCGATCATGACGGTGTGACACGCACCTGGCCCCTGGCAACACCAGGTGTGGAAAGGGCACGCCGAGGCCTCTCTTAATGCTCCGTGTTGAGGGGTCGGCAGTGACTCGAGTTCAGAGCAGGTTCTTAGTACGCTGCGTTTTACTGCACAAAGCCCGTTTCAGAGGGGGATAATATGAACAGTAGCATAGTCTACCTCGTACGCGCTAAACACGTACTAGAATCGTGTGTCACGGTGGCCACACCTGCCTCCGGGGACCGCCTCCGCTTTTCCGAACCGTACGAATGGCTCGGTCACACTCACCACCTGCCTCCGCTTCCGCCCATCTCCCCCACCTCCACCCCTACCCCGAGGGTGCCGGGGGGGTTTTACGTGGGTTGTCGTAGCAATGTGGACAGCGGTAACTAAGAACAGCAGCAGTCCGCGGTACCATCGCAAAAACCAACTTTCGCTTCCAAAACAATATTCGCCCCCCACGCGCATCCCCACCCCTACCCCGACCCCCACCCCCACCCTTACCCCTACTCCCACCCCCAACTCCACCCCTTCCCCCAACTCCAACCCTCGCCCCTATCCCACCCCGACCCTCACCCCCCCCGGCCCCCCCCCCCTACAGTATGTTCAGGTCCAGGTCACACGTCTCATGCATAGCGCGCAATGCCTCCATTCAGACACATAACACGTTTCTTCCCCTACCCAGCTTTCCGAAGAGAGTACTGGTAGACAACCCCGACCCCTACCCCTATTTCCCACCCTCGCCCCCTCCCCGACCCCCAACCCTACCCCCACTCCCACTCCGTGGATGTCAAACGGCGTTCCAGGCGGCGTTTCGAGGGTACCGCCTCCGAGACCGCTTACGCCGACTGCCCGCCCGAGAGGCGGAGAAGGCGATACGGGCCCTGCACGCCAACGCGCGCGGGTTTCGAAGCCTGGCCCTGTTCTTGGTGTTCTTCGGCCTGTACTTTTCGCTCGTGTTCGGCGGCGCGGACGTGAAGTTCCAGCGCTCGGTGCAGCAGGGGTTGAGGAACCACCTTGCCATGGTGAGAGAGGGCTTGCGTTTTGGCGCTATCACGGCGGGGGGGGGCATAGTAAATACGAATAATGTGACGTCGACGTTTACTGTCAAACTTGGGTGCTGGTTACGTGTAGCGGTTTCGTTTGAAACGCTCACCGATCGACTTCTGGTGGCCCGCTCCGTGCGGTGTGACTCGCGAAATGTTTCGCCACCGTTTTTGTTTTTGTCTACGTAGGCCTGTGGGACCAAATGTTGTTAGTAAAAATAGTTGAATATATAGTTTTTTATATGTATCGTAGGTCCTATTTACTGTGGTCTCCGGTAATAGCGACTGCCGTGATCGGCGGTGGTAGAAGCAGTGTTAGTGGTGGGGGGGGGGGGGGGGGGATGCGTGGGGGAGGGGGGAGGGGTGGCCCCGCCTGGAAAATGCCTCGACACGATTTCCTGCACTGGGCGAGACCGGACCTCCTCTTTTTGCCCTTCGACGGTTTTGTTTTGCGCACAACCTAGAAGGTGTTTCGTTCGGTTTCAGTTCGCTGGACGCGCACGCTGAGCCCACGCGCGTGAAGCCCAGCCTTGCCCGTGCCCTCAGTGTACTTTATGTGTTCTTGCGTGTGTTTTTTTTTTTCATTTTTTGTTCTTGTCAAGGTTGAGCGGTAAGTGGGTTGTGTGAAGAGCTGTACGGCGTTTCGCCGTCTGCTTTTCCGCGGTTGTCGACGGTTTTGCCATCGCCGAGAACGCCCGCAAGCCCCCTTGAGCCCGGTTTGCCCTCCTCTTCCCCTGACCTCCTCCTTTGTCTGGCTGCGCGGCCAAATTAGGTCAAATTTGGTCCGGAGCAAGACAGGACTCACATGGATGTCACGTCCCTCTCGGACGTTCACCAGTGGATGCAGGTGTGTGTATGCTTTTGTTGGACAGGGTTTGGGTTTTGTGCTGCTAATCAGGCGTTCGACGCTCGTCCTATTTTTGTTCGGGGTTTGGGGATGTTCTTTATGCTCATGATTTATATTTTACGGGATTTTTGGGGGGGCTTCCGCGCTCATGAGGCTTTCGTGCTCATGGTTTTTACCGGGTTTTGGGTTTTTGGGGGGTTCTACGTATATGGTGGCGATGTTTTTTGTTGTATGGTTTCTACGAAAACGTCGGCACAACTGACACCAAAATGGCGGCCCAAGCCGCACCACTGGGATGCAGTGTTGAGGGGTGTTTGTGCCCGCAAAACGCGTGGTCTTTTCGAGAAGATATATACTTGCCAGTATCTCATCGGTGCCGCTGTGTCTGTCCCCCACAGGGCTGCAGTCACCCCCCCCCTGTCATGGGGGGGGAAAACATGACGGTTTCACATGTGCATACCGACACTGCTACTACTCCGTGTAACAAGCCGATTTCTCCTCGTAATCGTCCT
>MEHQ01003096.1:87456-279027 GCA_008828725.1 Saccharina japonica | reverse complement strand
ACAGCGTACCAGGTATGATATACGGAGAGCACGCTAGAACAACAACCGACCAAGGTGGGGTCCGATGATGATGAAGTGAAGGACACGCATTCCTTTTCTTCTTGTTATTTGCCGTGTCGCCGTGCGTGTCTCTCTTCTGCTGCCTCCCTGCCTGCCTGCTGCTGTTGCATCACGCTTTACGTTTGTTCCTCCTTTGTTTTACTGAGTTCAAACAAACGGCAACAACAGCCATCGTTCATACATACATAGATAATTACGAACTACCGGTACCTCCAGTTTCTTCCGTATACATATACTTCGCATACGCATCATATACGTACGAGTATCTACTCAAAATTCCAAAATTCCAAAATTGCATTGAGATACTGGGGGGTTGCGGGCGATGCTGCTGTAGTCGAATGGAGATTGCGGCCGTGTAGTTCAGTTTTGGACGCGCATAACATGCTGTAGGGATTTTAGGTGTATCTCTTCGGACTTGTGTATCCTTCCCCTGCTACAGTAAGTGTGCGTGTTCTTTAGGATTCTCTGATGGCTCTACGTAGCACTTTTGTGACCACGGGCTGTGATCTTGCTAGATCAGACTATAGGGATTAGCAACTGAAACGAGTCTAATGTGAAGACAACAACAACAACACGTACATACGTGTACATATAATACACGTTGTGATCTTCACATTAAACCTTCCTTTCTACCCGTCGTTATCCAGCACACCCAGTGTCCGTGCCGATTCTTATTCCTGGAGAGTGGTACCAGTTCTGTGGTCACAAAACTACGACACATAGATACTACGCTGCACTAAGCAGAGCAGGCAATGCACTGCCATATACGACAGGCAACATACCTACCCTGCTAGCATATATATGTACATACCATACTCGTAGCCATTGGCGGTGACGATACCCTTCACCGAAGGACTGACTACCCAAGACTGCTGCCTAAACAATATGTTGTTTGTGTTTGTGTGTGTGTTCACATTAAACCTTCCTTTCTACCCGTCGACATCCAGCCCACCCAGTGTCCGTGCCGATTCTTCATCCTACCAGGTATGTACATAAGAAGTACATAGGTAAATAGATACCCTGGTACCAGTTATGTGGTCACAAAACTACCACACATATACTACACTGCAGCAGTGCAGTAAGCAGAGCAGACAATGCACTGCCATATACGACAGGCAAAATACCTACCCTGTTATGTAGCATGTACATATCATACTCGTAGCCATTGTCGGTGACGTTACCCTTCACCGAAGGACTACTCAAGACCTCTGCCTAAACAATATGTTGTGGGAGGAACCTACAGGTATATTATACCAGGTACAGCTTGTAATATATACCAGGACGTTAATTAGTGGTTCGGCGTCTGTTGCGCGCCTGCGGCGCGCAAGCCCTCCGCAGGGGCCCCCGGAGGACCGCCGGCGGCGAAAAAAATGCGATCTATGCGCGAATATACGCCTCAAAACTAAGTAAAAAGCCATTCAATTTACTTTTGGCTACGGCGAATAGCAAAAGATGCCTAATTTTTGTTTCCACTATGGCGAACAGGACAAGGGGCCTAAAATATGTTCAATTACGACAACAGTAGTTATCAAGAAAAAAAAAAACCCCAAAAAAAATCTAGCCTCCGGCGAGAAAAAAACGCGCAACAACTTTTTTCGCCTGCGGCGGAAAAAGTTGCGCGCCCAAAAACGCGTGTTACGCTGCGCGCAACCAGCCTCGCGGCGACTGTTGCGCAAAACGGTTATTTTGACCAAATGTTGCACCATCAGCGCAACAGCGCAACACCTAATTAATGCCCTGGCGGTATGAAAAATTCGACGAGAGTTGACGAGGGAAGAAAGTGCTGAAATCTTCTCGCGATAAAAATACCAAGGCAAGAACCGTAGTGGGGGAGGAAGGAGAGGAGCCTCCTTTGTGACCCCGGATCTGAGTTACGACCAGGGAGGGAGAAAAATAGAAGTGAGAGGACAAATTGAATGGGACGGAAAAAAAAATGTATTGCCGACGACGATACACTTGCCATTCGAGACCTCTGGCCGATGACACCAGGCTTCATTGCTCCATACTATGATATTTTATTTTGTTTGCGCTTTCCGATGTCTGCGGTCCAGCTCTTCCAAACTGCAAACTTTAAACTTGGTGCTATATATGATCATGCTCTGCTGTCTAATGGCTAATGGCAAACGCAATAAACAACACGGACGGGTAGATATATTGCCAATACGCCGTATGTACGAGTTGTATACATAATATGTACGAGTAACATCTATATACGAAGAGTTTACCCGAAATGAATTCTCGATCTAACAGCTACTACTGTCAGTACAGTAGTACAGGACACTTAACCCATTCAGAAATGAAAAAATGCCCCACACTAATTCCAAGTAGTTTGTCCCCAATTCGTGGGACCAGTTCTTAACGGGTTAACAAGAAACAGGCTACGAAATAAGAAAACTGATATTCAGAGTAAAACAAGAAATTCGGGAGTCGTTATCTTGAAGTAAGTTTAGAAAGCACCCTTTCTTAATTAAGAAATCCAGTCTGGACCATATTTCCTGTTTCTCAGTGGGTGTCCGGTACTGTCCTGTATGCCACGTACGGTCGTCGTTCTGCTTCAGCTTTGACGGCGTGGCGATAAAACGTACTGATTATTGATTATTGATGATTGGTGATCGATGATGTGGCAGATGGCGCAACTGTGGACAGCAAGGGTGGACACCGGCGACGGGAAGGAGCTTTACGGCGAAGATTACGCGGACATCTACGCCATCAGCCGACTGCACTTCAAGTCCGCTACGAACGGTACCTGCGATCACGTGAGTGAGAGAGAAGCCGTACGAGGTGTGGCAACAACAGCAGCAGCAGCAGCAGTACAGGACACCTAAGCTAATAAGAAAGCCAGGCTGGTATCTACAGGAAGATGATAAATTGTGGATTTGTTATCTCGAAATTAGACTACAGTAGAAAGCACCCTCTCTCAAACAAGAAATTCAGCCTGGACCAGTAGATGTTCCTGTTTCTACCCCCCCACTACGTACGGTTGTTGCAATTCGTTTTTATCGCGAGATGATTTCAGCACTCCCTTCCCTCCTCGTAAGCCCTTATCGAATTGCACGCTATATATTACAGGAGTAGTGCTGTATGCGCTTTCGACGAAACAGTTGGTGTCATTTGGGAATAAAATTGTCGCCCCGGTAGAGTAGTGGTCAGCTTCAAAGACTACTATCATTGGTACCCAGGATCGAATCCCACCGTGGTGAGAGATTTTGTCTTTATTTGAAAAAAAAAAAAAGGAACCAATTGCTGAGAGCGCCTTCGTGGCGTGGGTAGGCGGAATCCGACGCAAGTCGACGAGGGAAGAAAGTGCTGAAATCTTCTCGCGATAAAAATGCAAGGCAAGAACCGTAGTGGGGGAGGAGGGAGAAGAGCCCACTTTGTGACCCCGGATCTGAGTTACGACTAAGGAGAGAGAAAGGAACGGCGAATATAGTAAATGGGATGGGAAAAAAAAAACAAAAAAAAACGGAGACTCGAACCCTCAACCCCCAACTTAACAGACTTCGTGGTTACCTGCTAGACCACCGGGCCGACCGGCCGGCTCTACTCGAATGGTACTGCTTGAAGGCTCAACAATAATACTCGTGTATTTTGATGTTGTACTACAGTATTAACAGGTGGACAACGATATAAAAATGCAGTTGATTGTAGATCAGCAAGTCCACAGCACGCTACAGGGCTTTTGCTTTCACGTGATAAGTCATTGAGAGCGAAACAATTGCTGCTCGATCGTTTGCACGGTATACAATACGTACGAGCTGGGCCAGCCAATAAACGGATAAAGTTTCTTTGAGTCGTATCTCGTGAACCACTGGAAGTTTGGACTTGAAAACTGGAATCACTGACCCTGGCACCATAGCGGATAGGCAGGTCCAAACTTTTCTAGAATCCGACCCGATCTCGTCGAGATATCCAAGAATCCTCAAACGTACCATTTTTTGGCGACATTTTGACATAAAATCCGTATGACGGCTCAAAACAATTGTCTTTCCCGATCAAGATAAAAATTGGTGTGGACAAGGCTGAATACCCAAGGAGACGATCGATATCAGTTGTATATGCCAATTCGTCACCCATCAAGAGATATTGGCAAAAAACGTTTCCTATACGTACAATGAACAAGTTGTGGCGAGAGCGAGTGGTTTTACTACGATGCCCCGCTCATTTTTGTGAAGTTCGATCTGAAATTTTAACGTCGTATTTGAATGGCATGTGCACTGAAACGGAAAGCCTGCCTTTTTTTTCTTTTTGTTTCACAAAAGTTATGGCCACTTTTGTATTTTTTCGATATTTATATCGGTCATACCTCTCGAACGAAACATAAAAAATAAAAAGGCAGGCTTTCCGTTTGTTGGCTGATGCATGATCAACATCGTGTAAAACAATCACGTCCAAATTCGCAATATTGAGCTGGGCATAGCCAACCCACCGCACTTTTTTTTTTGTTTTTTTTTTTTTCTCTTGCATGCACCTGGATTGCTAGCAGGGTAGGTCTTGCCTGTCGCATATGGCATTGCATGGTCTGCTCTGCTTACTGCACTGAGTGTAGTATCTCTGTGTCGTAGTTTTGTGACCACAGAACTGGTACCTTTTTAGGATGATGAATCGGCACGGACACTGGGTGTGCTGGATGTCGACGGGTAGAAAGGAAGGTTTAATGTGAAGAACACACACACCACAGGAGTTGATTATCAAGCGTGTCTATCGATGGCGATTGCCAGACACAATGGATTGTGCGAGCTGTCTATGTATGGTCACTTTTTTGTCACCTGTCACCTGTCACCTGTCAACTTCAATAGATTGAACTTGTTGTTGTTGTTGTCTTCACATTAAACTCGTTTCAGTTGCTAATCCCTATAGTCTGATCTAGCAAGATCACGGCCCGTGGTCACAAAAGTGCTAGAGCCATCAGAGAATCCTAAAGAACACGTACACTTAGCAGGGAAAGGATACACAAGTCCGAAGAGGTACACCTAAAATCCCTACAGCATGTTATGCGTGTCCAAAACTGAACTACACGCCCGCAATCTCCATTCGACTACAGCAGCATCGTCCCCCCCCCCCCCCTCCCACTCTTTACCAATGAATTTGCCGACTACAGCGTAACTACTGTCTGAAGTGCTGTCTGTACAAAAACAAACGGTAGGCGTGGGAACAAGATGGAGCACGCAGCTGCTGTCTGAAGTGCTGCCAGAATGACAGTCCGCGGGCACAAAGTGAAAAAGAACAGCCAACCAAAGCCATCATGTCCATTGACAATTACCCGAATCTATCCTGAACGGTCTGTGTTAGGCACAGCATTATAAACATCGACACTGATTAGGAATCGTTCCACATTGAAGGGGTCTTCCACGATCAGGCACACAATGAAGGAACCCGGGGTGTCCGCGCCATCTCTGCCGCGTCTCTCTACAAAACCAGTGACGTCATCCACACCGACCCAACAACAACATTCGGGGGAAAAAGCGAAGAATTTGTCAACAGAAAACAGAAAAACAATAATGTTCGTCCGTCACGGGTCGATGTCGTCCGTGCTCCGGATCGCTTCTCCTGTGCGCTGCTGTGCTGCTGCGCCGGCGCGCTGCTGTGCTGCTGCTCAGGCGCGCCGCTCCGGTGCCGCTCGGCCAGTCCTAGCACGACCACACTCGACCCGCTCCGTCCGTACACGCTCTCGTTGCTGTCCTTCCCAGTCGGCTCCTCGCTTTCTCTCTCGTTGCACTCAGGGTGCTTGGTCTGAAAAATAAAAATTCTCGCGCTGAAGGGATTGACCAGTCCAACAACAGCTCGTCGCCACACGCTCCCTCCTCCTTTGATGGCGAAGCCAGGTTACTGAGACAGTACAGCTCCCTCTAGCAAACATACCTAGGGCTGTGTACGTAGTGTCCGTCCACCTTTCTGATGGCGTCTGCCTCCGCGCACAAAAGTGAGATGGACATTGCTGTCTACACCGACGGCCAAAAAGGCCCGTGCATCTGGACTTTTGCGCCTGACGCACCAGTGCCGATCCAACTCTACCGCTGCACACGCTTCGCGGCGGGTGCGCAGCAGCAAGAAGGTATCGGTCCGCTTGAGGGTGAGTCTAGCCTTGCTCGCTAGAAAGACCCCCCCCCTCGCTATGGGCCATGCCAAGGCAAAGACCTTGCCGAGGCAGCGAGGGGAAAAAGGGAAGTATGCTGGATGTCGACGGGTAGAAAGGAAGGTTTAATGTGAAGAACACACACACACACTGTCCGTTTTTAGGCTGGCCCAGCTCGTATATATTCCATTTTCGAAGCTAAAGAAGTGAAGATGAAACATCAGTTATTACAATTGTTCTATGTATGTACGACGTATTAGCCCCTTGCTGCTGCCTTCTGTTGTGGCCGGTGCTATACATGCTGTCATCGTCGTGTAGCAGGAGACATCCCGTTTTCCCTCTGACTCAGTCGTACGTACTTGTGGTAGCACTCTATTTTTTTTCTTTCTAATATAAATCAACTTATATACGAATAAGTGTAATACGAGTACGAGTATATGGTGATGAGTGATGAACATAAATATATGAAAACCTAAACACAACAGAACAACCCGAATCACCACCCGGGGGGTAACGTTGTTCACTACACCCTCTTCGTTGTCGTCTCTCATGTTAATAGTCAGGATGGCACTCCCAAGATATTACATATATCATATATCACCCTGGGTGATGCCATGATATGAGCCGCCAGCACGCACTACGCAGGAGTCACATGTATGTGTGTGTGTGTTCTTCACATTAAACCTTCCTTTCTACCCGTCGACATCCAGCACACCCAGTGTCCGTGCCGATTCTTCATGTGCGAGCGTACCACTTTTTTTTTTCCCTTCTTTTTTTCCTTTTTTTCCATCCCATTTATTATCTTCGCCCTTCCTTTCTCTCTCTGCCCTACTCGTAACTCAGATCCGGGGTCACAAAGTAGGCTCCTCTCCCTCCTCCCCCACTATGGTTCTTGCCTTGCATTTTTATCGCGAGAATACTTCAGCCTTTTCTTCCCTCGTCGACTCGCATCGAATTATGCCTGCCCACGCTACTATTAATAGGCGCTCTCAGCAGTTGCTTCCGTTTTTTTTCCTTCTTCTTTTTGCAAATTCCTAACTCGAGGTTCGAACTCCGGACATCAACGTTTAGAAGCGTTCGAGGTTACCAATAGACCATCGGGGCGACCGATTACCACTCTGTTGTAGAATATTATGGAGACAACAGCAACGTGGAGGTGGAACAGAAAAAGTCATTGCTAAACAAAGTGTGGCCCACCCTCGTAGTGGGGCAAAGTCTTCTGCGGTGTCGCCAGGATAGCAGCTACGTAGCTGCCACATAACCAGTACGTCTGACACCCCCAAGGTTATCTATCACCTGTGGGGTGATGCCGTGACATGCTGACAAGCAGTCAGCAGTACCTACGTACCCACAGGTGTGCGAGCGTACCACAGAGTACTATGGAGACCGCGAGAACATCAAGGCGGAAACATATGTGGAAAGGATGTGCGAACGCGTGGTCCACCGCAGTAGGAAAAAACTCTTCTGACGCGCTATATAGTGACTGACTGACACCCACAACAGCTGTATGTGCCGCGAGGCAGCAAACGCTCCCAAGCACTACTGTCACACCCCCACCATGTTCCCACACCCCTTGCCGCCTTTTGTGGAGTGTGGCAGCAGAGCCTCCAACCACCAACTTCATCACACCGCTTCGGGCTTGGTGTGCGGCAACCATACTCCTTCGGCACTGTTATCGAACCTATTTGATCACCCCCCCCCCCCAGAGTGCTCAGTCTCGAAAGAGATGCGTGGTCAATGATCAAATTACTAAGGCAAGCAACAAATGAGTACGCCCCCCCCCCCCCCCCCCCCCTCAGAGTGTACTACCCCGGTGGTACGTGCGCTATATCAAAATCCCAAAACAAACACCAACTTCATCATCGGGGTACGCTGTACTATCACCCCCCCCCCCCGCCCCCGGAGTTTAACACACCGGGTGGTAAGGTTTTTAGAGCCCCAAATGCTATCACCGGGGGTGTGGGATACACCTCCGTATACAGTTTTTAATAGTGTGTCATCTCTCGAGTCCCAGCTAGCAGTCCGCCTACCGAATACGGGTACGACAATCCTACTGAGTAAGTGCTTTTTGTGCTGTTACTACTGTAGTATAGTGCTGCAGTATTATTAGTCGTATACTGCTGCTGACGCATATATATCTCATCACGCTTTAAACTTTACTTGCCATTTATATAGCAAGGAGTAGATTGTTTTGCGTATGATACCAACCAGCTCAACGTGCAAGTGGGATGGCCAAATATGACTTGCCCCCAAATACCTCCCTGCTCCAACCCTCTCTCGTGGACAACCAACCCCCCTCCCCCTTCCCGGCGCCCCTTACCCCCCGCGCACCCCCCGAAACCCTTTCAGTTCCATGACGGAATGGGCTTCCTGGTGAGCCACTCGCTCATCACCAACACCTTTGAGTTCAGCCTGCAGCTCGTGAACCCCAAGCTGACCGTCCCTTACTGGGACTTCACGATCGAGACCACTGCTGCCGCCGATATTCAGTACGACCCGAACGAGCCAAACACCAGGACGGAGCTGTTGAGCCCCTCGTGGTTCGGATCCGTTGACCTCGACGACCACATGGTGAGACGCTTGATTGTGGTATCGGTATTGTTTCGCGAAACAAAATGTTTTAGTTCGTGGTGGCGGCGGGGCCACGGCTGCAGCAGCGGCAGCATTGTTTGGTGTCGACTTGCACGGCGGTTTCTGGGTGTATCGAGTAAATGCCACCTCACGTCCGTGCGTAAATATATAAATACCAGTTGATTTATCTAATTTTGTCAGATTGTATCACGACCTTTGTACATGATACTTCATCCAACGAGCAACAATGTGTGTAAATACTACACGCCCAGTCTGGGTAACAGTTCCATGGGCCACCTACCATATCATATATATGTATATATCTACGAGAGCCTGCACGAAACAAGCTTATGGCAACAGCAGTAGTAGTCGTAGTAGTAGTAGTAGTAGTAGTAGTAGTAGTAGTAGTAGTAGTAGTAGTAGTAGTAGTAGTAGTAGTGGTAGTAGTAGTAGTAGCAGCAGTAGTAGTAGTAGACGGGAATGCACAGAGATTTTTCAGTTCCTTAGTTGAGAAGCGCTGTCGTGTTTTTGGCTCCAACCTTAACCTTGCCCTGGCTGTGATATCATACGTGCCCTCGACAGCATGGCTCAACTTCGCCTTACCCACTGACCGACGTACCTACCTACGTACCTACCGATCTACCGACGGACCCACCCACCCNTGCCGCGTTCGCCTCGCTGGCCTAGTGCAAAAGGTATGCCATGCCTTCTATCCTTTTATTCCTATTGATAGGGCGTTGGCCTTTGGGCTTGTGCATTTTCCATGTTGCCCTTTGCGTTTGGCCGTTGGTTGTGGTGGTTTGCGACCCAGAGACTACTCGGGCCCTACGCTATACAGTACTATCATCGGTGCAAGGGTTGCCTTTTAGTGGTGTGTTGTAGTGTTTGTCACATTGCGTCAGTGGTGTAGTCAGTGGTGTCGTCAGTGGTTTATTGAAATGTGTCGTTAGTGGTATCGTCAGTCGTGGTGTCGTCAGTGTGTCATCGGTGGCGTCAGTGCTGTGGTGTCGTCAGTCGTGCCGTCGGTCGTGTCGTCAGCCGTGGTGTCGTCGGTAACCGTGGTGTCGTCGGTCGTGTCGTCAGTCGTGATGTCGCCAGTGATTGTTGTCAGTCGTGGTGTCGGTAATGGTGGTGTCATTATTCGTGTCGTTAGTGGTGTCGCCAGCGGTGTCGTCGGTGGTGGTGTCATGATTGGTGTCGTCAGTCGTGGTGTCGTGAGCGTATCGTGGGTGTTGTCGAACGTGCAAAACTGGGAATGTCGAGTGGCCCAGTTGTTGGGTTACTTGTATTTTTTGGTGTCGCAACAGTGAAACACCACACTGACATAACATGACGCGACATCATTATATTACGTGACTATTATAGGACATGTCGTGGCGTTTTCTAATAGGACATGCCTTGATGTGACAGGACTAGATAAGTGTTATTGATAGATGCTTTGGGCTAGTGCAATAGCTGCCATAGTGGATGTTTTGCATCACTTTACTTTTTCATTGGGCAGGAGATATATGCATGCGGTAAGTGCTGGGGTATAAAAGGGCGTGCTGCAAGCAGTTCACACGTCAGACAAATCACGATCTATCTATCTTTTGTAGGGCATCTAGATCCTAGCCTGCAGTTATGAGATTTTGTGCCCGATCTGTATAGTACAGATCCAAGGCAGGAAGCCTGCCCTAGATCATACAGATTTTACGGCTCCCACCCGAATCTATCTGCCTTATTAATATACCAATATTTAGATGATGAAGTGGGAATGACCTGAATGATCTGAATGGTCTGAATGATCTGTAGATGATCTGAATGATCTGAATGATCTGTCCGAGGTGGGTTTACCGTTTATTCAGTGCACTAGAGCCACTAGAGCCACTAGAGCCAGTAGCAGGGACACGTGTTCAAGTGCATTATTCGTGGAGGCACTTAAAAAAGCAGCTGGTACTGTATAGTGTACAGTGTATAGTGTATAGTGTATAGTACAAACGACGGTTAGGACGGTAGGTCGAATCGAATTATGGGACAATAGGACGATATCATAGAGCTTATGCGCCAGGCGGCGAGGTTCTAGGATTTGAAGTTGCTGTGGTTCAAGGAACATCCAATTAGTTTGTTCCATTTTTTTGTTTTGTACAGGCGAAGGCGATGAAGAAGAAGATCGTTGAGCAGCGGGTTGGGCAGGCGGTGGACAGTGGCAAGGCGAAGGCAGAAGAGCTCGAGCAATCCGGGGAAAGCAAGGTAAGGTGTCTTTGGATGGTGGCCATGCTGTGGCTGCGGTTGATTCATTCAACATCTTCGTGCTTACCGTCTGCTTATGTCTGCTTGTGTCTGCTTATGTCTGCTTATGGATGTTCCCACCGAGGTTGTACCAGAATAAATCTATCGCTATCTGAACTCCGGCTAAAGGCTACCTATGGCTACCTATCGCTTGTAACCACCGTGCTTGCACCGTAGTAACCTTATGATGCCCGATAGTCGGCCAGTCCTCTTCTGGTAGGACAGATCTACATAGGTAAGTATGTCGTGGTAATATGTTTTGGCAGATCTACAGTAGTACCCGACGAGATGCAGCCATTTATAATGTAGATACTGTGGATGGGAACCTTGACAGCCACGGAGGAAGCAATACCGGCAATGCATGTGATGCATGTGATGCATGTGGTGCATGTGCCAACTATGCACCGTCGCACCGAGTGCAGAACCTCAAGGAAATAATGTGTTTCGTACTGGCCCCCAGAAACTACCGATGACCTATACTTCGTAAAGCGTGAAGTTATGTGTCGCCGCTAAATGTAGAAACGCTCTACACTAAATCAATGGTCTATCGATGCAGCTAAGTCGTTGGTCGAAAGCACGTGTTGTTGTTGTGCTCGATGGGGTGCGTCTCCGGTATCCCAACACACGTAATTGTTGTTTTAATGCTCTTCCTACTGTAATTTATTTATTTATACTATTGTATCGACATAGTTCCACAGTAGAGTAGACTGCTCTCTCAACATCTCTGTGCTATGGGTTGGAGTTTTGGGCTATTTATAGCACGGTATGAACGGTATGCATCGTTTGCCGGGTGGGATAGTAGTTTGATTCACGTGTCGTTGCGGGTAGCACGTTGCAGTATGACAGTGACGAAAACCATGTCTTGAACTTAGCATGTTGAATCGTATCTTGATGCATCGATTGCTGTCGTTCATTTTCTGTTGCTGTACGTAGACAAACAACACGACCATACCGAGGCCTACGAAGCTACCCTAGACTCTGCCAAGGAAGCTTGAAGCTTGCGCCCGTACATAACACATTCCCTACACAGCTTGCGTTCGTCCAAACGCCTCAATACTTGACATGCCGTATGTATTCCCTTTTCCATCTCGCTGTTTACTTGCTCCAGCTGGTGTTCCGCGCGGACTTTGGCTGTGACGCTAAATCTGCGGCCAAGATCTTGGCGGAGGTGTCTAAAGCCTGCCCCCATCTGGTAAGTGCCTTCATGGGAGTTTCATCGGTTTGGAACATTGTCCCATATTGTTGCCTCAGGGTCCCAAGGTGTACACCGAAAAAAAACAAGCTCGAAACCAACGCGCGCACGCACCCTATTCTAACGTTGGGGTCATTTTACAACATCTAAGACCGACATTAGGTTGAATGTTTATTCGGATGGGCAGTTGCCAACCGAACTCTAAACTCAACCCCCAACACCCATGGTCTCAGACCACTGCCAACCCTACCATTTTCCCGGTCACCATTGACGTTACCAGGTGTACGAAGTTACGGAGTACGTGTAAAGTGTAATCACTAGCGGAACAGCAACGGGCAACGCATATCGTTCTCGTGTTGTACAACATTACTAGTTGCATGCATTTGCCGAGCTCGAATGATGCACCAGACCATTCTGGATGCCTTTGTAGAACAAACATTGTTCCGGTCTTATCCGGCGGGAGCAAGGCAAAAAAACACCACCGGAGAGTTTGAAGCTGTCCCACTTTTCACTGCAGCGGAGATTGGAAGCCATTGGAGGCAACGGAGGCCATTGAACGCTCTATATTTTATATGCGCTGATATCTGGAGTGTACTTGATTAATAGTGTCGATCGAATATTCCATATGAAAAAGAAGAGCACATTACAATGTATGGAGTAATATGAAAATATAAATATATCGACCTCCGCAATGGTGGTATTAGACCTTGCTATCTTTCTACGTAGTACCAGGAAAATGTTTCGTGGTCAAGTTCCGGGCTATAGGTAGGTTAGGGATACTTTAGGTAGGTGCGGATTACTATAGTTACTGTACATATAGTATACCCACCTACCTAAAGCTATACCTACCTGGTAGGTAGGTGCGTACGCGTCGGCGGGGGGCGTCGGCTTTTTCACGGAGATGTCAATTATTGCTCACCGTTTGTCGCCCTTATCTTTGTTAACCGAATTCCCAAATTCTAGTTGCATCCTGCTCAGTTGGGTAACGCGGCGCAAGGCTCAGGCGGCGCAGGAATCACTACCTAACATTAGAAGTATGGAACCTGTTGACAAAAACTTATAGTGTGCAGTGGTTGGACAGTATTGGCTAATAGTAGATTTACTGTTCATCGAATGCAGCTCCTCAAGCACTTTGCTGTTACTTTATTGGGTGGTTGTTGTGTGTTGTGGTGTGGTGGTGCTGGTGCGTGAACCTGAACGTAAACAGGTGTCCTTGATGCTTCTTTCACTGCGGACGAAAGAGCTGACCGCTATTTGTGTTGCGGCCTCATCCCCAACTCGAAGGCTGCGAAGAAAGATGCCAACAAATGGGTGCAGGTGAGGGCACAACACGATTCATACCCAGCGTGACATTATTGACAATACTGACATTACGGCCACTACTATCAATACTGTCACTACTGCCACTATTGCCAATACTGACGATACGGCCACCACTGCCAATACTGACATTACGGCCACTACTATCAACACCGCCAATACTGCTACTACTGCTAATACGCCCACTACTGACGAAACGGTCACTACTGACAATATTGACGTTATCGCCAGTATGAAGATTCTGACAGTAAAAGCCGACGGGAGTGCAGAGGGCGCAAGGGGTACGCGCTGACCCTTCGAAAAGCACCACTGGTCCGTTCAATTGTATGGTTATACCTCGTAGTATGATTGTACTGTTGTTAGGAGCGAAGCGGGTTGGAACTTTACACGGCCGCTTGCAATACAGAGCATGTCTTATTACCTCGCTTGTGAGCTGGGCGAAGGCGGAGGGAGATCCGTGCCGTCCGACCGAAAATCTCCGGAAAGCCTCTTCGTCTTTTGCCTCCCAGCAACCGTTGCACCCAGTGACAACAATGACGACAGCCAAAAATACATAAACGAGTGTGAATTCCTAGCTAAAATTCAGATATGCCCTGTCTACGTTTGACTGCTAGGTTTGATGTACTGATGTATCGCTATTGATCGTAGTGCACGTGAGTTCTCCACTACATATCTGGAACACCACTGATCGAAGGGTACGGTGGGCATTGTGCACACAACGGCTATAGGGGGGGGGCTTACGCTGACGAACACCGGTCGTAGTCGATGAAACTATTTACTTGATAGCCATAGTTATGCTGAAGACGCGATGGGACCACTGCTGCCTTTTGATGCCACATGCTGTTGCGATAGCAACTCTGTACCAATCCCCCATCTGCTTCCTTTTGACGCCATTTCGCGAAAGATAGGCCACACAAACAGTGTAATGGTCAGTGTAATGGTTTGATGGCTTCATGCTTGATGCATTACGTACTCACCAGGAGTGTGGCCTTTCAGCGTGATCTGTTGTAATTACGGTCATGCTATGGCGAGGTGGCGCGGATCTGTTGCAAAGACCCGGTCGCACCGTATGGAGGCACATGTCAGTAATAGTTTATGTAAAGCCCCTTTGCGTGGTTTGGTGGTGACACACTCATTCTAACGAGTAGCTCACAGCTCACTCTTTTAACTCTCGGCTATCGCGCGTTGTACAGTGAAACATGTTGCGTACGTTTACTCGTACATAAGCCGTTTGAAAAATGCAAAATATCGTGTCGTACTTGTGGTGCTCTCGCCGATGCGGTGACGCTGCCGTTGTGAACCGTAGGTCTGAGCCTCTGAGCCTCTTGTCGTTATTATGCTGCGCGTTATGCGTCATCTTGGGCACCCTCAATGTCGTGCTTCTGATGCGTGCGTTGATGCTGGTTTTGCGTTCCTGTGTGTTCCTGTTCCGCTGCACTTGACGCAACGCTCGATTACTCCAATGCCGACAGTCGACAGTCGACAGTCATACCGCACTTCTTATGTTCTCGCTGATGTGGCCTGTACCTGCACCTGCTGTTGTTTTTATTAGGCTGCTCTTGATGCGTCGTCTCGAGGAGGAAAGGGAGGCGGTAAGGGAGACCGCGCGCAGGGCATCAGCCAAGGCGTCGACACCATCGATAAGGCCATGGAGGCTGCAACCAACCATGCCTCTTGAGTGCTATATTGCGATAATATGTCGCGATAACATCTTGCGATAACATCTTTCGGTAATACCTTGAGTGCAGAATCTTGGCGCTAACATCTTGACTGCAAATCTTACGATCATATCTTGTGATCATACCTTGCCTTCGGCATCGCTCGCTCACGCAGCTTATAGCGCAGCTTATAGCGCAGCTTACAGCGAAGCTTATAGCGCAGCTTGTAGCTTATAGCTTGTGGACAAGGAATACAACACCGTGCGATAGCACGAACGGAACAGCAGTAACAAACTGTACTTGGGAGTGTGGAATTGCTATCCCTCAGACTACTTTTGAGGTGCTTTTGTTTCAGTTTATTTTGACGTTACGATACGTCTACCGCGAACTACACACTCGTTACTAGGGTGTAGCATCTCTTTAGATCTCTTTAGATATTGATACTCTTCTGGGTGGTCAGCCCTGGCATCGACGAGTAATCGGCGGTAGAGCAGGCCTTGAAGTGCGTCTGTAGTAGTCCTTCCACCCCCCTTCTTGATTTACATCCTTGGTTTATGTCCTTGATTCACATCCCACCCCCCCTCGCCGTTGTTTAATTTTTGGTGGATTTTTGGGTTTTCGGCGGGTTGTTGGGTTTTTGGTGGGTTGTTTGGTTTAGCCGTGTTGTTTGGTTTTGTGGCGGATTATTTGCTTTTTGGCGACCCTGAGGGTCGAACCTCTTGGTTGATACGGGGTATCTGTTACTGCAGGGCAACTCCTTCTGGGAAGTACAATTAACTTACTTCCGTGCAAGTTTTGGAGAAATGGCACGACTTTTGAAAGTTGCGCGGTTTTAGGTTGTTGGTTGTGCCGTTCAGCACCTGCCTATGCTGTGCACATCAAGTGCTTCGGTGTTGGTGAGGAGAACTTGATGAAAGCTTGAACACATGGCAAATCACAACTTATCCTTGTTTTGGGATACTTACCTCCCGAAGCTATGATATGATACAATGTGCTGCTGTCTTCTTCTGGTTCTGAGAGAATAAAAGCGGTCCCTGGTATTATTTATTGTAGATTTACCTGTTGTGTACGTACTGCCATTCAAAAGTCAAAGAGCTGGCATGGCAGTAAATGTGTCAGCAATGATAACACCTTTGAGAGCACTTTTTTTTAGTTTCTGCTAAAGGCGATGCTAAAGCAGTCGCTAAACGTTGGAGTCCAGAGCGTGACAGAGCGTTTCAACAATATTTTGAAGCAATTGCTCACCAGTGCTCTTATCGATGTTTCGACATCTCCTGGACTTTTCGAAGGATCTTGTGATATTGATACACGTTGCATAAAGCAAGTCAAGGCGAACCAGGAGAATGTGCCGCATTTCTTGCCCAATGCAACGATAGCGCATCATACATCGGCTTTGATGACATCTCTCCGGCCAAAGTAAATGTTGTGATGATACTGTACAGTGTTTGCGTACTCTGCCGTGTTGAAGGATATTTTGCAGTGGTGCTGCCCATGCCTGTGGGGGTTAATATCTACGTATACTTATATAAGTGTTATGCTATCGAAACGGACGTTTGACGTCCGTCCATCTTCCGGAAGGTAAATCCTGCTGGTGGTGCTGAATGTGGGCAGCCCCAGTAGCCGCCCTGCAGTATTTTTATTCATCTCTCCGACAAGCTCGCATTCCTGTACAGCAGCAGCTTTTATTTAGTCTCCACTTCGTCGTTTGCTTATCGACCATTCTTGTTCACCTTTCTTTTCCTTCTATCGTCACCTCCGGTGGCCTTCTACGTAATTCACGATTGATTTTGCGGTTAACACCGCCGAAGACCCCCTCTTTTGGTTACTATTGGTTACTACCAGATACTACAGTAATACTCCATGTCCATTGTAAGGCCTATAAGGCTATACGGTTTCCATCCGCCGAGAGGGGCTCCTCCCTCACGTTAGACTTGCTTGGTGAGGGATCCCAAGCCGCTTGAGAATGCGGGACACCCCGTGGAGAAGCGGATGGTCCTGGTCCACCTGGGCTTCGGCTCTGGGGCAGATACTTGCGTGTCGCGTGTCCACGTCGAGCACATCGGGGCAGGGGCACGTCACCGCCATGCATTGAATACAATCATATCCAATCATCCTCCTTCCTATGTCCAAGAACCCTGAGACGGGTATGACTCGCAGCGAGGCTGTTGGCCGCGCTCGAAGGCAGGCGGTACTTCCTACCCCCTGCAGACCCCTGCAAGCGGGCCGTGGCTATGGTCTTGTTTCCACTCCCTCTAGCGGGTCGTCTGATTCAGGTGGGCGTGCGTGCCATCTACGATATCGGTCATTGCTTTCTTTGGGACCCCCGATGTGTCTGGAATCTACCATAGACTTCTTCTGAGCGGGGGGATGATGTTCGGTCCAGGGAATCCACACGCCACCCAATCTCACAACGGGCTGATATGGTATACTCGTAGTCCGCCATAACTTTCGGTAAGGCCCCTCTATGAATACAAGAGGGGACTTTGTCTTCGCCTCCGTCTACGGCAACTGTGGTGTAGTGTAGTGTAGTGTAGTGTAGTGTAGTGTAGTGTAGCCCTCCCGCCCCCGTAGAAAGGAGCGCTGCTTGGGCTTGCTCATGATACCTCAATGCCACCCGATCACCAGAGACAACCCTCCTGGGGACTGATTGTGCCTCCACCGCTCCCTGTAGCTGGTGGATTTGTCCGCCACCTCTTCGCCTCCCCTGCCGTCCCGCATGCTTCGAGGGACAAACCCATGTTCAAGACCCGCTCAAGGTAGCTTATCCTCTGCTCGAGGGGTTCGATGACGATGGGGACCACCGCTTACTTGTTCGGCATGTCAACAATGCAGCGCACCCGCCGGTCCGCGCCTCCGCCATTCATTGCCCCCACCGTACGCTCAAAAGGCGTACTCTTTGTAGTCGTTCGGGACACCAGCCCTCCTTCTTCAGCCATGCATAAGTCTGGACTTTTTCCTGGAGCGAAGTCTCCCCCGCGTCGGCGCGTGTCCGTTCGGGAGTAGCACCACGGTCTAAGCGCGGTTAACATCGATGCCAATACCGTCTAGCACACGCCGGAGGAAGGTATTAGCTATAACCGTATTGACGACGATCCCCACGAGACCGAGATATACGTAACCCATGAAAGAGAAGGATTTTGCTCCTTTCCCACCGAGTAATTCTACCGACCCACCGGCGTACCTAAACACATACTGACCTACAGCAGTGTATGAAACCTACCGTCCGACTGACCTACGATATCTACTTCGCTTTCGATCCGTTTCATCGTTTTTCGTTTATGGTGAACAGGTCAAGAACGGCCGGTGGGCGAACACGAACATCCCCGAGGTGAGGGACGGCAACCCGGGCTTCCTGGAGCCGAACATCTACGGCAAGCTGCGGTCTCCGTGGAACACCAACGACAGAGCGTGAGTAGTAACGATAAATGGCGGTGATACACGTTCCCGGGAGTTTTTGGCAATGCTGGCTCGCAGCTTCGAGATATATATATATAGTAAGGAAAACGCACCGTGAGCCGGATCTGGCTGCCTACGATTGTTTGTCTTGTCGCATTCGACGCCCTCACACGGGGAGTTTGCCTCAATTTCGCGGGCTTCGGTTTCTTGTCCACGAGCTGTAGCTGCCCGCGCATGTGAATGACGTGTAAACGCCCGGTTGGGTGGTTTGCATTAAATTTGTTCATTGACGACTTGGAACTACAGTACGAGTGGATATTGACAAAAAGAGACTCAAAATACGTATTATATCATATAGCGAAGACTGAATGGATGCACATTCGAAAACGACAAACAAACCGACGCTTTTTCTCCGTCCACGTCCCACAGGATATACAGGGATTCGTGTATTTACGTAGTATTCATATAAACTAATGATGTCTGTACAAGCGCATGCACTCACCCAATCCCATGCCCAAACAAACTAAAACACGCAGGTTCATCTCTCGTGGAGTGGGCCAGACGTGCCAAGTCAGCTCCGACGGATACCTGACCTGGCCAAACTGCCAGACGCACTTCGATCTCATGACCACCAACAACGACTTCTACTCGTGGGTGTGGGACAGCATGGGCGACGCGCACACGCCGATCCACCTCTGGCTGGGAGGCACCATGGACTGCGACGTGATGTACAACAAGATCGGTGACCTCGTGGGTGCCGACATTGCCGAAACGTTCGCGTATCTGTCGGTCGGCCACCGTAAGGGCTTGTTCTGCTCCAAGATCTGGGGCTGTAACGGAGTCGAATCGGTGGACAAGAAGCCCGATGAGGTGGGGACAAACGTGGTATTAACTAATTATGTATCATGTTATAGTTGCATATATATGTGTGTGTTCTAGCTGGTATAGTCGTGGCGATAATGACCATGCATGGCCTCTTAAACAAATTAATTCGACGCATTTCAAACAAATCATTACCCGAAAACAAACCAGCAAATTGTCCTGGACTGACAAATATTATCGGGCACGCGTGATCAGCAGACAAGTCTGCAAGCAGTGCGAGTACTCTTCCCCTCGTGGGCATTTTCACGCTTTGGTTGCTGGTAAAAGCTGTTTCACTATATTTCCTTTTAGGGCGCGTGGAGTTAATTTTTTCAGATGTGTTTGTCTCCTTGGTTTTCGGCACTCATGCTTTGTTATTTTGAGATTGCCAAGAAAACTGCCAATTCTGATTTATTTGTTTTTTTTGTGTTTTTTCCCTCCTGCTGCTGCTGCTGCTGCTTTCCGTGCGGCGCACCTTTGCCATTGTGCGTGCGGTTGCAACTAATCATTGCAGCTCATGGCCAGCGGCACTTGCGGCTGCCAGGGCTACGACCTCACCCAGGGGGACGACTACAAAACCATCATGGACCTTCTCGTTTTCGTGGAGTATTTCATCGGGGGATTCAGCGAGGACATCCAGCGGGAGGTCGTCCAGACCATCTGCTCCGGAGTTGTCACCTTCGGCGAGCACTCACAGGTGAGTACGGTGGTGGCTCCACTGACTTGTGCTACGATAGAGGTGTATAAGGTACACCTTTTTTTGGCTGAAACGTTTTCTGAGTGACCTATCAAAGCGTCCTCAACCCAAAAATCGTCTGAATTTCGTTATTGTTGTGTTGCAGAATGTTTCAATTCGTACTTACATGTCATGGGATTGCTCATTGGGTATGCTATATAGCACTTTTATTTCCCCTTCAAAATCAGTGTGCAGGCTACTGCAGGTATAGAGCTCCTCAAGTGACCACCACCCTCAGAAGCTGTCCTGTATGCAGGTGCACCTCTTACCTTAGCATGCGTCCGCTGAGTAAACATTGCTGTAGTAGCTAGGGAGCCGGACTGCTGTGTTATTGTGAAATGCTGATCGGGTTCTGGGAATATAAAACTTCTTCGAAAAGTCATGTTTGAGGGGGCTCGCTCCTCGTGCGAGGAAACTCAGAAAATAAGCCACCACCCTTGTATGGTGGTTTTCTTCTAGCAAGTAAGTAGCTGTCGCTACGAGGGAATGGGAAGAGTGGGATGGTTCTGGATCACTGGCTTGTACTACCTAAACTAGTTGTAACAGTTACTAATACATAGCAGTCGGCGACTCAATGTCAGCCCACTCACCGACTATTATTATTTTTAGTAATAGTATTACTAGGCGATGGGCCATACATAGCATTAACCTCCGCCGTATTGACTTTCATCTACTTGACAGCTCGAAATTGTTGGTGAAACACAACAACGACGTCGCTGGAAAACAAACAGCAACTGGCCGACCAATCATATCGACCGTCCACCACGCCCCTGCCCACCAAGCTACGCCTCACGCTACCCTGCCCTGCCCTACCCTACCCTACCCTACCCTGCCCTGCTGCACTCCACCGCCCTGCTCACCGCCTGGCTCCTGCTGACCCTGCTATCCTCCCTCGAGCAGTCGAGCTCTTCGATGGACCCCATGTTCTGGCCGATGCACGGCACGGTGGAGCGGCTGTGGCAGTACTCGGTGCTCACGAAACAGGTGGAGGATTTCACCTGGAGGGACGAAGACACCGAGGTCACCCTCGACGACGGCACGACCTACACCCAGTTCATCAGCATGGACGCCACGGACTGCAGCGGCCACCACGGCAGCGACGTCTACCCCTTCGGCCTGCTGGACTCGACGGACGGCTTCGAGGTGAAGACGGGCATCCGCGGCAACCCCAGGATCGGGAACACGCTCACCAACCGCGAGGTGCTCGACGCGTTCGACCCTCGATCCAACTCCATGGCCTACATCTACGACACGTTCAAGTGGGACCACTGCGTGCCGGAGGGGTATAACTTCGAGGACATCTGGCGCGAAAACAAGCCCTCGCCCAAGAAAGAGTTTTTCGAGAGGGACGAGCCCCGGTCCACAGTGTACACGAGCTTCAAGAGGGAAATGGCCGAGCTCATGAAAGTAGAGAAGGGAGGGTTGAACGAGGAGAGGCAGAGGGGGGAGGGCGGGGGAAAGGTATCGGGCGGATAAGAACCGCGATGTGTCTCTCTATCTAAATAAATGCGATGGAAGGGCGTTTACTCGGTACGGGGGTGATTAGTAACTCGTATGTTTTGTTGTGCAACTCAAGAGCCGCTCGGGCGAGTGACTACTCTCTACATTTGCGGTCTCTCGAGAGCTTTTAGGCATCGTAAAAGATTTAGCGAAACATTGGATAGGCTGAGCCTCTTCCGGTTTACAGCCGAACGGACGGATTGTTAATTTTGCTTTTTGAACTTGCTTTCACCCAGGGCGACCTGGATTTATTACGTACGCTAGTGTTTGCTCGCCCCTACTAAAACATTGGACGGAAAATGATATAAAAATCCTGCTTGGGTTTTCCCGGCAGACCGGTTGTAAAAATCAACCCAGCCCAAGGCACAGTGTAATAATCAGAAATTTTGTTGCCGACATTATTCAAGGTCTTTTCGTGCCGACTTGCCACGCTTCCAAGATTAAAGGGGCTTATTGAGCCCGCTTCCCCTACATAGCAACCTCGTTTCCGTTTGAGCTACAGTGGCTCGCCGACGTTTAGAATCCGAGCCAGGCCGGACAAACAAGCCTGTTTTGACAATCGATTTTGAAACATTAGGAGCCGAAACCTGGGTACTTCCGACATTTTCGCAGAAATAGATGCAACTCGGTTTTCGGGTGTGTGCGTGCCGTTGGAGAACGAGACCCCGGAGGAGGTCCTGCCTAGATATGCTCTGCCTTAGGGTTGTTTGGTGTTACCTTGTGCCGAAAAATGAATTTCAAGTCCAATATTTTTGTGAGGTACACCAGCGCGACTCGCCCGAGTGGTGCAGACGCCGCAATGAAGACGGGGGTAGCCCGCTTAGCTTCGTGCGGCGTGCTACTCGTCTCTGCATGTTGCTGACTCGATCGCTGCCGGAGCACTCCCTGTCGGTGGTCTCAAGTCAATAGAGTCAATAGTGTTTCTTTGTAACGTTGTAAGCACTCTTCGTTGACTACGTTGCTCGGGGGGGGGGGGGGGGGGCGTACTCATTTGTTGCTTGCCTTAAGTCATTTGACCATTGACCACGCATCCCTTTCAAGACGGAGCTCGGGGGGGGGGGGGGGGGGTGTACTCATGTCGTGCACGGCCGTAGTCATATGACCATGGAACCTCGCATCCCTACAATGCCGGGACGGAGCACGGTTGGGTTTTCACCGACCAGGCAGAGCTCGGGGGGGGGTATCGATGGGGTTGTTTTTGTGGCTCGAACTAACATAAGTATATGCTCATGAGGTCGGGGTGAGAATCTCGATGTTCTGCGTATGTATGCTGTGCGGCATGTGGTTCGTCTTGCTCTGAAACAGTGGGAAGGTTTGTTTTTGATCGATTTTATTCTCTATATTTTCATATTGTTTGTGTTTGTTGATTTTTTTAGGTCGGCATTACATTTGTATAGGGGTGGTGACCGTTCCATCTTAAAAAGCCTACCCCCCACGCCTCAGACGCGAGGATAGCGTCTGTCGTCTACAGCTTGCCTCAAAGGTTTTAAAAACTAGATGGGTGGAGGCAGGGGGGGGCGGCTAATGTGTTTTGGATATGTGTGGGGAGGAGGAAGCAACGGGGCGAGTATTCTGAGCTTTCTCAGCCCACGGAGGGAGGTGGACAGCAAGATGAGGGAGGGGGGGGGAGGGGGGGGGTTTCGTACCAAGTGGGGGGGGGGGGGCGGAGGGGGAGTTCAAGATATATATGGCTGCTGATTCGTAGTCCGCGGTAGGGGGGGAGGTTCGCAGTTCGTGGAGGCAGTTCGTGGAAGGGGTGTTCGTACTCCTGTCATGCACGGCTGTCCCGTATGAAACGGGTGAGGTGCTCGGCTGGTCGCCCGAAGGTTGCGCTGTATCCTACAAAGAGCTGCTCGCGAGGCCGGCCTTTGTTGCATGTGGGTGGCGAGCGTCGAATGGACCGATTGTTCTTGATGATAATAATGTGGTCATTTTCCGAGACAAGCCATTGGTGTACTACGCACCTTCCTTGCGGGCTCCACGTAGCATACACACACACGTAACACGTAACACGATAAAGTCCCCCTCAGTGTGGAGAGGTTCTCCACCCCCGTACAACCGTCGAGTCCGAGAAAAGGTCCTGTAAGCTAGTCATCGATAATACGTGAAAATATACGATATATATGTGATGCCCCGAAATAATATTGGGTGTAAACTGAGAGTTCCGAAACCCCGTCCGTCAGCGATGAACGTTTCGGGTTCGCTCCGAAGTGCGCCCCCTCCCGTAGCATAGGTATCATAGGTCAACCTTTTTGCATTCGAAAGTGTGTCAAAACACAACCAAACGCCGCTCGCTGCAGACAACACAACGAACAGCCATCTTTCTGGTTGCTGTGCGATAGTTACCGGATTAAGACGTATGAAACCACCCCGAAGAAAGCTTATGTCTGGGCTTTGGGTTTTCTCGTGTCCAGGGTGGGTTTCTTCAGGCGGGTGGTCTCAAACCTACCCCGGTGCAATTGGGATACTATTATTGCGTTTTCGAGTTTAGCTGCTTTTTTTTTTTACCGTGGCGTGATAAACGTATGATGAGCGAAAATTGGCACACTTCGCTTCCACCCCAAGGTTGCAGGGGTTCACACCGCAATCTGAGTAAGATCAGGTAGCCCATCGCAGAGGTGAGCACTTCAGCTGGCATCAAAGCTATGGACTGGTAGATTGTTCAAAAAGCTTCGGCTCTCAGAAGAAACTATTGAGTTCAAGAGTGGCGCTCAAGGCACGTGTTGAATATCGGCGGCATTGTCCGAGCGGACAGGAGGAGAAGAGGAGAGAAGTGAAGGAGTGTGCGTGTCCACCGTAGGTCGATCACAAAGCGCTCTCACGTCGCAGGACCCCTGCGATGAAAACTTCAGCAAGACTTGAAGTAAACATCTCGGCTTCGAACGCGAAAGGATACTTAGGGGTTCTGCCGCATATAAACTTCGCCATAACTACTGATAACTGATCCAACAGAGTACCACCGCATACTACTGGATCGGCATTACTGGACTTACCGCACTGATTGTACTGCCGTAGCACTTTGCACTGTTGCTGTGGCCTACTCGCTTGAGGGGACTATATGTTACAGATCAGCGATTCGGTGTAGACCACTGGCTACTGCTGGGTAGAACAATTCGATGCGAGTCGACGAGGGAAGGAAAGGCTGAAGTCTTCTCGCGATAAAAATGCAAGGCAAGAACCGTAGTGGGGGAGGAGGGAGAGGAGCCTACTTTGTGACCCCGGATCTGAGTTACGACTAGGGAGGAGAGAGAAAGGAAGGGCGAAGATAATGAATGGGATAGACAAAAAAAAAAAAAAAATGGTAGCCATCCTGAGTACGCACGCCGCGCCAATTGACAAATTTTGACGCTTCCCATACAGGTACTATTACGGGTGCCCATAGTAAACACTAGTAAATAGGACCAAACATTGTTAGTAAAAATAGGTAAATGTATCGTTCTTAGTCTGCACCATTTTTTTTTCTTTTTTTTGTCCATCCCATTCATTTTTTGTTCGCCCTTATTCCTTTCTCTCTCCTCCCTACAGAGTAGTCGTACCTCAGATCCTAACATGCTCACAAAGTAGGCTCTTCTCCCTCCTCCCCCACTCCGGTTCTTGCCTTGCTTTTTGATCGCGAGAAGATTTCAGCACTTCCTTCCCTCGTCAATTTTCGTCGAATTGACCATATATCCTATTTACTGTGGCCCCCCGTGATAAGAGCGTCCATAACAGGAAGGTGTTGCACCTCAAGCCGCTGCTGTGGGGCCCATACACTATAGTGCCGGGACTTGAGGCACGAAGAACTGTACCGGGATCGCAGACACGCGTGGCCGGCACAGCAGCCGCTACCGGAGCTGGCGTAGCACGCGTTGCCTCGGCTGGCTCGTCTAGCGCTGCTGTCGAGGCGCGAGCGTAGTAGATGCAAGAAGGGTGGGTTGAGGACGGACGAAGGACGAGGCGACCGTGCTTTCTCTCGTGTGGCTAGAGGCGCGTCAGCAGACCGTGCCGGGCAAGGAGGCGTTTCGCCGGGGCCACAGACGCGATGAGGCGTTCTTCTCACGGTGTTGGACCGCCCGAGCAGAAGGGGTCTGCCCCTGCTCGATGTCGTTATCTGGGTGTTGTCCACACTATGTGCTGTGCCGAACGCTGCCGGTACTACTACAGCATCACTTTGGCGTGGCCTCCGAGTGATATCGTGTGTAGCACTGCTGCTAAAATATCCTGTTTGCCTAAGATGCCTGCTCAGTTTGTATTTCAGTTCGCACCACTGGGGGTTGATCTGGCTACTCATATCGCCTTAAACGTCTTTGAAACGGCCAGTAGCTACCGGGGTGAAGTCATAGGTAGACTCGCCCTATATATGTGCAGGAGAGCCCGGCACAATGTTTTGTGCAAGCGCCTTATAGGTCGAGGCTGGCCTTTCGGCCGCCCAAAGTGTTTTTTGGGAAAACGCCCGCAAAACACACGGCGGAGCCGCGTGACTGTCCCTGCCGACCTCGAGCCCCTCAAAGGGCAGGGGTTAGGGTTAGGGTTAGGGGTAGGTCAGGGATCGCGTCGGTCTCGGCCGACGGGTGAAGTTGAAACTGACCACACACGTCCTGCACAACGCTATGTGCCGGGCCCTCCTGCAACTTAAGTAGGGCGCGCCGTATTGGTAACGTATGATTTATATTGCTTGGCAGGCGTCTCTTTTACGGGACACCAGGGGGCTTCAGGGCGAAGATCAACCAGGCCCTTTGGCAACAGTCTTACGTCGTGCTCTGAAACGGGACAGCGGTACCCTTCTTTTTATTTTTACGCAATCAGCACGCGTGAAAAACGATTAGAAACCTGCTCAATAGGCAAACCTGGCGAGGGATACCCTGGTGCGTCTCATCCTGTATCGCCGTGTGTATATGACGCCGTAATTTGGCAAGATTTACAAGCCTTTATGCGGTTCGAGATCTCTATACAATCGTGGTGGTTGCTTTGCTCATGGTTGCCCCTTTCCTTAGCACGATGATAGTCGATATCGCACGCGCGATGGAGACTCGTGGGTGGGCGGGGTCTCTGCCTCGCTCCATGATGATCGAGATGGCGGAACCCAGTGTTCCCCTGCTGATCGCTGTTCACGACGCGTTTATCCGTGTGGACCCAGAGCTGCGTACAGCAGACCGACTCACGGGAGCGCCCCCTGCTGGATAAGTGCCGTACGACGACGACCACCACCACGGGACCGCGACCAGGCGTCGAGTTCGTGGAGACACCCTGCACTGCCGAGCCTTACTCGGGAAGCCTGCGTTCGCCTCTACATAGCTGGTGGGCGTCAGTCGCTCTATGTAGTGTGGTCACTCTCTACCTGGTGTGTGCTCACACCTGTGTGTTCACCTCCGCCTGTCTCGAACCCACCTTGACCCGTGGCTCGAGTTCACCTGTACTTTTTTTCTTTTCTTTTTTCCATTCCATTCATACTATCTTCGCCCTTCTTTTTTGTCTCTCGCTCTTTTAGTCGTAACTCAGATCCGAGGTCACTACAGTACGTAAGCTCTTCCCACTACGTACGGTACTTGCCTTGCATTTATTTTTATCGCGAGAAGATTTCAGCACTCTCTTCCCTCGTGTACCTGGCTTGGGATGACCTCAACCTGGCGGCACTTGCTACTACGGTAGAGGTGGCGCGTTTTTGGCGGAAAACTGTCCTTGATGACGGGGCTCTTCAACCCAAACAATCGTCGGAATCACATTGTTGTGTTGCTTTTTTTGTTTTCATTTTTCACTCCAAGTTAGGTCATGGGATTGTTCATCTGGTGGGACTTTTAGTTTCCTCAAGTGACGAGGTGTTGTATGGAGCTCCTCAAGCCACCACCCTCAGAAGGCAGAAACAAACACGGCGCACCTCTGCCGTAGCAGGCGTCTGGCTTAAGGCCACCTCTGCCTGGTTTGCGAGAGCCGCTGTGAAGCTGTGGGGATCAAGTGGGGAGCGTTAGCCAACCGTTAGGCTTGTTTTTCCTGGACCAACGCGTTCTACTCAAGAAGGCCTGCCCGTGTGGTCGTCAGCCCGCCTCCGCGCTACATCAGCTACTCCTGGCCGAAGACTCAGCCCTGCCGGCCCTGCAACTCACGCGGGGACGTGCCTTGGCTTCGCCCGCCGCGCATCGCAACTCCTTGGATGCACGCAGCCTGTTTCGCTTTCATTACTTTCCCGATCGTTGTATAATACAATCGTTTGAGTATACACCGCTCCTTTCTGACGTTTGTTTTGTCTTTTTTCGCGACCATTAATTTACTGTTTGTGGAGTATAAAGATCCCTTTTTTCGATCGTTGGCCAACCGTTCACGGATAGGTTGTAACGAGCCTTTTAACGATCGTCGAACGATCCTTTTCAATACTATATTTTTACCACCGTTGGGTGCACAAAAAAAAGTTATCGACACCACACACACCCCCCCTATATTGGAGGGAAGAAACCGGACCGTTGTGATCCCAGAAAACAATGAGTCAAGTTTTTTAAAAATTACCCGCCCCCCCCCCCCCCCCCCCCGACCAGCGAAAAAAAATAGGGGGGGTCCCTAAAACCAAGTAAAAAAAAGGGAACAAAAAACGAAAAAAAAATGTTTTTTGCTCATTTCGTCCTGTGATCACAGCGATCCGGTTTGTTTTTCATTCTGACCTTCCTAGGTGTGTGGTGTCGTTTTCTTTTGTTTTTGTGCACCCTTGCCGTTAAACGATAATTTTTCAACGACCCTATTTTACGCCCGTTGCCCGGTCATTTTAAACGATATTTTTCTACAATTAATTACAGTACAGGACACCTAATAAGAAACACGAATCTGGGCTCAGCCTGGACTTCCTATATTTATCATTTAATGGGCCTCTTTCTTATCGATCCTCTTTCTTATCGAGCCACTTTCTTATCGATACTCTTTCTTATTTTGCCGAGTAGAAGTCGAAAATCTAGCTGGTTTCTTGTATGTATAACTCGTATTAATAGCGTCACTGACTGTACGCCCCTCGCTGATTGCGCATGCGCACGTTCGGCGTCCGAACTATTCGGCGTGTACTCTTACTGGGGGGCTGAACACCGAGGAAACGTGCTCGGCAACAGAGTTGGAACGTTTCTGTTTTTGTCCCTTCTCCTTGCGTGAGTCGTTACAGGGGTCCGCATGGAAGTTAGGCCTCTTTATTTCTCGGAATTTAATTTTAGATCTTTTTTTCGGTGGCAACCCAAAAATGCCGAAGAGCTCATAATAAGTAATCATATATCTACCAGCTCTACAAGATGAGCAGAGGTCCTGGTATAGGCCTGCCGGGCTTCCGACGACGGCACTGACTTGACGGTGCTAGCGAGACCACCCACGGCTCCGCCGCCCCTTTGTCGAGGAAGAAAAGTGTGCGTCGATCTGGCGGTGAGGCTTGTCGTTTCGAGCTGCATAAAATCTACAAAACGTCGGTCCCAGCTCCGTTCTCCAGGATTTTTTGAGCAACGCCGTCCGACGTCGTGCGCAGCTGAACGTTGGTTGCTGCCCATCCCAAGACCCAAGGGCAACTTTGTCCGTGTTTGCTTTCGGGTTTCGAGGCGTTCATCAAGGAAAGTGTGTCGTGATACGTACTCGTTCTTATCAGATTCGCGTGGAATTGCGGAGGTCGGAGAAAGGGTTGTGTTTTTATTTTTCTTTGTTTTTGTTGTTGTTGTTGGTAGTGCAGGCACAGCCATAGTTACTGGGTGTACAGTAGTTCTACCATGGTGATCGTTGGCGCGGTAGCCAAACATCTCTTTTGTTTCAAGCGAGGTGCAGAGAGTCACAAGATGTACTTCGTATACACATCAAGTGGGAGCACGTGCTAGGTATCCTTACCGTTGCAATGGCTAATAACGATCTGCGCGCGTTTTTTCCAGCATCAATTCTACGTGTCAAGCAGCACCGGCACGCTGCAGGGAGTTTCAACCCGCCGCCGCAAGGAAGATCCATATAAAAAAATGAATGCGCGATGATCCCAACGGTATCTACCCGTCGCGAATACCCAACAACAACTACTCCTAAATATGTAAGCCCGTGGGTTCCCCGCGGGTGTCCACTGACGAGGACAGGAGAGACCAGTATTGTCACGGCGCCAAGTGGGTTGAATGATGGGTATCCATATCTAGCAGGTATCTATATGCCTAGAATACAGCTGTAGGTGTAAGAGGTACGTGCGTACGTATCATACGTACGTACTGTACGATGCGAGGTGGGAGAAAGGGTTGTGTTTTTTCTTTTTCTTTTTGGTGTTGTTGTTGGTAGTGCAGGCTTAGCCATAGTGACTGGGTGTACAGTAGTTGTACCATGGTGATCGTTGGCGCGGTAGCCGGAAATCTCTTTTGTTTCGAGCGAGGTGCAGAGAGTCACAAGATGTCGTACTTCGTATACACATCAAGTGGGGGCATGTGCTAGGTATCCTTATCGTTGCAATGGCTAGTATCGATCTGCGCGCGTTTTTCCCAGCATCAATTCTACGTGTCAAGCAGCACCGGCACGCTGCAGGGAGTTTCAACCCGCCGCCGCAAGGAAGATCCATATCTTAAACTGAATGCGCGATGATTCCAACGGTATCTACCCGTCGCGAGATCAATACCCAACAACAACTACTAGTAACTACTATATTTGTGAGCCCGTGGGTTCCCCGCGTGTGTCCACTGACGAGGACAGGAGAGACCGGTATTGTCACGGCGCCAAGTGGGTGGAATGATGGGTATCCGTATCTAGCAGGTATCTATGCCTAGACTACAGTTGTAAGTGTAGGAGGTACGTGCGGACGTATCATACGTACGTACTGTACGAGGCGAGGTGGGAGAAAGGGTTGCGTTTTTCTTTTTCTTTTTCTTTTTGTTGTTGTTGTTGTTGTCGTTGGTAGTGCAGGCACAGCCATAGTTACTGGGTGTAGTTCTACAATGGTGATCGTTGGCGAGGTAGCCAAACATCTCTTTTTGTTTCGAGCGAGGTGCAGAGAGTCACAAGATGTACTTCGTATACACATCAAGTGGGGGCATGTGCTAGGTATCCCTATCGTTGAAATAGCTAGTAACGATCTGCGCGCGTTTTTCCCAGCATCAATTCTACGTGTCAAGCAGCACCGGCACGCTGCAGAGAGTTTCAACCCGCCGCCGCAAGGAAGATCCATGTCTAAAACTGAATGCGCAATGATCTCAACGGTATCTACCCGTCGCGAGATCCATACCCAACAACAACTACTCCTAAATCTGTAAGCCCGTGGGTTCCCTGCGGGTGTCCACTGACGAGGACAGGAGAGACCGGTATTGTCACGGCTCCAAGTGGGTTGAATGATGGGTTTCCACATCTAGCGGGTAGCTATGCCTAGACTACAGTTGTAAGTGTAGGAGGTACGTGCGGACGTATCATACGTACGTACTGTACGAGGCGAGGTGGGAGAGGGGGATGTGTATATCTTTCTCTCTTTGTTGTTGTTGTTGGTAGTGCAGGCACAGCCATAGTTACTGGGTGTGGTTCTATCATGGTGATCGTTGGCCCGGTGAACAAAAATCTATTTGTTTCGAGCGAGGTGCAGAGAGTCACAAGATGTACTTTGTATACACATCAAGTGGGGGCATGTGCTAGGTATCCTTATCGTTGCAATAGCTAGTAACGATCTGCGCGTGTTTTTTTCCAGCATCCATTGAACGTGTCAAGCAGCACCGGCACGCTGCAGAGAGTTTCAACCCGCCGCCGCAAGGAAGATCCATATCTACAAATGAATGCGCGATGATCCCAACGGTATCTACCCGTCACGAGATCCAACCCAGCAACAACTACTATTAATAGTATATCTGTAAGCCCGGGGGTTCCCCGCGAGTGTCCACTGACGAGGACAGGAGAGACCGGTATTGTCACGGCGCCAAGCGGGTTAAATGATGGGTATCCATATCTAGCAGGTATCTATATGCCTAGAATACAGCTGTAGGTGTAAGAGGTACGTGCGTACGTATCATACGTACGTACTGTACGATGCGAGGTGGGAGAAAGGGTTGTGTTTTTTCTTTTTCTTTTTGGTGTTGTTGTTGGTAGTGCAGGCTTAGCCATAGTGACTGGGTGTACAGTAGTTGTACCATGGTGATCGTTGGCGCGGTAGCCGGAAATCTCTTTTGTTTCGAGCGAGGTGCAGAGAGTCACAAGATGTCGTACTTCGTATACACATCAAGTGGGGGCATGTGCTAGGTATCCTTATCGTTGCAATAGCTAGTAACGATCTGCGCGTGTTTTTTTCCAGCATCCATTGAACGTGTCAAGCAGCACCGGCACGCTGCAGAGAGTTTCAACCCGCCGCCGCAAGGAAGATCCATATCTACAAATGAATGCGCGATGATCCCAACGGTATCTACCCGTCACGAGATCCAACCCAGCAACAACTACTATTAATAGTATATCTGTAAGCCCGGGGGTTCCCCGCGAGTGTCCACTGACGAGGACAGGAGAGACCGGTATTGTCACGGCGCCAAGCGGGTTAAATGATGGGTATCCATATCTAGCAGGTATCTATATGCCTAGAATACAGCTGTAGGTGTAAGAGGTACGTGCGTACGTATCATACGTACGTACTGTACGATGCGAGGTGGGAGAAAGGGTTGTGTTTTTTCTTTTTGTCGTAGTGTTTTGGTTGCTTTGGTAGTGCAGGCACAGTGGTTGCCATCGTTACTGGTGATAGTTCTACCATGGTGATCGTTGGCGCGGTAGGCAAAATCTCTTTTGTTTCAAACGAGGTGCAGAGAGTCCAAGATGTACTTCGTATACAACATCAAGTGGGGGCATGTGCTGGGTACCTTATCGTTTGCAATGGCTGGTAACGATCTGCGCGGTTTTTCCCAGCATCAATTGACGGTAAGCAGCACCGGCACGCTGCAGAGAGTTTCAACCCGCCCGCATGGAAAGATCCAATCTAACAATGAATGCGCGACTGATCCCAACGGTATCTACCCGTCCGAGATCCATACCCAACAACTACTACTTAATACATATCTGTAAGCCCGTGGGTTCCCCCGCGGGTGTCCCTGACGAGGACAGGAGAGACCGGTATTGTCACGGGCCAAGGTTGAATGATGGGTATACATATCAGCAGGTATCTACCTAGAGTACAGTGTAAGTGTAGAGAGGTACGTGCGTACGTATCATACGTACGTACTGTACGAGGCGAGGTGGGAAAAGGGTTGTGTTGTTGTGTGTTGTTTTGTTTTGGTAGTCAGGCACAGCCATAGTTACTGGGTGTAGTTCTACCATGTGATCGTTGGCGCGGTAGCCAAATCTCTTTTGTTCGAGCGAGGTGCAGAGAGTCACAAGATGTCTTCGTATAAACATCAAGTGGGGGCATGTGCTAGGTACCCTTATCGTTGCAATGGCTAGTAACGATCGCGCGCGTTTTCTCAGCATCAAGTTGTACGTGTTAAGCAGCACCGGCACGCTGCAGAGAGTTTCAACCCGCCGCGCATAAAGATCCATATCTAAAAATGAATGCGCGATGATCCCAACGGTATCTACCCGTCGCGAGATCCATACCCAACAACAACTACTACATATCTGTAAGTCCCGTGGTTCCCCCGGTGTCCACTGACGAGGACAGGAGAGACCGGTATTGTCCCGGAGCCAATGGTGGAATGATGGGTATACATATCTAGCAGGTATCTATGCCTAGAGTACAGTTGTAAGTGTGGGAGGTACGTGCGTACTATCATACGTACGTACTGTACGAGCGAGGTGGAGAAAGGGTTGTGTTTTTCTTTTTCTTTTTGTTGTTGCTGTTGTTGTTGTTGGTAGTGCAGGCACAGCCATAGTTACTGGGTGTAGTTCTACCATGGTGATCGTTGGCGCGGTAGCCAAAAGTCTCTTTTGTTTCGAGCGAGGTGCAGAGAGTCACAAGATGTACTTCGTATACACATCAAGTGGGGCAGTGCTAGGTATCCTTACCGTTGCAATGGCTAGATAACGATCTGCGCGCGTTTTTCCCAGCTTCAATTCTACGTGTCAAGCAGCACCGGCACGCTGCAGGGAGTTTCAACCCGCCGCCGCAAGGAAGATCCATATCTAAAAATGAATGCGCGATGATCCCAACGGTAAGTATCTACCCGTCGCGAATACCCAACAACAACTACTCCTAAATATGTAAGCCCGTGGGTTCCCCGCGGGTGTCCACTGACGAGGATAGGAGAGACCGGTATTGTCACGGCGCCAAGTGGGTTGAATGATGGGTTTCCATATCTAGCTGGTATCTATGCCTAGACTACAGTTGTAAGTGTAGGAGAAACGTGCGGACGTATCATACGTACGTACTGTACGAGGCGAGGTGGGAAAAGGGGTTGTGGTTTTCTTTTTTTGTTGTTGTTGTTGTCGTTGGTAGTGCAGGCACAGCCATAGTTACTGGGTGTAGTTCTACCATGGTGATCGTTGGTGCAGTAGACAAACATCTCTTTTGTTTCGAGCGAGGTGCAGAGAGTCACAAGATGTACTTTGTATACACATCAAGTGGGGGCATGTGCTAGGTATCCTTATCGTTGCAATGGCTAGTATCGATCTGCGCGCGTTTTTCCCAGCATCAATTCTACGTACCGGCACGCTGCAGGGAGTTTCAACCCGCCGCCGCAATGAAGATCCATATCTAAAAATGAATGCGCAATGATTCCAACGGTATCTACCCGTCGCGAGATCCATACCCAACAACAACTACTACTATATTTGTAAGCCCGTGGGTTCCCCGCGGATGTCCACTGACGAGGACAGGAGAGACCGGTATTTTCACGGCGCCAAGTGGGTTGAATGATGGGTTTCCATATCTAGCTGGTATCTATGCCTAGAGTACAACAGTTGTAAGTGTAGGAGGTACGTGGGTACGTGTCATACGTACGTACTGTACGAGGCGAGGTGGGAGAAAGGGTTGTGGCTTTTTGTCTTTCTTCACGATTATGCAAGTCCAGGTGAGTATGCTGCAATTCCACGCGAACCTGATAAGAACGAGTACGTATCACGACAAACCTTCCTCTATGAATGCCCCGAAACCCAAAAGCAAACACGGTCAAAGTTGCCTTGGGTCTTGGGATGAGTAGTAACCAACTTTTAGCTACCCGAGACGTCAAACGGCGGGGCTGAAAAAATCCCCGGAGAACGGAGCTGGGACCGACGATTTGCAGATTTTATGCAGCTCGAAACGACAAGCCTCACCGCCAGATCGAAGCACTTTTCTTCCTCGACAAAGGGGCGGCGGAGCCGGGGGTGGTCTCGCTAGCACCGTCAAGTCAGTTCCGTCGTCGGAATCCCGGCAGACCTATACCAGGACCTCTGCTTATCGTGTAGAGCTGGTCGATATATGATTTTCTTTTATGAGCTCTTCTGGCTCTTCGGTATTTTTTGGTTGCCTCCGAAAAACCGAAATATCTAAAATAACTTTCCGAGAAATAAAGAGGCCTACCTTTAATGCGGACCTCTGTAGTCCCGGTACGGTTGTCAGTAATCTCTTCCCCACCTTCACCTTCTTCGTCGCTTTCGGAAAGCCGTCCTCTAGGAGATCACTATCGCTGTCGACATCTACACCGGGCACACCCGATTCCTTCCTCCTTTCCTTGTCGTCACCCCCCTGCCACTCTTCATCGGCTCCTGCCCCTTCCTCACTCTCACTGCCACCGCTGCTGCTGTTCCGTTTTAAGCCGATTTCTTCGATGTAACCACCCGCCATGCTCCGTACCGGCATTGTGGGGATGCGAGGGTCTATGGTCATAGGACGATGGCGATGGATGAAAATGAAGTGCACCCCCCCCTCTTCCTTCCTGTCTCCCTTCCCCACCGCCATTCCCCCCCTCGTCGTTGTCCTCCTTGCCACGTCCAGTGCGACCGCCCCCGTCGACGTTCCTGCTGACCACACCCCGCGGTGGCGCCAGTAGCTCACGTTGAAGCATTATCGAAAGCGAAGTAGCCTTACCTAGTAGCACCCACGGACTATACGCTGCGGCGTTGCCAACAGCCGTGTACTTCCCGAGTGGAAGCCTCATACTGAGCGTAGTGCCGGCTTTCGCTCGATTAACACCCTATAGTCGTAATCCTGACGCGTACGTGCCTGTGCCCGCCAGGTGATGAAACCCTTCACCCATCCCAACACCCGGCGCAGCATGATGCGCCGTTTCACGACTGATGCATCGAGGGCCGGAGGAGGTGAGCGGACAAAGACATAACCCGGTGGGCTTTACAGGGGCAGTGTTGTTTCATCAACGTCGAGGTCATCATTATTGTCAAGCATAGCTACGTCGTCTGATCCACAAAGTCGCCCGATGTTGTCACCCTCCGCTTCGTCCTCGCCATTCTCGTTTCTCGACCCTTTGGGATGGTCTTCGTCTGTGGGAGCTCCTTGCCGTCATCGGCGCCCATGAACGTGTACGGCCCGTCCAGGCCTTCGAAGTTGATGAGGTTATCGTCCGTTCCGGCTGCTGTCATCGCAAGCCCAGTATTTTCAAACAGGCGTCTACGTTATAGCTGGTCCGAATCAACGTTTTCGACGGCCTCGCCCACCCAGTGCGTCAGCAAAACACTACGGTCGGAGGCAGACAGCTTGTTGGTGTCCCACGTTTCCACGTTGTCACCCTTCTCCAACCATGCCTTGAGAACCTTCTCCACACCCAACTTGACCAACCGCCCCTACCCTGCATCGACCGGCTGCACCTCACCCGTGCACCCTGATGGCAGCAGTACTGTGGCAGCATTATCTCACCGACTGCTGTGCTAGCGCTGCTGTAAAGCAACGCAGTATGAGTTGTACAAGGGAGCAGGGCCAATTCACCGACTTTTTCAGCAAGCCCTTGATGAACTCGTTGACGATGTTTTCCGAGACAGCAGCAGCACGTCCTTGGGCTCTGCCCACTTTCGACGGCGTGGGACTCGCGGAAGGCTGCGGCTCTGGCACGTGTGGGGGAGTTGTCGAGCCACTCGCGTCCAATCGCAATGAGTGGTCGAATTGGACGAAGACGCTCCCCGAGCTCGCTGGTCTACTCTTCGCTGAGGGAGCCGTCCCATCGTAGCCCCCACAGAGTGTCAAGGTCGGAATAATGTGTCTGCAGTAACAACGCCTTCGCGCGCGGCGCTCTTTAGCTCATCGAACTACTGCGTATTCAAGGCTCTCCTTGTGTCTTAATTCACCCAATGTGGAGAGCGATTTGGGTTTTGCCGTGAACGCCATTCATTGACAAAATGAGGGCCGCAAGATCTATGCCCTGAGTCTGCTACAATATTACAGGCTGCTCTTCCACTCTCTCCTCTCTCTCTTCCCTGCACGGACGTCGGAAAAGATATACCCGGTACCCAGTACGAGTACACTTGTTTCGGGTGTACGAGTCGAAAAAACACGTTTTTGTTGGGTGGAAAAAAATGGGGAATAATAAACGGCAATAAACAAAATGCGTTTAAAACGCAATAAAATTTACCACTACACACTTTTGTAACGGGGTCAAAATTGAAAACAAATGTTCGCTGAAAACCTGAAAGATGTTACACGCGACCACCCGCAGGGGCAGGCATCAGGGTTTCTCGTAGGCGTCGGGCATTCGCCCCAGGGGGGTAATAGGCCTTTCTTATTTTGCAGCGGTGGCCCGGCCTCGCGTCTTTCTTGTTTTTTGGAAAATGTTAGCCTGTTTCTTATCACGTGTCGTGTACTGTATTGTTGAACGTTCGGTTTACTAGAAAAAACAGGGTGCAAACATCAAACTCAGAATCTCTATTAATGCAAAAAACAGAAGAACAAACCGGGAGTTACGTACTGCGGTGGTTTCAGCATAATATATATCGTACCATATGATTGCACCATAATACGTCCTCAAAATCAAAGCCTGCAGAGTTCTGAGAAGCCCGAGTCCGAAAATAAGAAATAACTCCATTCAAAATAACAAACTCTCAGTCTCATTAATCATGTTGAAGGTGATTGTTACATTTTTGCATACCTGCGGAGAGGGTTGTGTGTACCGGTATACGAGTGTGTGGAAATAATATTGGCGAGCAATCCCACGGTAGGGGTACCACTTTTAGGCTCAATATTCTCTGACCGCGGGATGACTCAGGCGTGCTGCTCCTGAGGATATTTTATACGAACCAGCGAGATACCCGGCAATTACATCCAAGTTCGATACGCTGCTCCCTCTCTGCATGCCCCCTCGTTGACCTACCACCATGCCACCACGACAAGTGATTATCTATGCGCCCGTCCAGCCCTGGCCCGTCACAGCATCGATCGGGTATATAAGCATGTCCTACCACGACCTACTTCGCTATCAAGCACTCATACGTATTAAGCAAGAGGGAACGTAGACTTGAACACCACTGACGTAACGTTCTACACTATATAGTAGCTCTGCTCTCCTCCGGGGCGCACGACACTTTTTTGTTTTTTTTCTCCCGTTTTTCACGCTCTTTCAACGAGTCTGGCTTGCTACAGCAGTAGTAGTAGTAGCATGGATGAGTACGTCGTGTCTGTCGTGCATGGCGTTGCATTGTCTGCTCTGGTTGCTGCATTTACAACGGAGTATCTTTGCTGTGTCGTGGTTTTGTGTCTACATATTCATACGTAGCTTATATCGGTATCTCTCTAGGATGAAGAAGAAACGCCCCGAACAATCGGTGCGCTGGATGGATGGATGTCCACGGGTAGAGAAATCGGCTGAATGTGAAAAACACACAAACAGTACAGCAGCAGTAGCGGTTCCTCTATAGTGCCGGTTGTGCCCTCTATATCGCCGGTTGCCCGCTACGAGTACTCGTATAGCGCAGGCGAAATCGCGTGGCACAGTTTTCCGTTTCCATTATAACTACAACCTAAATATTCCCCAATCCGGAGTAGCGCCGGTTGCCACTATAACGCCGTTTTTTTCCCGCTGGCACAAACCAGCGCTAAAACAGAGGGACCACTACTAAACTGCTGTATCGGAAATCTGTTATAAGGCTTAGTTCGGGCAGGCGATTGGTTAACGTTTTACCAGTATAGCCCAACGGACTAATGCCTAAACAAATCACCACAACAATGTGTGACCGGGTCTGGCGGTAACGAACCAATTTGTATCCGATGAAATATCCGGCCAATCGAGAAACCGGTGGGATTGGACGTGGAACAACCTGACATGATCGAACCAAGCAACTGACTATCCGGGCAGACGAAGGGCCCCCCAACATGGCCTGTCGTCGGCGTGTGTATGTATCTCAAACCGTGCGCTACGATGATAAGAGCCTGGATGCGGCTTAGGACCTAATAATGTAACGTAAAGAGTGGATATTAAGAAGAAGGAGGGAGCAAGGACAACACAAGGAGTACAGCAGTATTGTGGATAAAGCTTAGCGGGAAGTAGACATAAAAGGAAGCTAGATTTTTTTGCGCATAGGTTTCCCTTTTTTTTCCCGCGGTTTTTCTGCTTTCGGGAATGTTTATGAGTGGTCATCATCATGCCGCACATTATTGTCGGATGGCAAAGAATGATAATGATAGAGGTAGCATTTTTTTTCTTGTTCTTGTTCTTGTTCTTCTTCTTGTTCTTCTTTTTAGCTGACACGTCTTAGGAATGACGGGGCTCCTTGAACCCCAAAATTGTCGGCATTAAATTATCGTATATATGTTGCGATATTCTTCATAGAATAACTTGGGCCTTAATGGTATTCTTCATCGGGTACGTACGTAGCACTTTTATGTCCTTCCTCCGAAATCATGTTTGGGGGTGACTTACTCACGTGAGGAGCCTGAAACAAAATCATGGGTCCACCTCTACCGACCGTAGTAGCTATCGACCGCGGCTTTTGTGTCGCCGTTCCCAACCTCTATCTAATCAGTACACACGGGGCCAAGCCGTACTACTGCGTTCGGACTCCCAGTTTCATGGAACAGAAACCCGCAGCACAAACAGCACAAACCTCGAGCTACTCGTACGTCCAACCGGGCCAACCCTAACATCGTCCCCCAAATGCAAAATCGACGCTTATGGCCTCAACAGTAGTACCGGGACCACCCCGATGGAAAAACGCATTTTCTGTACGAGTGGCTGCCTGTGTAGCCCGGCGTGAACACAGGCGAAGGTCCCACACTACTGTCACGTCAACGCCCTGCGGAAGGTCACATACGAAGAGTAGCTTAGCCCTTAGAGGCGGTGCGGTTCCCCAGCTCAAGAGCCACCGAACGGGCCTTCGACACGGTCTGTGGTCGGCGCGGAGAACGTGGGAGGTGGTGCAGTAGGGCCATCGTTAAAGCGTATCAATTGCTCTGAGGTGTGATATATATATAGTATATCCTGACTAAAAGTTAGGGAAATTCGGGAAAAGTTCAGAGGCTTTCAATTCGAGTTTGATGCACTTGACCCTTGCTTTGGTGAAGGGTGATCAAACCGTGTGGATGTACCAGCTCCCTAACAAAGTGCACTCGAGGTCCCTGGTATTTCCTACCGCATGGGCTCTGAACTAGCCCGTTTCATGTTCCGTCGAAGACTCTGACCAAGTAATGTGATTGGTATTACAGTATCGAGTGGGTCGATGTCAAGACATGCCGGCGGCATCCTGCCCAACGGTGGACATCCAAGGCACAGTGTATGCATGTACTATGAAAACACATCCGATATTTTTGATAAGGCCCAAACACTGAGTCGCTCGGTGTGTCCCAATATGTTCGCTTAGATGTAGCGATACTTCATTCAGCGCTCTCTTTTCTCTTCTCTTCACTGTCCGCCAAGGGCCCATGCATAGGGTGTTTTGGACCGCGATTTTTTGTGCAAACAATAAAAAAAAAACGGCAACAGCACACGCAGAGAGTACGTTTTAGCCTTTCTGACAGCGCAAGATACAACAGTAGTACACTCACAGCTTTCCTGCGTCCCGCGGATGGCCCCCATCCCGTTCATGATGAAGTTGCCATCGGCGTCGATGGTGGGGACAAGAGTCTCTCCGAGAATTCCTGTCGCATGCCTGCTGACGTCCTTGTGGTCGACGGCCAAGTTCATCTGCCACGTGAGATGGTCCGGAAGGTCGTACTGGTCGGTGGGGTCGCGCGTGGCCGTCTGGTGCAGCCTGCCGTGGCTAACGCGGAGCGTACCGTGCGGGGTTTCAATCTTGAAGGAAGCGTGTTCAGACTGGTGAGCGAACAGGCCCTCATCCGTCGCCATGGAGTCAGTCAAGTAGGCAGCGCATTCCATCATGTTTGTGGCGGTCGGGTCGCCAAGAACCCACTCGCTCATGTCCTGGTGGGCGCCCGCGGCGGGGGCTTCAGCGATCAGGTCGGTCATGTGCTGCGACTGGAAACTTCCCCTCTGACCAACGCGGACCTTCTCCAACATCTTTCTGTCCCAGTACTTCTCGAACCCGAACGACCTGCAGGCCCCGGGAAGGTTGACGGCGGAGATGGCCACGCCTGGACCTGGCACGGTTGTGCCAGGTGCGGCGAGGGTGACTTCTCCGTCAACGACAACGCTCAACGCGCCGTCGGCGAGGCAGGTGGACTCCCCTGAGGGACAGGCGCTGTCCAAGCTGTGCGGGTTGTCCACGGAGATGACGATACCGTGGTCGACGCCGTCGGCGTCGACGGTCATCAGCGATATGCCGGTGATGTACGTGATCTCCGGCAGCTCGGGTACCGGAGCGGTCACTCGCATGTTCAGGTGCAACGCCGGCAAGTCCGAGATCAAGGAATACCATTCCCCGTCTTCACCCGTGAAGTCAAACTTCTGCCCGCGGAATCCTGTCATGTGCGGGTCCCCTGGTAGCGGTCGTGAGGGGAAGCGGTCGATCAAATACACTTTGTCAGCAGGCTGGAATGCATGGAACCATGGGGTGGACGCACCAACAACGAGTCTGACAGTGGACGCGTGCTATATACGTACAAGGTATACCGTTTTTTGGCCGAAACGTTTTCTTAACGATCGGGCTCCTTAACCCATTCATAACTATTTTTTTTTCTCCTACACTAATTCCAAGTAGTTTTTCCCCCAACTCTACGGGGGACCATTTTTTAAGGGGTTAACCCAAAATCGCCAGACTGTTGTCACTGGAGTCGTCACGCAGCACTTTTAGTTCACTCCGAAACCATCATTTTGAGATACTGTTAGTATAGAGCTCCTCAGCTGTGTCGTAGCATGCATTAGTGATACGGTACTCGTAGACACAATAGATTTGCACGATACAGTAAAATGATAGCTTTGACAGAACACAAAACGATGCCCTGGACCAGCACCTCATACATCACGCGTACTACGTTAGAGGTAGCAAGGTATACCTTTTTTTGGCTGGAACGTTTTCTGAACGATCGGGCTCCTTAACCCAAAAATCGTCGGACTTTGGCTCTTGTATTTGAATTTTTCGTACAGTCATAGTATACTCAGATCGTGGGGTTTTTCATTGGGTAGCGCTTTAAATTTCCTCCAAAAACGTTTTTTTCCGATGACTACTGCAGGTATTAAGGTACGGAGCTCCTCACGTGAGGAGGAGCTCAGAAAAAAAAACATGAGGCACCTCTATCCTAGCATGCGTGACATTGTCCCCACGGGGTGACTCGGCAACCAGGGGGGTGTCCCGCAATATGCCTTCGTCGCTTCAAGAATCCTTGTCGGGATTTAAGACGTTTGCCTCCATCGCCAGATCCCTACTACGTAGCCTGTCCAAGAAGAAAATGGAATAGAATACACTAACGATCGCGGCATGATCACGCAAATTTCTTTGTCTGCATGGGACAGCAAAAACGGAAACCCCCAGTTTCGTCGTTTCTTACCGCAGGCGCTGGAGCTGCTACCAAGCAGAGGCTGGCACGTTTGCGTGGCGGGGCAGCAGACTTCGTCCTCTGCGCACTGGTCATCGCTAGAGCATACGCCTGGAAATTTTCAGGCGGAAGACGGTAAGCACGTGAAAAACAGTACAGTAGTAGAGGGCATGCCGTTACCACAGAAGAAGCGCTGTTCTGCAGTGGGAGCTTGTTTGTCTGGAAACAGCACAACAATTTGGGTGTCGTCCTCCACTCTTAGCCCCTTGAGAACTGATCCCACGTATTTGAGGACAAAATACTAGGGATTAGTGTGGGATAATGGTTTCAGTTCTGAATGGGTTAACGGGTTGTCGCATTTGCTCAACCAATACGTCAGGCATCGACAACAACAGTTTCAAGTGAGCATGCCAAGACGCTATTTTTGTGAGAACCGGTCCCCGGTAGTTTACGGTGTAGCAACACGCCGAGTTCAGGCAGTGAACCCTTCACTTTCTCGAATATAGGAAAAAATCGCTTTGAATCTTCACAGCCCTGGGCTGACAATTTGCCTGTATCACGTGGCGTCAGCACTACTAGCAATGAGCTACACGTAGCGGAATAGTTTATCCTGAGGGTCCAAAATCTAAACATGATCACAGCAGTGAAAAATCCCAGGACGGCCGTCCTCTCCGCCACTCGGTGCTTCGCCCCCAAGATGTCCTCGGGAGAAAGTCGTCACCGCTTTGCTACATGTGTGCAGCTTGCTGCGTTACGCCCTAACCTCCAGACCGTTGATATATCCGAAGCGTGCCTTGTATCTAGGTTGGAGTACTACGGTTACACGGCGCCGGCACACGAAATCTTAGACAATAGACTGAGGGTGTTCAGAACATCAATTCTCATAAATGCATTTGAGCCCCAACTTTCGAGGATGGTGTTTACTACGGGATGTCGTATTAAATGGGACATCCGGTACACACACAAAAACTATTAACTTTCATGTTTTTCACGAACAACATTTATTTGGTCTTGTTTGTTATGATCAGCCATGATAGTCGGACACAAACGTTTGGCCTACAGGCACGTACGTCGCATAGTCTAGGCGCCGATGGCAACGCGTACTTTGGAATACTTAGCACTAATGGTTGCGCCCTGCTTTTTTGGCCGCCTTGGTCTGTGTTTGGCTGAGTCGTTTTAAGACACCCTGCTTGTGTACGTGATTCCATGCCGTCCTCCCGACAGCTGCATAGGGTTTGGGAAGGCAGCACGATTAATCTGCTTGGGACATCGCTCAGCCATATCTGAACTATCAACTCTGTGCTACAAGTACGCGACAGATGTTAAGAACCTGACAATAAAATAATTGAGACTGAGATTTTGGGGAAGCAATAGGAATGCCACCCCTTTGTACTGAAAACATGTTGCTGAACACACCCAGTCACATAATAATCTGGCCAAAAGTAAGAGATTCTCAACACCTGGCACGTACTGTATTAGGAACAAAAAACAATACAACGCGGTCACCACAAAACCAGCATTGCTCTTCCTAGATATAAGAGGAACCCCTTCAGAGCTTCCGTCGCGAAGCATCAGCTACAAAACAAATCGTTAGGCCGACTAACGCTCACCGGTTGCTGGGCACGAAAACGCAGCCGAGAGAGCGGAAGAGGATCCCACTGCAAAAGGAAGCACAACGCGCATGGATAGGAAGACACGCGCCGACGCACGGAACAACGAGCGTCAGGAGTGTGTGGCTGGATTTTCGTCGAACCCGCAAGTATCAAGACGTAAGCCCAGGTATGGGGGCTTCTGGAGAGCGTTACTACCCCTCACACGACCGTCTCTGGCTCTCGTGTCTTGCATGCATCAGCAGATATAACCCCCCCCCCCCCCCGTCCCGGCATTGTAGGGATGCGAGGGTCTATGTTCATACGACCATGGCCGTGCACGACATGAGTACACCGCTTACGTCGATGATGCCTTGAGCAGGGAAAGCGGGTAAATTGTTGTCTAAATTTCAAAACAACATATCGGAAGACATTTTTGCGAAAACGCGGGTCACAATATTCCGTCCACGCGGCCTATATCCCGCCCACTGCGAATGTCTCAAGACACGGTAGGTGCTTCGGTACAATGATACACGCTGCCTACAATGCGATAATCCTCCTACGGCAGTCATAACCACGGCGATGTTAGCGGCGATGTCTCTCTTCAAGCGCTGCGGCTCCACTGTGCTCTTCCGGACCAAACCCGTACTACTACAGTACTAGAGTACAGGATATTCCCGTTGCCATGGCTTCGTTGCTGGCGCCAGGATACACACTACGGTCATGAAACGAAGAATAATATTATGCCGCCCCTTCATAGCCCAACCCACCTCACGACTTAGACCGCAGCCGGCAGTCCAACACTGCAACTAGAGGTATTGGCTTACAGACAATACCAGGCATGTATGTACTGCTGTACGCTTCAGATTTCCCCGGAAAAAAATTCTCGGGGTTACTGGTGTAATGCAGTAGTGCCTGTTTCTATTGGTCCAACTGTCTCGTGTGTTGCAGTACTTTTGTTTTTATTACACACCGCAGCTGTAGCCATTGACTCCTGCCTGGCACTCGCAGGCAGAACCGGTCTCGTCGCATGTGGGGTCCTCCGGGCATTCTGCGCAAGATTACGAAGCAAAAAAAGGAACGAGGGCGTCATCGGCAGTAGTATTAGACTCTCTGAGTCAGGGACTCGAAAAGTAGAACGGCATTTCGATTTCAAATGGTACAACATACAGCCCGTACTTTTTTACCGGCTATCTATCCACTCGATCGGGTTTATTGGGATGAGGCACAGGGGTAAATACAGGTATACGATCTACGGACCATGATGAGATGCGATCAAGTTTGCAATAAAAAACGCTGATATCATGCCGAGTGCGCCATGGCCATCATGCCGGTGAGTTTTGTTGAAACCCTACCTGTAGTAGCAATGTAATCAGCCGCTTTTGCTGTGCATGGGATAAGTTTGCCACGCCTCAAGGATAACCGTGGTATAGATGTACATTGCACCACCTTACCATAGGCACGCTGCTGTAATTAAGCTGCAGTCTGGGTCAATGGTATTCACAGGAAATACGAGCATTGCACAATAATGCAAATTAGCTAGCCTCCCGCCGGGAAACCGGGGTTATTCGTATACACGCCTCCAAATTTTACGCACGAAGACCACCCACGGATAACACCAACCCTACGCCTTGAGGGACATGCTGACAGCATGACAATACACATGCTGAACCAAAACAACACTAGGTGTTACCCGCTAGACACCGACAAATGATGGCATGTCATCGCGCTTCAAGCATTAGAAAGCTACAGAACGGCGTGGTACTGGAACTCCTGTCCCGATCTGCTAATAAGAATACAGCAGTAGTTTGAACCCAGCGAACGTAAACCTTCCCGCCACCTGAAAGGAATCCATTCGTTTGCCTACGTTGGCAGTGTTGTATCACTTACCGCATGCGGCGGTGTCGTCGAAGGTATCGGGTACACCCACGAGTCGGGCGCCTCTGTCGTTCGGCAATACGGAGGTACACCAAAGCCATTTTTTGGTGTCATTGGCGGCAAAAGGTAAGCGTAATATTAGTCACTACCATTTTTGGGATCTACGCAGGTATACCGAGTGAATAGTTATGTACGTACATGATCTGGGTGTAAACATCACCCTTGTAGCTCCCACGAAGAAGTTCAATACTTCGAAAACGATCGGTAAAATGGGATATACTACAGTAGCATAATCTGGGTGGAAATATCGAGGTACGAGTACACAACAATGTACGTGTACTGTAGCTTCCACGACAAATTTCAATGGTTCGAAAACGATCGGCAGACTATATACTACGTAGGGCGCAAACAAACCGTGTGGTGAAGTGAAGCCGTGGTGCTGAGTGACGCGCTGAGTCATACAGAACGGGAACAGGAAGATTGGATAAGCAACGGACAACAAGCGCTACGAGAGCGCCAGGAAAGAAGACACACACGCACGTGCGTTTGATTCATGAGGTTTTGCCTTTCCCAACAGTAGTCCGGGCGTCGCTTTGCACCTCAGCACAGCAGCAGCAGTGGCACCAAAAATATGTTTTTGGATCTTGAAAGCAGGCCATACTCGGGCCCCCATGTAACCACCCCAACGCAACCAGAATCGCAACCGCACTCACGTGACAGGTAGGCACAGGAGATTATCGTTGCTGTCCAGATTCCTGCGCGAGAGAGTGACATGGATTGGATAAAGCCGGATCATGTAAGAATGCGGACCCGCACAAACAAAAAGACACACACATATCGTTTGTGGGGACTGAAGTGAGGGATGTACATCATTTGGCTTTTGCGTGGCACTGTCCGCGGTATGTCGCGGACGCTGTCGCGACATCTCGCGACATGCCGCGACACCCCGCGACATGCCGCGACATGACGCGGACAGTGTCATGCCATGTCGCGGAGCGCCCGCCGCGGCACGACCGACAAGCGCCACGACAGTGTCTACGGCACGACACAACACGCGATACCTGCCACGACACGCCACGGAACGTTACGCGGTAAGGTCTGAGGCAAGCCCCGCGAAAACACCCGCGGCACGACCCACGGCCATGTCCGCAGTGTGTGTGTCGCGGCGTGTGTCGCGGTACTTTTCGCGGCGTGTGTCCCGGCAAGCCTTGCGGCAAGCCCCATGGCGAGTGTCGCGGCGGGTGTCCTAACCCTAATCCTAACTAACACCCCTACACACGCCCCTACACACGCCGCGATACACGCCGCGACACTCGCCGCGACACACGTCGCGACACACAGCGCAAAACTAGACACGACACTAGCTGCGACACACACCGCGACACACGCCGCGACATTTGACGCGAAACCTGTCGCGACACTTGCCGCAACACTTTTCGCGACACATGTCAAGGTGCTTTCCGCGGCGCATGCCGTGACATTTTTCCTTGGCGCTGGCCTTGGCATGTCGCGGCGAGTTCCGCGGCCACTCCCGCGGGAAGAACCGTGGCGCAATCCGCGACGGCGCCAACGTATCGCGTCATCTCGCGACGTGCCGCGAAATATCGCGGCACGGTTCGCGACAGTTACCGCGGACAGGGCCACGAAACAGTCAAATAATGTAGATCCGTGACTGAAGTTCTGCCCCCCTTAGCCGAGCATAGAGAGTAAGCCCATAGTTTGACGAGCAAAATTGCGGGGGATATATACAACATATCCTCAAAAGATCGCGAGACTTGCGTGCATATCTAAGAAGGCATCACCGACTAGCGCGAAACACACGCACGACATAAGCATAACGGTTCACACGTACAATAACCATAGGGAGGTAAAGCCCTGTTCGTAACTGCTGTGAGAAATCTGGAATCTCGCCCCATAAAAACACGTATGCTGCAGTAGAGGTGCACCATGGTTTTGTCTGAGGTTCCTACCTTGAGGAGCTCTCTACCTCCATACCTGCAGCAGTCTAAACTATGATTTTGGAGGAAAATAAAAGTGCTTTCCGACGAACAATTCCTGAACCTAAACTTACAATTATCAGAATATTGCAGCACAAGGGTGCAAGACCGACGGGTTTGGGCTATAAGAAGCCTGATGATCCACAAACTGTGTTAGCCAAATAACGGTATACCTCCATCGTAACACGCGTCAAAAGCGAAATTTTGAACTGTCTTGCCATTTAGGTAACACATGCACCTCAAGTCTAACGCTTCCACACCAAGCGTGTGGGGCGGGGAAAGTCGAGTTTATTGCACGTGGTTTTAATAATCGAGATTCCAGATTCCAGATGCAGTACTCTGAAACGGGCTTATAGCGTACCTCATCGCGTGTTCTCAATACACACGCCGCACGTACTTGAGCCGACTCCCTCCACGTGGTACTCACAAGTCCTGCAGAACATCAAGCCCATCAAACAAGCCGGCCGGCAGGGTGGAAAGGTCGTTGTCGCGTAAATCCCTGGGCGCGGAGCGGAACCGCGCGAAACAGGTGAAAACAGTTTAAGTTCGTGGGGAGACTCGTACAACATACACATATGGCTATGGCGGGCAGAGAAACGCCCGATTGGTAGGTTGGATGATGATGGACAAAGCAAAAAGGGTTTCGAGACCTTTTGAATATGGCATTAATTTAACAAACGAGGTTCTAATCATCACAGTGCCAGCCGATCATTACAGGTTCCGCACGGGGTAAACCACTACGTGGCGCCACTGAAATACTAAAATTCGGTAGGAGAGCAGTGGATTCTCAACCGATATCCTTTATGCCTGTGGCGTATTTTCTGGCCAGCAGCAGTGACGCCAACCCAACGTGGGGATAGATACAATCAGAGGTAAACGTTTTTCTGAAAAACTCCTACGGAAGCGTAGGCTGACGCACTGGTTTCTCCGCCGTTCGACTCTAGAGACGTTGCATGTCTTATCTTCAAATGATCTGCACCCCACGAAGCAGAGCACGAGAGGAAAATGAATGCCGTTCTTCGTTTGCACGCCAGCGAAGAAGCTCAGTGCGATACGAAGACGACTGCGGCATGGCCTGGCCCATACCACTGTGCGTGAACATCAGTTATCTGCTGTACAAGTGCAAGCAATACACTGGAACAGCACGTACTCGAGTCTACAGCACAACATGACACTCACAAAAGCTCCAGGGAATCAAGTCCATCGAACACACCGCCGGACAGGGTAACAAGACCGCCTCGCTCAAAGCTCCTAAGGACGCGGAACCACCACAAGCGGGCGAAGCCGTTCGGTTCGTGAGAGTAAGCAATATTACGCGACAGATGTTACGACTCCGATAATTATTAATTTGAGACTGAGATTGTTTGGGGGGAAAGTAAGAATGCGACCTCTTTGTACTGAAAATAGTGTGGAACACACCCAGTCATACGTAAGAATTCCAGTCTGGTCGTAAAAAAGAGAGTATTGACATGTGGCGCGTAGTGTACAAGACATTATTAGTGCGTGGTAGAGAGCGCTCTACAGGCAGGCGCGTTCGACGACGGAGAAATGAAAGAGCCCATTAGACATGCACTCGACCGACAGGCAATACAGAAGTACACGCTCCGCAGTGTGTATGTACCGTAGTGGGGAGGAGGGAGAAGAGCCTGCTTTGCGACTATGATGGAGGGAGAGGGACAGCAGCGCGAAAGTAATTAATGGAATGGACAAAAAACAGAAGAACAAAAAAATGTCGGTCAAGTATTGTCGCTTCTGCGTGCAACACGCGCGTACGGCAGGCGTAATGAACAGCAGGTTGATGCCGTAGAAACCTTCGCAATGAAGCATAATAGAGACAGCACGTACACGTTTGCCACAGCAGTAGCGATTGAAACTGAAAAGCTAGAAGCATGCTTATGTGCCTGGAAAGGATTACGATGATAAAAGCCGAACCACTATGTGCCGTTAAATGAGTACTAGCATTTGGCTTGGCGAACGCGCTCTCAAGAAGAACAATTAACACCGCCATCAGGCTAAAGATATAGGGTCTGGCTCCGACTACTGACTACTCTACATAGCGTCAAAAACAGTACCAGGTAATCATCGGGCACAGCGCATATGCCCGAGTCGACAGAACAGCCGTATGGCACTCACAAAGTCTGCAGAGTATCAAGCCCCTCGAACAGCCCCGCTGGCAGGGTAGAAAGGTCGTTGAAGGCCAAGTTCCTGCGTACGGGCCACACCAGAGAAACGGGCCAAAACGCTCATTGGTTCACAGGAACATTTAGGCAACGTGGGCGCAGCCCCTACCAAACTATAGAGAGTTTTCGGATGCGGGACAGCCGTTTGCCAAACGCACTAATCTACCCTCAAGGGGCATGGCAAGGCGTGAACCCCAATCCGTATATAGTGCATATATGTACATGTGTAAATGTGGCGTATGGTTTGCCTCCTTGGTGTACAGATGGTTCCCGGCTGGGCGTAGGAAATGATATTAGTCGTTAGCGCGTGGTGCAGGACGGAGATACATGGGCAACCAAATTGTGGCGTCCTGGTTTTCTTCCGGTTCGTGGCGCTTGCTTCACTGTGCCCTGGACCAAGCCATACGACATTGGAGCCTCCAGTAGTGGACAGTCAACCCGAGAGGCCTTGCGGCGTGATTTAACGATTCTGCTAGCAGACAGGTCGTGGCCGAGGCTGGGGAACATGCACGACAAATTGCAGGAGGCTTTCAAAACTGCTCGCTCCACACGTAATTTCCGTATCGATGGTTCGGCTGCATTGCCTACCGTAGCGTCATCAGGATGACACAGCGTTCCACACGGGTACCCATGTGTGGCGTACTTCCTCGTCAGTATACCCGTGATCCAACCCAACGCGGGGATACATGTGTCCCGCCCCATGGTATGTAGCTAACGCATATAAGACAGACTGACATTCTGGACATCTGTGCTATAGTTGACTGGTTGTGACGACGCGACATGATGCGCTCTCGGCATGCATACAGTACGGTAGTAGTATATCCGTATCCAAGCAAGCGTAAGAGGACTGCCGTTCTTCTCCTTCTTGTCAACAAGGACAACGCGGGGTACCGTAGACAACTGAGACTTCGTCTGGCACATGCCAAATACCAAGTACATCTACAAGTGCAAGCATTTTGTACAGGCACTACGCGTAACCTAGCCAGCAGCACAATGTGACACTTACAAGTCCTGCAGAGACTCAAGACCGTCGAACACCCCAACCGGGAGAGAGGCAAGGTCGTTGAAGCCCAGGAACCTGGATGCGGATCAACGACACACGGACGGACATGTTCAGTCTGAAGCGAGTCCAGCGTATAGACAAGACGGCTGGCTAAAAAATGCCCGGTCAGAATGCCGGACGCTTAGGCAAATTTAAGGGTTTCCACGAAGGGAGCATTCGAATTTCGGACGCTGGACAAAAGAAAAGGGTTTCCGTGAAGAAAACAGTCGGCATTCAATACACAGTTTCCAATTCCGCAGTGTTTATCTATCGATCAAATACCGTAATATACTGCAGTAATAGTTTATTATGCATACTACAATACGTGGGCACAATAAATAGCAGGGTGTGTAATAACAGAGGAGGCTTGGAATGATCGCCAACGCCCGCCCGAGCAATGTCTGCACGCACGTAAGCCGACTCCACTTTGTGGTGGCACTCACAATATCTGCAGAGATTGGAGCCCATCGAATACCCCGGCCGGCAGGGTAGTAAAGTCGTTCGTGTTTAAGTACCTGGGTCATTCAAGAACATGGCACAGGTGGAACCGGTTACGGGGGGAAATAGTGAAATATAGATAGACAAAATAAACGCTGTGGCTCGCGAAGAACGCTCGATTGGCGTGTTGGGGACGGTGGACCAATGAATGTGTTGGGGTATATAGCATAATTCACTGGCCTACTCAGTCACGTGACTCAGTGGCTCAGTGGGTATTGCTATGTGATTCGCAAGGGTGGGTCGGGGGTTCAACTCCCGCCGATTTCACAATTTGTTCTATTCGAGCGTGCGCGCTGAAGACATTGTGAATGGTTATTATATGAATAGTGTGTTCCTGGACACTAGGCCGTGGCGAGGGGAGTGCCCCGGAGATCAATACAGCAAGCAAGGTGAGATTCGACGAACCCGGTCGCCCCGGTGGTCTAGCTGGTAGCCACGAAGCCTGTAGGGCCGAATGTCGAGGGATCGATTCTCCCCATAGAGGTTTTTATTCTCAAATGACACCGACTGTCGAGAGCGCATATTATAGCGTGGGTAAGCAAAATTCGACGAGAGTTGACGAGGGAAGAAAGTGCTGAAATATTCTCGCGATAAAAATGCAAGGCAAGAACCGTAGTGGGGGAGGAGGGAGAGGAGCCTACTTTGTGACCCCGGATCTGGGTTACGACTAGGGAGGGAGAAAGACGGAAGTGCGAAGAATGTGAATGGGATGGAAAAAAAAACAAAAAAACGTAAATATGTTGTTGGGTATATACAGTAGCATAGTCGACTGGCCTACGCAGTCAGGTGACTGGGGGGGAGGGGGGGATGGGCAGGCCAGTGGGCTATGCTATATAACCAACAGCGTGTGTTTGTATTAGTTTGAGTTTAGCTTTCGATCAACAAACGAGCTCTTACCAGAGTTCCGGTCGGTCGATCATCGCCGGTTCATTACAGGTGACAGCAAGCACCGCCGGGTGTCGCTGGAATAGTTACGAATAGCTTCATCATTAAGATAGATAGCGTTTCAAACAGATATCCGACATTTTTCGAATGAATGCCGTTCATCTTCATCATCAATCAGTGTCCGTATGTAAAACCCCAACGAGGGGGCAACCAGTAAGATCCGAAATAATAATAAGACGTGTTCTGAAAAGCAACTGTAGTGTAGTCGTAGCACATTATTACAGTATTCACATGTTGCTTGACCCTCACGACGTTGCACGCCCTGAGCATACTGCCCATCGCCAAGCAAGCACGAGAGACGCAGGCCTCGATAGAGGTATACCTTTTTTTGGCTGATTTGTTTCTGAATGACGTATTAAAGGCTCCTTAACCCCAAATCGTCGAAATTTGTTTTTTTTTGTGTTGCAACATTTTTCATTTTTACGTTCAGGTCGCGGGTTTGTTTTCCTCGGGTCCGTACGAGTATTATCATAGAACTTTTATTTCCCCTCCAAAAATCAAAAATCAGTTTTTGGGTGACGTGTAGAGCTCCCCAAGCCACCACCCTTACGAGGCAAAAACATGATGTACGGTAGAGCTACTGCTGTGGCTCCTCAAGTGACCACCATCCTCAGAAAATGGCCTGTATGCAGGCGCACATTATTAACGAGCACGTGTCGAAAGGAAAGCAGACAGATCTCCGCTCATCGTTCGTTCGTTTGCATACTCCCGCGCAGAAGAACAACGGCGGGCAGGCAGCTTCGACGTGGACACAGGCACCTACTACTGTACGGCAGTAAAGTAGTAGTAAACACCAGGTAGGTGTCTACAGCGGTGTACTGCCGTGGTACTGTACTGCAAGCATTGCACACAGCCACATTACGTACTTGAGAGTCTGCAGCACAGCAGTAGTATGGAACTTACAAATCCAGCAGAGTTTGAAGCCCAGCAAATACCCCAACTGGGAGGGTGAACATGGCGTTACGTCCCAGGTCCCTGGGGGCAGAAGCACACGAAACGGGTGGAGCCGTTCAGAGTGGAGGAGAGGGAAACCATAGACAAGACGGTGGCTGCTACCAGTAGAGAACGTTGTACATACAGCGGGTGTCGGACGGCGGACAAAGGAAAGAAAAGGTGTGCATTGTATACTGCACATGGTTTTTGAAAGGCAATACGTACTACGTAGAGAGTTCACGTTCATTTTGCAGGTGTGTTTATATGTCTGTCAAGCATCGATCGTGGCTTCTCCTGCGTACAACACATAGTAGGTGCAATGACGAGTAGCAGGGGTAAGGTACAGCAGGCTTTGCCGAGATACCCCCTGTTTTTCGACGGGTCAATGGGGGATAATACAGCAGGGATGTGCCCGCGACAGACATGCCGCGGGCAGTGCCACAAAAACCGTCAAAATGATGTGCATCCCTGACGGCCGCGACAAGTGCCGCGGCATGCCACGGCAAGGCCCACGGGTTGGGGTTAGGGTTAGGGATAGGGTCACGCATCTACATTATTTGACTTTTTCGTGGTTCGTGTCGCGGCATGTGTCGCGACATGTCGCGACACGTAGGGTTAGGGTTAGGGTTACGGTTATGGTAAGGGTAAGCGATACTCGCCGCGACACTCCCCGCAACACTCGGCGGGACACGTCGCGGGTGTGCCGCGACGTGTCGCGACATGTCGCGACACGTGCCACGAAAACGTCGAATAATGTACATCCCCCGATAGGTCAGAAGATTGCCGTGTGGCTTGTCGCGACAGTGCCACCGAAAACGACAAACAGTGGTGCATCCCTTCTCCGTGCGAAGCTCGCGTGAACACCGTGTACAGTAAAGTAGTAGACGTTCGGCTGAAAAGCCGAAATTGTCTATTATACCCTTTCCATACTCGTGACACAACGTAAACATATCCACAGCATTGCCACCTTCTGCGCTCACCCGCGGCTACTGTACATAGAGTCGAAACACAAGAAAATGCACCGGGCACAACACATACTTGAGTTGACAGCACACCATGTGCATATGACACTTACAATGTCTGCAGACTTTCAAGCCCCTCGAAGGCCCCGGCCGTTAGGGTAAGCCCCTGGTTGGAGGTCAATTCCCTGGTTACGGAATCACGCGAAACGGGGAACGAAACGCTCTGTGAGGTCGACGAACGTTTTATATGGCAACGATATTTCAATTTTGTTGACCAGTTTGTGTGGAGCATCTCGGGCTGCATGACAATCATTTATCAAACACATGGTTCTACAGTGCTATATATATGCGCTCTCCATGGTATGATATATATGACACGGTATAAACGATGGGTAATGCTATTTGCGACACCGGTGTCGCAAATAGTTATTTGCGACACGGTGTCGCAAATAAGCCCCTTATTTGCGACACCGCGCTGCGTTCGCGGCAGACACCTCAGATTGGCTCCTAACTACCAAGGGGGTGTCGGCATGGCGTAAGGCTACCACTGAAGCTATCGCGCAGCCAAAACGGGTCAGTACTCGAGGAGATATGTGGTATCTTGGGGCAACCGAAGAATCTTCAGACCGTGTCGCAAATAAGCTATTTGCGACACGGTGTCGCAAATAAGGGGCTTATTTGCGACACCGCGCTGCGTTCGAGGCAGACACCTCAGATTGGCTCCTAACTACCGAAGGTGTGTCAGCATGGCGTAAGGCTACCACTGAAGCTATTCCGCAGCCGGAACGGGCCTGTACTCGAGGAGATAATAAGTGGTATCTTGGGGCAACTGGAAAATGTTCACAATGGTTGCGAACATAAGCCTTATTTACGACATTGCACGACGTTCGTCGCGCGCGCCCCGCTTAGACCAGGATTACGACGGATTTGTTAGCGTGAGGTCGGGCTACCAAATCACCTAATTCCACCACGAGTAGACAGTTGTTAGGCACGTTGTCGGCTGTGGTTGTATTCGAAACTACTGTGACTTGATCAATGTTTTTCCGCACCGTGTTCTGTGTCGTCCGTAGTTTAACGACGAGTGCTTGTATCGTTCAAAGCGTCGGGTATTCTGTCGACAGGTCACTTGATATTATACGGGATGTACATCCTACATGAGGACATATAAAATCCGTAAGTACGCGCGATCGAAGTATTACACTCAGCTAGCATAGATGAGCTTCGACGAAATCCTCGAGGTCACAGCTGTTGTTTTTTTAATTTTTTAATATTATGGACACAAAAAACTGGCGCCGAAGTTGTGTTTTGCACGCAGCTCTTTGTGTACGCAGTTGTGTAGTGCGTGGTCTGTGGATGCTAGCGAAATAGGTGGGTGTACGGAATCTACGGAATCTACAGCAGTGCAGTTGTCGTATTGGCCTATATCGGTGTCGCGAATAGCATTACCCATTCATTTTTTAACACTTTCGAAACGCTATGTGAACACAATATTGTATAATAGGATTATCGGTCCAGGCAACGAACACAGCCTACACATACATGCACAAGAGCATCGCATGCTTCCCTACGTAGTTATGCGCCATGCACGCTGTACAAGTTTTCCCCCGACAAAATCGCACCTGTTGTAGCACCAGCAGCAGTACGAGTACTCAGTATACGTACTCGTAGTTAGTGTAGTTTTGTCATATACTACAGTAGGGATTGGTACGTAAGGCCTTGCTGTTATGGGTATTGAATCCAATCGAGAGCTGTTCTCAGTTGCTTGTGTTTTGTTTTGTGAAGTCGCAGTTGGAGTTGGGGCTTGAGGTATCGAGCAGTCTTATACCCCCCCGCTCGGGACGACACGATGGATTTCCCGACCTTGGATATTATTGTCTGGATCTACATTCGTCACCACGTATGTCCAAGTAGTAGTGCTGTACATGCAGAGTGCACGGATCTAAGTTTTGTCTGGGTCTTGCTGAGATCGCGAGATATTACGGATATCCAGATACCATAACAACCTATTAATAGTTGGACTTGGGGTGGATGTGGAGTACGTAGTTGTAAACAGGTTCCCGATGTTGTCACAGGTGTCGCAAATAAGGCTTATTTGCGACACGGTCTGAACTTTTTTTGGTTGCCCCAAGATACCACTTATCTCCTCGAGTACAGGCGCGTTCTGGCTGCGGGATAGCTTCAGTGGTAGCCTTGAGCCATGCTGACACACCTTCGGTAGTTAGGAGTCAATCTGAGGTGTCTGCCGCGAACGCAGCGCGGTGTCGCAAATAAGCCCCTTATTTGCGACACCGTGTCGCAAATAGCTTATTTGCGACACGGTCTGAACTTTTTTCGGTTGCCATAATATACCACTTATCTCCTCGAGTACTGGCCCGTTTGGGCTGCGCGATAGCTTCAGTGGTAGCCTTACGCCATGCCGACACCCCCTTGGTAGTTAGGAGTCAATCTGAGTTGTCTGCCGCGAACGCAGCGCGGTGTCGCAAATAAGGGGCTTATTTGCGACACCGTGTCGTAAATAGCTTATGTGCGACACGGTCTGAAGATTCTTCGGTTGCCCCAAGATACCACATATCTCCTCGAGTACTGACCCGTTTTGGTTGCGCAATAGCTTCAGTGGTAGCCTCACGCCATGCCGACACCCCCTTGGTAGTTAGGAGTCAATCTGAGGTGTCTGCCGCGAACGCAGCGCGGTGTCGCAAATAAGGGGTCTGAAGATTTTCGGTTGCCCCAAGATACCACATATCTCCTCGAGTACTGAGCCCGTTTTGGCTGCGCGATAGCTTCAGTGGTAGCCTTACGCCATGCCGACACCCCTTGGTAGTTAGGAGCCTTGAGCCATGCTGACACACCTTCGGTAGTTAGGAGTCAATCTGAGGTGTCTGCCGCGAACGCAGCGCGGTGTCGCAAATAAGGGGCTTATTTGCGACACCGTGTCGCAAATAACTATTTGCGACACCGGTGTCGCAAATAGCATTACCCATAAATGATCAGTATACAGCAGTGTACCACTCTGTCCCTAAATATAAGCACCGTTTTTATTGTATATTATTGTGTAAATGTGCTTGTATTTCGGTACAGAGTTGCACCATGATGGTTGGTGGTCACTTGATTATAGTACAGTACCGGCCCGACCATAAGAAACCAGAAATCGGGCTTAGGCTGGCTTTCTTATTTGAGAAAGGGGTGTGTCCCACACTAACTTCAGTGAAATAGCTGTCGACTTTTTTTATTACCCCCGTGATGCTTATTTAGGCTAAGTTTCTTGTGGGGCACTTTCTTATGAGAGGGCCGGAAGTGTATAGCAGCTCCATTACCTCGAGCAAAAACCGATTTTGGAGGTTACATACCCTTGATGAACGATGCCATGGCCCACAGGTACGAGGCACCGAAAAACATTGCCGCACGAAAATTATTGAAAAAACGACCATTTTGGGTCAAGGTGTCCGATCATTCAGAAACGTTCCACCCAAATCGTGCTACCTCTATCGTAGCACGCGTCGCCGTCGGTAACACCATAATAGGGTTGCCGTCGGTAACACCATAATAGGGATGCCGTCGGTAACAGCAAAAAGTGCTACCTCTATCGTAGCACTTGTCTAGACAGGAGACAGGAGACAGGAGAGGGAACCACGCCGGCCGTATTGTGTACCTGAGCTATCCGACGGTAGGGGCGCAGCATAATTTTCTGAGCTCCTCGCAGGAGGAGCTCAATATCTCACCCAAAACATGACTTCGGAAACATTCGTTCGCGCAACCCTCCCAAACCTTCCAATGCGGTATTAATAGTAGTCCAAAAACAAACCGGTAAAATATTAACAGTAGTAGTAGTATCCGGTGGTTACTCGCGTGAGGAGCACAACCGGTCAGAAAATATTGAGCCTCAAAGCGGCACCCCTACCGTGGGATTGCTCGTTTACGAACTAGCCGAAACCATTGCGTAGCGCCTACAGAGTAGTCGGGACGGAGATACATGGGGGGGGAAAACCGTCGGGCTCTCTTTATTCCAGTCCCCGACTCCTCCTGTGGCAATGCCTGCGCACAGGGCTAAACCCTAACACTTCGGAGTTTCAAGTACTCCAAACCCGCCGCCAGTATGTATGAGCACCACCAGCTTACGTCCAATTGAACCGATCCTTTGACTGGTGCTACGGTAGGGGGGTCATTTATAGGCGCTTGTTTTTCACCTGTACAGAGCCACTCGGCCGAGTGGCTGCTTTACTTCGTTGTACTCATAATACCTTTTTTGTTTTTTTTTGCTGTTGTTATATATGCACCGGCATTGGAGGTTTTGTCACGCAACTCCAACACACTATGTTTAGGTTCAATTTTCATTTAGATTCGGAGCCACTCGTCCGAGTGGCCAAAACCCGGTAGTGAAAATGTGGGTACCCCCCCTATCGTAGCACCATTCCTTTACGAAAACGCTCAAAATGCCAGTGAGTAGTAGATAGAGGGCAAAGCTGGATTCGAATAATGGACTATGGACATCAAAGCAGGGGTGTTCGTAGCCTCTTCTTGGAGTTGGCGTTCCGGTCTGACTTGATTGGTACCGTACGGGTGGGTCGTGCAGTGTTGAGCAAATGCACACCCGGCAGAAGGCTTTGTATGGGCGCCGGCACTTGCCGGCGCTCTGAGGATAACAAGTACAACTTCTTTGGTTACGTTGGCAATTATTTTTGGAATTATTTGTACGTACGTACTACTGCTGATGTTTCGATTTTCAAAATGCTGAAACATTGCCAACAGCAACATGCTATGATCGTATCGTGGTCAATGTTAGGTAGCGACTGGGGTATATCAGCCTCTCCAAGGCAACGTCTGTATGGTACGGAGCACTACTATTGTCAGCACAACGTCGAGGTGTGGTATATATCTACAGTGCCTATTATAGGGAGTCGGTAACTTTCAGCACAAACCCTAAACTTTGCAGGAGCATGCTGCGAGAACACAGTTTTATTTAGTAGTCGTCGCCGTATGAACAGCAAAAGTAAAAGATTCCGGAGCTTTCTTGCTACAGGGAACCACCGAATTTACCGTCGCGCATCAAGGAGACAACTTGACAGAGGGCTTGAAACGCATCATGGTAACCCCTTTACCTTTTCCGAACTGAAACAAAATGTCCAACACTAATTCCAAGTAGTTTGTCCCCAGATCCGTGGGACCAGTTCTTAAGCCCTTAAGAACTGGCCCCACAGTATATGGGGCCAAACTACTAGGAATTAGTGTGGGATAAGTTTTTCAGTTCTGAATGCGTCAAGGTAGAGGTGGACCATTTTTTTTTCCTTAGGTTCCCCACACTTGAGGAGCTCTATACTAATTGCAAGTCAAAAAATGATTTTAAGAAAACTCAAAAGGGCACACCGGACGACTAATTCCATGGCCTATATGAAGGAGTAGTAGGTATACGCAAAAACATAATATCGCAAAAAAATCGATGGCGTTACCCCCCCGAAGCTTTTTGGTTAAGGAGCCGCCCCGTCATTCAGATTTGTATTCAGCCAAAAAAAACTGCACAGTTTTGGTACCCCGTCTGGGAGTTCCATGTCATGGATAGGCGTGTTTTTTACCTATCGTGGCACGGGTCAACAGCATGCATACTACATTACTAAACTGTTGTACAATGAAAGCACCGCACGGGCACAGCAAACACATACATACATGTCCTTCCTCCGGCAGCACAACAAGCTTTGAACAATTGAAAACAGAAAGAAAGAGCACGTGATGACAAGGAAAAAGAGTAAGGACGGCGGAACGGAGTAGACGAAGCTCAAAAGCCGGACATACACACAGTAGATCGTACGTACACGAGGGAACATAGTTTGTGCAGATAGAGCTATTTAGTTTAGGTGGTGTTCTTTTTTTCGGGGTGCTTGAGCTCATGTTACACGTTGCCAGATGTCAAGGATAATTGGTAGTAATATGGCACTTACAAGTCCCGTAGAGAGACGAGCCCTTCGAAAGCCCCGGCGGGTAGGTCAGAGAGGTCGTTCAAGCTCAGGTCCCTGGGCGCGGAAGGACAACAAACGAGCGAAACAGCTTAGCCTGAAGCGAGTTTAGCTAAGACAAGACAGCAGTCATCGTGGCTATATAGAGCAGAGAAACGCTCAATAGGACGGCTGAACGATGGAAAAAAGGAGAGGGTTTGTACGGAAGAAAGCATTCATTCGGCGGTAGCCAAAAATATATGTATCACTTCCTCTTTGTAAATCGGTCAAGTATAGTCACATTTCTGCACGGAAAACGTAGGCGCACTTAACAAATAGCAGGGTGTACTTAAGAAGGATGCACATGGTCGCCGCAATTCGCCGGAGCAAAAGAGAAAGCAATACATATAGTTGCCAAGTACAGTCGTAACTGAAAAATAAAAGGAAGTGTAACTGTAATTAATTGATAGTATGGATTGAAGGACGTTCGGATGATGGAACGACAGGACTAAGAAGCAGGCCGAACCGCTCTGTGCTGTTAAATTAGGCATCGAAGTTCGTGTCCTACTATGCATAAATGTGTTGGTGTTTGTCTCCCCTTGCTAATCATCGGCAAAACCAAAAGTCCAGAACAACTATTTTCCGAACATTGCGCAGGAAATAGTCGCATACGAAGTACATATCAGAAAAGGCCCCTCCTCCTCCTGTTGATGGAAGAAGCCTAGGCTGTCGAGACGGTTCAGCCAACGTCAAAAACAAATCGCACTCGTACGACACAGCAGTCAACACCCGGCCTACGGTACGGATGGGTTGCGTATAGAGGAATAGAGAGTTTGTTTCGACTTCGGGTATACCGCACGAATATTAATACGTTTGTTTTTGCATTGCCAACCGATTGGGACGCAGGCATTGCTCTGCAGGCGAGATGTGAGGGGCCCACTCACAGTTGTCGTAGAGACGCCAAACCCGCGAAGACACCAGGAGGTAAGGACACGAGGCCGTTGCTGTCTAGGTCTCTGTTCCAGCCCAGCCCCACCACGACAGCGTTGGAGAAAACCGAGCGACAGCGATGGAAAAAGGATACGACAGTTGGTGTTTTTCGGCCGAAGATATCCCTTCGATGTTTGAACAGCATGATCCACGTCCTCTTCGGAGGGAGACCCTTGAAACATGAAGAAGCTAGAACTTGACGAGTTGCCGCTGATTACTGCGAGAAGCCTACGAACGCGCGAACTGGTTTCTGTCCAACGGCTGAACGTGTAGCAATACCCTTTGACAACCCAGAAGCATGAATCATCTCATCACACGAGTCGACTGGGTGCGTTTCCCTGTCAGCTACTGTTGTAGTAGCGTATATCTTCAATACCTTCCTTCACAACCACCTACCTACGGCTCGACCTAGAAAGTGCGCCACAATATAGACACGTGTTATAATATATGTATACACGTGTGATCGCCTCGTGCCTCGCTCACAGTTCTTCCAAAGCCGTAGCGCCCTCGAAGTGCCCTGCCGTCAAGATCAAGTTCTCATTCCCGGTAAAAGACCTGTGTCGTCGCGGCAGAGTTTAGGACAAACGCGACAGGGATAAAGTTGTTGTTACATATCACATGATATGTGTATTCTTGCTATGAACAACAAATAAAGGGTACACGGTAGAGGTGGGGCACCATGTTACAGACTTTTCTGAGGCTTCTCACTTGAGATGCTCTATAATATTAGCAAGTCAAAACCTGACTACATTTTTCAAGAGAAAAACCAAACGTGCTTTGTACCCGGTGATGAACCATACCATGTTCTCAGTGTATGTACAACGAAAACATATGGCAACCCACGAATGGAATTCCGACGATATTGGGTTAACCCCTCCCTTAAGAATCGGTCCCCCGAATTTGGCGAAAAACTACTTGGAATTAGTGTGGGACATTTTTTTCCAGTTCTGAATGGGCTAAGGAGCCCCGTCATTCCGAAAATGTTTCAGCCAAAAAAAGGTATGTAACCTCTATCGGGTAATAGCACGCGTCTTTTGTCTTTTCTAAAGTCGGTTTTGGCCATGGATGGGCCAATCTATCGTTTCGCAGAACAATGGGATGCTTCTATAAGAGGTCTCTGGTGGTCCACAACTTAGGGGCGTATACCTTGTATAGCACTAATCTGTTATAGCTGGGATGTCGACCGATTAGTTTAAATGTTTTACCCACAGGATGTGTTGTGGAGTACCACACATCGCGTGCTAAATAGCGATGCAGAGCATCGGAAGCAACGGGGGTCTACGGCATAGATAGGCCTTAGACGCATCGTCTCCGAGTGGTTGTTGTGCTTCTAAGGGTGAACGTAAGTCCGTATTGACAACTGCAACGCATGTATTTCTGTGCCTTCGGGGGCTGTCTGTGTTGTGTGGAGCTGTGGGCATGTGTATCACAGTAGTTTCCAAGACAGCCTGGTTCATATTGTGCAGTCGAATAGTATCACATCCTTCCCGGACGACGACGATTAACCCAAACCAACCCACACGACGCATGAACAACAGTAGTAGTGGAGCGGTACCGCAGTAGTACCAGCTAGCAACCAGCAGCTACAATGCAGCAGGACAGCAGCAGCAGCATGCGATGAAGGCACCGCAGTAGTAGGAGCCCAACCCTACGCCAACACCTCTGCAGCAACAGACACACCATACAGATATACGGGGTCGGGCCGGGCCAGCTATTATTTGCTGTGCGGTGGAAATAACGTGATGGCAAACATGCCAACAGATGTGTCGCAACGTAACAGTTCATCGGTATCATAGCCGCATTTATACGTATATACCAGGTATTCATCAATATCACCTGAGACATATCAAGCACTACTGTACTGCAGTAGAAGCCATGCGATATAGCCGGTCCGCCATTGGGTCCGAGAGGCCCCATGTACTCCCTACAGCAGTAGTACAGTAGTAGTAAGACGTGTCTACGGTACTCACAGGATTTTTAGCAACGGCAAGTCCTGGAAGATGCTGGCAGGAATCGTGGAAAACCCATTTCTTCCGAGACCCCTGTATATGGCATATATGACAAAATAGGAAAAAAGTTTTGGTAAATGCTTGTTCGGGAGTGCATGGGGGGGGGGGTTGGTCGTTTTTATGTGGATGAGATAGAAGGATGTTGGATGTGGTAGCCTTCCATTTGCGTCACATCGGTTTTGATTTGTCGCATGCTACTGCTACGCTTTTGATCTGGAGAGTTCTTCACTTTTGTTCCCTGAGTCGTTTTTGGAACAACACTACACATTGTCAACAACAGGGCATGAAACTCAGATCTACGAATGAATGTGTAAATATATTTGTACGCTGTTTTTTTTCATGGGAATATTCGCGACACAAGGAAGGAGTGAATCGCTAAATAAAGCGGTACTGCAGTGGGTACACCGGTAGAGTTTCTCCGCCGTTTCCACAATACCTTGCAGAAGGAATGCCAAACATCAAGCAACCACTATACTGCAGGTAGGTAGGGACCCTCGTAGTGCGTTCGGGATTAGAGGTCCCTTATATACGGTACGAACGTCCCTTATATAAGAGTTGGCGCCGGTCCCGTACAGTACGTACGTAGTGGGAAAATATGGTGGGCATACATTTAAGGTCCCTTATGTACCGTTTTCCTTTCCCTTAAAAAGGGCGACACACTAACTTGTACCTGGTATACAATAAGTTACCGCGTGCCCGGTCTCCGAGGCATGTATCACGTTGGGTGTAAAATCGACTGGCGAAACACGTCCTATGAATAGTCAACCATGAATGAGGCGTTCTCGTTTTGATACGTACAACAACCAGGAAGGACGGCTGCTCAATCAAGTTGGATCCGACATCAATTATCAATAATAGTTCACGCATCTTCTGCTTGCGTCTGATCTAAAAAAACACTACTTCGATAATCCGCGCCACCTATTATTATATTCTCTACGAGTTATATATTAAAAAAATTAAAAAAACAACAGGTGTGAGCTCGAGGATATCGTCGAAACTCATATTTGCTACTCGTACGTAGCTGAGTGTAATACTTCGATCGCGCGTACGTACGGGTTTTATATGTCCTCATGTAGGATGTACATCCCGTATGAGGGGGACACAATCGGAGGCTGTAGAGTTCAGGAAGTAAGTGTGTCTATTTGTGGGGGGGGAGGGATAATTAAATTAAAATAAAATAAAATAAATTAAAATTAAACTTAAACCGTCTGAATTAAACATACCAGGTATGTATATATACGTGGTGATGCAATTGATTGGAACACCTGGGAACACTGATATATATATCCTCTTGGCCCCTTCGGGCTTCAGGCCCATAAAACGCTGAGAATCACGCTTCGAACAGGCCGGCTGGCAGTGCATGGCAAACGTTTCAGCAACACGCACGTAGTCAGCGTATCCTTACAGTTGCCAAGGCACACATTGCTTACGATACATCTATCTGCTCGCTTCCTGCGCCTACGACGGCTGCTCTAGAGAGCGTGAAACCTACTACTGCTGTATGTAGCCCACCAAAAGGGAGGATCCTTGTCCTTCGCTGGGATCAAAACATTACATTCAGAGCGTCGTTTTTACACGCATCGGGGATCACGAAACAAATAGTGCATTGTTGCATGTTGCTCGTTCCCCTGTGTCTCGTTCGGGCATAGCAATACGTTCAAAGTCAAACGTGTTGAGGCTCTGATCCGGTGCCCGCACAGACAGGCTTAAATCGTGAACACGGGTTGATTAGGATAGCGGTTCGCCTTACTCACAGTGCGGTCAAAGATCCGCCGATGCCATCAAAGGCGCCTGCAGGTAGAGGGCTGAGCTCGTTTCTCTGTAAGTCCCTGCGTCGACAATCACGGCGGGCCAACGCACGCGACAGGCAGGCGGCGCATCCTGCCTGGGTCATTCACATGTCGCCGCAATGGTTCGGACCGAGACCAAGCTGCGTCGCGCATGAGCCGAGTGACTCAATCCACAGTTCCGACAACGAGAAGAGGTACAACAACAGTAGTAATTGGCACGAGTGACCGGCTGGAATTCGTTTGGACTCAGTGATTGCGCGCATTCAACTACGGGCTGAGGTCGGCATCTACATCGTAGAGCGGCTGAGGTAGGTGTGCCTTCCAAGGGCTTTGGATACGTTGGCTGACTCCCGTTATCGAAAAACGTATCCGACGTCACAGAATGTGTCGACGTCGCGGAACGGCTGACGCCAGGACTGACCCAAACTGCTCGGATTGTGTTTTTCATGAGGCCAACAACCGCAGTATAATGTCGAACACAAGCGTGGTCTGAAAGCAGGTTACCGGCTGCCCTCTCGGCTTGGCGAGTGATAAATACGATACCTCAATCATCGACCGAGGTGCTCGGTTTCGCTTACATGTATTCCAAAGCTGGTGTGCCCTCGAAGGTCCCAGGTTGCAGAGTGGCCAAGGCATTGCTGTGGAGCGACCTGATTTTGAGTGAGCGATTGCATCCAAACAAACACGACGATACAGCAAGCAGTAGTTTGATTGGTTTGAGTTTCGATCCGTGCTACCGCATGGTTAGGCACAGGCTACGGCGTGGGTGAATCTACTTTTGTTTCTGGGCCCCCTCTTGATCACCCTATCTGACCCTACCTATGATACCAGGTCTATACCTCGCCGAGAAAAACAAAATGAGACGAAAGCAAAAAATATCAAAGCGAACCCGACGGCCTAGATATACAGCCAACATCATGCAAAACCCAGATTCCGTAACGACATGGGGTACAACAAACAGCAGTTTTTCACATAAAGACCGCCGGCAGGCAGGGGAATGTTTTTCGCCAGAATATATATTGCTACTACACAGTACGGCCGTACCCCAGAGGGTAGCACGCGCGGTCGGTGGCCCTCTTTTACTAGTCACACGTATGCTCTCTCACTGGTGGGGGTCCTCAACCATATTCCATCAACCAGATGTTGCATCAAACATTGCATCAACCCTCATTTACAAACATGGGCCATTATTGGGTCATTGCACCACACCATGGCGTCGATCATTGCTCCGACCATGATAGCATCCATTGCATCAAACCACTGCATCGATGGCGACACCAACCATCGAACGCATACTACGCACGGTAGAGATAGAGCTGCACCGTGTTTTTGCCTCATATGGGTGGTCACTTATTACATGAGGAGCTCTATACCTCGCCCAAAAACTGTTTTTGGAGGGAAAATAACAGTGCTGCTATGATACCCGATGAACACTCCCATGGCCTGAGAATAAATCATGGAAAATATTTCGACACGATATTGAAATTCCGACGGTTTTGGGTTAAGGAGGCTTTACTAGGCCATTCAGAAAACGTTTCAGCAAAAAAAAAGTACATTTCATCCAAAAAAAGGTACAGTTCAGCCAAACAAATGTACAGTTCAGCCAAACAAATGTACAGTTCAGCCAAACAAATGTACAGTTCAGCCAAAAAAAGGTACAGTTCAGCCAAACAAAGGTACAGTTCAGCGATTAAAAAAAAAAGTATACCTTTATCGTAAGCACGCGTCCATTATTTATGTCATGACATCAATCATGGTATCAGCCGTTTTGCATCGACCACGGCACCAACCATTACTCGTATACATCAACCATTATGGTATTAATTATTCTTACATCATTGCTGCATCAACAGTGACACCAGTAATTGCATCAAACATGGTGTCAACCATCAATATATATATATCAGTCGTTGTATCAACCATTGCACCAGCCGTTGCAACAGATGATGACCTACCCGGTACCTTTTTTTAATGCGACGATTGATGTACGATAAAAGTTGGTATAGGTATGTACCTGCCGTAGACTGCTACTACTACTGCTGACTCCCAAGGGATTGTGTATGAGGGTTTCAAGTTTCCGGGAAGGCGGTCGTTGTGTGAGGCATAGGGCTGCTCAAGCGACGAGCTTCAAAAACGCCGTCCAGGTTTACTCCTAGGTAACGCAGATGCGCCGTTGATCAGGACGGCCGCACAACAAACGGATTGGTCCCAACGCAACGTTGCAAAAACGATCGGCAAATATTCACTTCCAATTCATATTCTCAGTGATGCGCTCCAATCAAACACCGCTCCGCAGCCACGGCGCTTCGTCTGGTTGTCCTTCGACGGCGATCGTTTCCCCCAGCCACACGAGGAAGGGGGCGCAGGCCTTTGTATCTCATTCAAACCCTGCCATGGTTTGCTTTATTCAAAGAGCATGCAATCCCCCTGTAAGCTGGCAAGGGTGATCACGGAGCTACTTCCCGGCTTGTCGCCAAGCAATAACTAGATCGGCTGCGTCTACCACGCGTTCATCTTATCCTTACCGGTGTCCTTTTCAGTGCTAGAAACTGTCACGCCCCACGCGCTCCTTCATGCTAAGTACTTTTCAAACGTGTGAACGCTCATTACCGTGGTGCTGCGTGGGTTGCAGGTATACAGTATGGGACAGCTAACAAGAAACAGGCCAATAAGAAAGCCAGGCTGACATTTACAGGAAAAATAAGAAGTTCGAGAGTTGCTATGTTGACGTTACAGTAGTGTAGAAAGCACCCTCTCTTCAGATAAGAAACCCAGTCTGGGCCAGATTTCCTGTTTCTTATTATTGTACTCACAAAGACGTAAGCGATGCCAGATCATCCAGTATGCCGGCTGGCAAAGCGGTAAGCTCGTTGTTCCCGAGGTCCCTGGTTCATCATGACGCGACCGAGACGACCAGCAACAACAGGGATAAGTTAGTGGGGGTGAAGGGGAGCGATTGGGGAGCTCACCGGTAAGAAACACGACCGCTCGGTGTTTGCGTGGGTCGCGACTTTCGTGATACCACTACTGTCGCACAAGGACACCAACATATCGTGAAGGGTCCAGGGCAAGTGGCGTGCTGCAAACGGTTCGACGACGGGTAGGACAAAAAGCGATGGTTGAACAGGTCAGCCTGATCAATATGTACCACGTGAGTAAACCTAACCCATCCAATGGCGGGTGTATGCGCCAAGAGGGAACCGAGTGTTACCATCAAGGCTGTGGAAGAAATCTGTCGCCCTGCAAAAACAAAACAGAGCCGGTGCGCTAGGTAGGCATTTGGTCAGCGGTGCTAAAACAAAAGTGGACACCGACAAATTCAGGACGGTATGCAATTCCCCGTACGTAACCAGCGTGTCGGAAAAGTATTCGGTGCACGTATGATACGCGTATTTGTTGATTCAGACACTACTATGTTCGAGTTGGTTCATCTCGCGGTTTCTCACAATTTGACCAGAGATGTCATGTCCACGAAGACGTCGGCTGGCAAGGCGGCCAGAAAATTAATGGACACATCCCTGCGGTTCGTCATGACGCGAGAAAGAGGCGACAGGCTGACGTCAGTGAAGGGAAGTGTCTAGTCTGCGACTTGAAAGCACTGCTGGAGGGAACCGGCGGCTCAGAAACATGAGCACAACATGAAATTGAAAGGGTCGCGTGAAGTCAAGCGCATGCTTGCTCTCAAATACAAAGCACGCGAGATACGGTAGGTCCAAGGAAACATTATTATGCTCCTACAGCCTCGACGGCTGCTAGCGGCGAAAGAAGAACCAAACACGCTCAGCAATCCGTACTATGGTAGGTATACCGTAGGCGTATACGATAAGAGAGGGTCGAGGGTAGCGAGCAAGGCGACAAAATAAATCCGTCGCCCTCCACACACCATAGAGCCGGTGTATACATGCACCAATTTGTTTGTCGGCAGTGCCACAAAACGAGGGACGTTGGCAATCCGGTATGAATGCTCACCTGCGTAAACTGGACAAGAACGCACCGCTCACAAATCGGCAAATCATAATCAAGTGTTGTGATATGGATATATATGTATGTATGTACAGTACATAATAGTCATCAACTACTCAACCTGTACTACCACAGGGCTCGTTCGCATTCTAGCAGACACATATCAAAAGGAGAACAGCAAGGTTTAAATTTTCCCCGCTCTACCTGAGTACCACAAGAGAAGACAGCCAGTGAAATTGTTTTGTCCGCACACGTGTGCGTCAGTACCCAGTCATGTTCGTTTGACACGACGAAGTCGTACGAGCCGGAGCGAGCCAATGAGCGGGGTCGCCAGATTTTCAAAGCGCTGCACAGTGTTAATTGACTTTTCAGCACAACGACCTACCTGTCCTGCTCACATGAGTCGCGTTCATCTCGAGTGGAATACGTTCTCGCACACGCCGGGAACAAACAACGTGCGTCGGTCTAAATTCGAAAAGCACACTGCCTATTTTTCTTCGTCCCACAGCTGCAACGGCACCTATGGAGGACGAGGAAGTCCAAACACGCTATCCACTATTGACATTGTCAAGTTTATTTCAACAGGGGGTTGCCACGAGCACAAGACGGTGAAAAAAACAAAACAACCAAAACAACCGTACACGCCGGTGTAAGCAATGTAGTCAGGGTCAGAGGAATCCGCGAGGGATTTCCCCTTGTAGGAATACATACTCGTACGTATGTATGCAGCGCACGGGCGTACATCAAGAGCAATCGACGCTCGCACGTGCTTAATATATCAGAGGATATTTTCCTCGTTTCTCGATCCACACGCGCGCGGGCCTACTTGTTTTTATCTCATCAAGGCCCACTCACAGTTCTTCAAGGCCAACGGAAGACGCGAAGATGCCGGATGGCAAGGTGGTAAGACGGTTGCCGCCAAGGTCCCTGATCGTGGCAAAGCAAGGTGCAACGCGCAGGACTCAGCGAAACGAAAGAGTTTCAACTAGGAAGGCGTTACAGGAGGAAGTCGGGGCGTTCAAAGGCCACGGTGGCAACTCTCAGTACCTGGTGCCGAAAAGTAGGCACACGAGTAGGCGCTTCGCCAAATATTTTATCACGACAAACAAATTGGAAACAGATAACAGAGCAAGGGGTTAGCAAACTACAGCAGTAGTTTTCTCTGGGGGGTTGAAAACCAATACCAAATGGGATACGAGTAGACGACGTCGGTTCGGCGATACACGTAGTAAGTTGACTGTCGCAAAACGACCACGTGCGGTAAGGCCCATGATAGATGTACACAATTTCTCCACTTCGGCGCAACAAAATGGTGCATGCTACGACGATAGAGGTGCACCTGCATACAGGCCATTTTCTGAGCTCCTCACTTGAAGAGCTCCATACCTCACCGAAAAATGGATTTTGAAGGAAACAAAAGTGCTACCCGATGATCAATCTCATGACCTTAGACAAACATGTACAGCGGTATATACAACCGAGCAAGTAACCAAAACCGCATGGCAGTCTATCTGCTCGTAAAGACGCAAGAAAATCGCCGCGGGGGTACCAGAGGGTACGCATGTTCACTCGCGTACTGGACCTTAATGCGTGACTCACGTTGTTAATATTATTAAGATCCTCTTGGCATCCTCAACAATGTGTAGCATGAAAGGGCTTCAACGCTGATCACTGATAAGCACCCTCACAATAAGAAATCCCCACGGAAACCTCTCACGTGTGTTGACAAGGTACTCGGTCCATCACAGAGCATTGAATTGGGTCGTCGCTCGATTTTCACACTTTCGGAGGCTCACTCACAATTCGAGTAGAGATGTCAAGCCCTTGAAGACGCCGGCTGGCAAGGTGTCGAACCCCCAAAAGCGCATGTCTCTGATTCGTCAAAACAAAATAAGACAAAGCGGCAAGCAGGAGTCAGCGTACAGTACACGATGATACGGGTTAACCTTGCCTTCTTTTGTTTTAGTTCGCCGCCGGCAAAATATGACCCCCCTCTAAACAAAGCCAACTGACCTGAAGTGGTGAGTGTCATTACTACAGTAATTGCACGTACGGTCTATCGGTCATACAGCTTTCGTGCACAGGTGTTTGAGTCCCCCACCCCCGTCATACAACCACGGCCGTGCACGACATGATGAGTACACCCCCCCTGCTCAATGTGGATGCAAACAGCTCCTTGCGGACGGAGATATTGAACAATGTATCGCACACCCTAGGCGTACACCTTTGTTTACACCCACATTGTGTATACGTAGCGGGGGGGGGGGGGGGGGGGGGGGGGGGGGTCCTGGTCACCTGCGTGGGAGTAAGGACAACAATCAGGTTGGACATCCCCAGCTTCCACAGCACTGCGTGAAGAAAGACCACGGTAGCTCAAACACGCTGCCACTGGCCACAATGGATGCACACGGGGCTTCCTGTGTGGCCTGTAGGAGGGAGCTGAGTGTTACGAGAGGACTCGACTCGTGCGATAGCCGCCGTCCTGTCAAACCCACACAACAAGTGGCGTGCGCTCGAACTGTCAAAACTGTCAAAGTTGGGTACGGGTCGAAAAACGCCGGATACCGCGCCTGGTAGCCATGCTTGTACGTCCACTTTTTGCGAACCCCTCCCCCGAGATCGTTACCCATATAAGTACGACTGTAGCAGTAGTTTCATCATGCACATTTCACGGAGTATTGGGGCATCCACTACTGTATCATCTCGCTGGTATGTGGTCACAAGGGTCGCAAGCTGCGACACAAGGGCACCAACAGATTATTTCTGATAGGATTATGCATGCTACGATAGAGGTGCTGCACCATGCTTTTTTCTGAGCTCCTCGCTCAAGGAGCGTCATACCTCACAAACAAAGAAAAAATTTGAATGAAAATAAAAGTGCTGCCGGATGAGAAATATCATGACCGAAGTATACTCTGAAACATTATTCGTCACAAAAATAAAATGAAAAAACGACGAATTTGGGTTAAGGAGCCCGATCGTTCAGAAAACGATTCGGCCAAAAAGTGCTACCTCTACCGCAGCACGCGTCAGATATCAATTTGGGAGCTCTCTATGGCCCCTCACCTGAAGATTCCTGTAGAAGGGAAATAAATGTGCTACTGCCCGATGCACAACCCCAAGACTTGAATGATCGGGCTCCCTACGCGTTTTCAACGAATATCACGCGAAAACGCGAAGGGTGTTCCAACGGTAAGAGCATGTCTTGTAGGGCATGGTATGCCTTATTGGGCATATGCCTTATAGGGAATACGCCTTATTGGGCATATGACTTATAGGGCATACGCCTTATTGGGCAGAGTTCCTTGTTTACCGTATATTGCACTGTACCGGTATACCACACCCCCTCGGACGAATGCCAACGCTGATGTTCTCGACGACCGTTCGAGCGCTAACCCCAAGCGACCCGTCTATGGAGAGATTTCGACGAGATGCTCCGAAAGCCCGCCTTTTTCGTTGTCTGTGCCCCCCTGGTTATTATGGAGAAAGTCATCTTCGAAATTCACCCCAGCGGATGTGATATACACTGTCATACACGGTACAGTAGTGCGCATACGTACACAGATAAAAAACCCTTGCAACAAACACAAGAATGAAAGTCCCCGACGGTTTCGGCCTATATATATATATATACAGGCAGCCCGATCATTCAGAAAAAACGTTTCAGCCCCAAAAAGGTACACCTCTACGTACCTCAATCGTACATAGCACGCGTCAACCATCGCATAATATACATCACTCACAGTTGGCGTAGAGATACCAAGCCATCGAAGATGTCCTCAGGCACAGCGGAAACGCCGGTAGACGACATCTCTCTGGTTCCATCGGTAGGGTAAGCACGCGCCGTCCAAAGCAGGAGGTATAGCGCAAAGGCAGCAGTGGTTTCACCATGGGGAGAAGGTCGCCGCAGCGACAGTGTGCGGATGATGAGTGGTTTGCAAACGCGACGGATACGTGACTACAGGCAGTAGGATGGTCGTGTTTTATTGTGGCGAATTAGTTCCCCGGGATCACCTCGGGCCTCTGATACACCGAACTGTCTGTGTATTTACGTATTACAGGGGGACCGTAGCAACTAGTAATAGGAACTACGGCGAACACAAAAACCTACATATTTGACTGGTGCTACGGTAGGGGCTCATGCATAGGTGCTTATTTTTCACCTACACAGACCCACTCGGTTAAGTGACTGCTTTACTGCGTTGCACTCATAACCGTATTGTTTTTTTGTGTTTTTGGTTGTTCTATATATACACATAAAATGATTTAGGTAGGTTGTTCGTGGTATGGGGGGGGGGGTATAATTAATTAATTTAACGAATGAGGGAGAAGAATATGCACCGCCATTAGAGGGTTTGTTACGCAAGGCGAACAAACTATGGTTAGGTCCAAGTTGCAGCTGGATTCGGAGCCACTCGTCCGAGTGGCCAAAACCCGGTACGAGTAGAAAATGTGGGTATCCCCCCTATGGTAGCAAAAGTCATTTTACAGTGTTTTCTAACAATGTTTGGTCCTTTTTAGTATGGCCCCCCGTACTGTTTGTCGCACGCAGTAAGTACCTGCATATGTTTCGCAAAACGATCCAAACCGCCGGATATCTCCTGGTAGCAATGCATGCCCACTTGCACCCCCCCCCCGCTTCGAAGGCGCTACCCAAGTACAGGTGACAAATACGCCTTTTACGGGATATTGGGGGCAACCACTGCCTCGCTGGTAGGTACTAGTCACACGGCGCACTCACAGTTGGCGCAGGGATACCAAACCATCGAAGAGGCCGTCTGGCACTGTGGAAAACTCGGTAGACGATATATCCCTGGTTCCATCAATAGGCACGCGCCGTCGAACAGGAGGAGGTGACGAAAAGTCAGTGAGTGGCTTATATCATGTGGCAGGGTTGCCGCAGCAGTGCGAATAATAAGTGGTTCGCAAACGCGGTGTAGATGTGACTACACAGCAGTATGGTGGTCGCGTTTGCTTTTGTCGCGTATTCCCTGTGACCACCTGGGGCCTCTAAGATACGGGATTTATATATAGATGTGTGTACGTAGTCTGTTTGTCCGTCTGCCCCCCTTTATTCCAGCACCTGACGACGTACGTAGGTACGCCATGTGTTTCGCAAAGCGGTCCGAAGCGATCGTCGCCAAAACCGCGACGAAGCCTCGATAGCTTGCACTGGGGGACGCGACCCGAAATAAATTTGATGGGGGGGCGTGTCACAGCAACAGTACGACGGTGTCTCTCGGAGACAAAGCGCCGTGTGCTCGTGCGTACTCGTGGTGCGCAAAGGTTTCACAACTTACTACACCTACGCCCGCAGTAAATAAAGACGATGGGGTTCCAGTGACACTTTGGCTGGAGTAAAAACCTTCACCAGGGCGGCTGTGTTTTTTTGTGAACTATAGAGGAACGAGCGACAACAGTAGGCGTGACGAACATAACGGATTCGGAAACCCCGTCGGCCTCTGCACACACCGCAGAGCAGGCAGAAAGGACCAAACAGTAGCATGGTTGCATATAGTGGAACGCTTGGAACATAGCCCTGTACATATGCATACATGATTCCGAACTGTTGTATGAGACTAGAATGGTCTCTCATACATGTCATACGTATCGAAACAAGCTTGTTCCCCAAGGCTTAGTTTACTGGCCCAGCCACCTGGTAGCTGGGTGCTATCCCACGGCTTACTCACAGCCTGAGTAGAGATGACAACTGGCTGAAGATGCCGGCTGGCAAGGTGGCGAGAGGGCCCTCGCCCACATCTCTGATAGGCCCATAGAGAAAGACGCGGCCGAGAGGACGTCAGCGAGCGTTATTTTCTAGTCGCGTACCAAGAAGCAGTGCAAGTCGGTGCAGGAGTGGGTTTGCCCGCGTACCAACGTCAACTTTTGTCAGGAAAAAACGAAGTGGGTCCGTCAGTCGCGTCAACCGCTAAACTAAATGGTATCTGTCGAAACTACAGTATCTCCGTTCGCATGATACTTGATAAAGTTTGACGGGCATCCGCTTGCGACCAACGCACTAACAACCTGGTACGCACGATACAAAACACGTTTGTTGCCTGTGACTGCAGGAGACAGCTACGTAGCTGGGTGCGACCAGCAACACTATTCACAAACGTAAGGACCTCGCCGTCCTGCAAAATCCATACAGCCGGGTTGGCCAGCCCTTTCGGGGATCCTAGCAGTGAGCGTCAACACGATGCCGAGTTCGACCTTACTGGCCGTCTACGACTGGTGAATGCGTTCCCACAACAACACCGTTAGGAGCGTTGCTGCGCCGGTATCAGGCGACTCGTACCACTGCATTTCGAAACACCAAAACCTGTCAACGCTCAACCGCAAGCAGTGAGCGGTCGTTGATATATACGCGTATATCATATTTTACTCCAGGTTTCATTTTCCCTCTGAATTGTTTCAAGGGTTTACGCACAAAGCATCATATATGCTACGGCCGTGCTAAACGTTGCGAGACATCGCCTCGCAGGCATGCATGCCAACAACTTTTTATAAGCGTACTCCGCTGGCATACCAAAACCACGTGTGGATCCGTTAGATATACTTGAAGTTTGCCTTTGCCTTATTCAAAATTCAGCCATAGATCACTCACAGTTCACGTAGAGATGCCAAACTGTCGAACACGCCAGCTGGCAATGTTGCAAACTCGTTGACATTAAGAGACCTGGCCCGTCGTTGAGCACGCGGGGTCGAGAATGTGTGAGTGACAGCGAGTTGGGTGACACTGCTGTAACGCAGTCTCCACAGACACAGACAGACGTTGATCGCATGTGAATAACCACAACGCACCCACACCTTTTAAAAGTAGAAAATACTATGAGTCAGCGAGCCGTGTCCATTTTGCTGCAAATACGGTCGCCGGCTGATCAAAAATAATCCAATTAAGATTGTCGCATACTCGTACTCTGCTGTGTATCAACCGTGACTAGTCACACCGTTTTTGGCGTGCACCCGTATGTACCGATAGACAATATCCAAACAGGCTGGCATAATCTATGAATACATAATGGCTGTTCTCTGGGTGTGACGAGGACAAGCACTTATCTAAGATATCGTCCTGCGAAACTCGTAGAACTGGGGAGAAGCAAGCGCACGTAAGGAAAGGGCAATCTGTTCTGGGTCATTTAACTGGGGGGGAGCGAGCGCACGTAAGGAAGGACAATACGTTCCAAGCGATATGCCTGGGGGGGAACAAGCGCACACAATGAAGGGCAGTCTGTTCTAAGTAATAGAAACTGGGGGGGAAGCAAGTGCACGTAAGGAAAGGGCAACATGTTCGAAGCCCACGCGGGATATCGCTTCGCAGGCAAGTATGTCCCCCTTCATACTAAACCAGATAGTTCCGCTGTCCAAGATACTGCCGGTGAAAATGGCTTGGTATGTATAGTAATAACCCGTAGCAGAGTGCGGAGTAGTGCCGGTTGCCGCCATAGTGCAGGTGTTGTTGTAGGCTGGCGCATACCGGCACTATAGAGGGACCGTTACTGCTGTATAGAGGGCCCATTACGCACGGTACCAATCTCTATCAATCGGCAGTGAGCGCTATACTGCATTGTCGACTGTTCTAGCCACCGCCGAGATGTTACTAACTTCTGACATCAAGATTCACAAACGGGGTGTTGGTCACTGCCAGTACTTCGACGCGAGTCCTCGTGAGGGGACAGAGAACTGAAGCATTATCGCAATAGAAAAGCAAGGCACGAACCGTAGTGGGGAGGGGGGGCGGGGAAGAAGAGCCTGCTGTATTCCCTCGGACATGAGTTACGATGACAACCAATTGGATCTGGAAAAAAATATAGTCCTGATTCGTCAGTAAGAAAGAGGCGGCGAGCAGCGAGGTTGGGAGAAAACGAAAGCCAGCTGGCTACCGTTTAACGGATTCGCCGCGGTAGCACGTTTTGGGCATGATAAACATCAGTAACATTATCCACGCAAGTGCGTGACGGTCGTCGTGGAAGACAAGGTATCTCTCGCACGGACAGCTATCGTTCGTACTCCCACGACTTGAGCAGGACAGCCGGAACCACTGAGACGAGGAGGGAGGAAAACAACACGCTCGCATATTGTGTGTCGTGTGTGACAGCAGGAAGGACTCGAGTGTGACCAGCATTGCGCCGGTGTACACCTCGTCGCACAGATCGACCCACCGGAACGGTGGGAGCACCGAACCGCAGGGTCGCCCGAGCTACCACACGCGGGATATCTCCCTCTAAGCTTGCATGCCCACTAACACACGAGGCGTGGCCGCAATACACCACGGTTATTAGCTATACACCAGGTGTCACGTTTGTCTACTCACAGTTCCTCCAGAGATTCCAAGCCGCTGAAGAGTCCGGCTGGCAAGGCGGTCAAGTCGTTCCGGTCAAGAGCCCTGGCGCGTCATATAAGCAAGTGACGGCAAAGAGGAAGCAACGCCAACGTTTCGTTGGTCGTGTGGCAGAGTGACCGCGGGCCTTGAAGTGAAGTTAACACACTCAAACGTGTCGAGCATATGTTGCCATACTAGTTGCGTCCATTGCACATAGGACATATATATATATATATATGTCACATCTTGCATACCAGGCACAAACGTCCAGGCACAAAAGAAACATCTGTCGTGCCGTTGCCATCGAGACCGTCGACCGACACCCGCTGGACTCCACGACAACAAACCACGCCGGCATATCCCATGATGTTCGTACATACATTCCGGCGTGTTTCTGCGACTGTAGGTGAGAGCTACGAAGGTGTGACGAGTCGAGACGCACAAGTGAGAAATCCACGGCCCCGAATGAACCACCGAACCGGTGAACGCACGAAGCGTCTATGATAGGGATGGAAGTACTTTGGTTCCGTGACAGGGGTGTGTTGTTTACTTGGGTATATATATAGTATAGGAGCACCATACAGCACCCCGAACGCCTGACTTTGAGAGGATATGAACGTGAAAACACGATGTCCTGGGTATACAACGAATATCATGTGAAAACGCGAAGGGTGTTCCAACAGTAAGAGCATGTCTTATTGGGCATATGCCTTATAGGGCATACGCCTTATTGGGCATATGCCTTATAGGGCATACGCCTTATTGGGCATACGCCTTATAGGGCATACGCCTTATTGGGTATATGCTTTACAGGACATACGCCTTATTGGGCATATGCCTTATAGGACATACGCCTTATTGGGCATTTGCCTTATAGAACATACGCCTTATTGGGCATATGCCTTATAGGGCATACGCCTTGTTGGGCAGAGTTCCAAGGTGAAGGATCCCGCCCCGGAGTCAGAAAAGGTTTGGGCCAAATGTTTTTGCACCATATACCTCAATCGTAGACCCCAGTTGTGGTACGGTAGTAGAACAACGTGTGCATCGTGTTGTATGCATGCATTTGAATTCACGTATACACGAGACAAGACGACGACACCCCTCTAAGCGGTACCCATAAAGTAGTTGATTCGAACCGAACACTTATTTCAGACGCGGCCACGTGGCGCTACAGCCACAGTAGTAGTAGTAGTAGTAGCAGCAGTTGTCGAAGCAGCGGTACGATCTCTCGGGGGGCAACTCACAAGTCGACCAGAGATGACAAACCGGCGAAGACGTCGGCTGCCAGCGCGTCGAGCTTGTTGGTGTTCAGATACCTGACAGATAACGTCGTCATCCAAGAAAGCAAGTCAGCGGAAGAAAGCGAACGCCAGCGGCTAGTCGCAAAATTGAAGGTTTTATCGCGCAACCCATTCAGAACTGAAAAAAATGTCCCACCCTAAATCCAAGTAGTTTGTCTCCGTATTCGTGGGACCAGTCCTTAAGGGGTTAAAAAGCAACGCGACCAAGTATATATGTTATTCAGTGGGGCATGATCGCCTTGCCGAAAATCAGTATCTACGGATTGCATGCCCTGAATAAAACCGAGCGTACCCTATAACAGCGGAGACAGGCACCTAGCGAAGGAGGTCAACGAGGACGCACGCTGCGATAGGGGGTAGCCCTTTTTTTGTCCATTTTGTTTCTGTTTTTTTTGTTTTTTTTGTGATCCTCAACTGCGGGACTACAGTACCCTAAACATTTTTTAATGTAACAACAACACTTTTTCGAATGTACCTACAAGGTCGCATTGGCTCGTCGGGTTGGCCTTGGCGTTTAATTTCGTCTCAAAAATCAGTTTTGAGCGGAGTACGTCATTCTAGCTGCGCTGTCTGTCGCGCGGGTCACTCACAGATGCTGTAGCGACTGCAAATCGCTGAATACGCCGGTTGGCAGGGTGGTCAGCTTATTGTCGTAGAGGTTCCTGATTTGGCAGCAAAAGCAAGAGGTCGGCGACCAACGGGTCACGGAGGCCGGCTGATATGAATAGTCGTGCGAGGGAGTCAGTCGCTCCTGGAGTGAATAGGCCGCTAAGTAACGCGAGCATATAAGTGGTTACTATTAATATTAGGAAAACAGAATGGACATGGCCGCCCCGATAGGGAATCGGCGACAATCTGGGCATGCAGCAGTAGTAGCAGGCCCTCCGAACGAATATAACAAACGCATGACGTGGTGAAGGGCTGGTTGTGTTAGGCATCGATGCAGTATACAAGGGTATTCAGCAACAGAGTTACTATTGCGGGGGGGGGGGGCATAGTAAATAGAACCTACGGTACACCCAAAAACCTATATATTTACATTTTTTACTAACAATTTTTGGTCCTATTTACTATGGCCCCCCGTAATAAGCGATAGCGGTGGAAATGGACGGAAGCACAGAGCAGAACACACCTCCCTATATACCATCTCGTGGGACCTATGCACATTATCGTGCTACCACAATAACCATGCTACCCGCGTTTTGCATGGGCGTAAAAATTAAGCACGACATCAGCCTAGGCTGCTGGGTGTAGCCGATACTGTGCTTGCCACGTACATCAAACATAATCCACCGCCCCAGCTCGTAAGGAGAGAAGGAACAGACGTCGGCAAAAGAGAGAACGCTACGTGGTGAAAAGGGGAACTGAAGGCCCGAAAAGTTCATGTCGAAAGTCGGGGTACATGCAGTAACCTACATGGAAAAGTGCATGGCAAAAGTATGGAGGGTCCCGCTGACCACTCCACTTCAGTTGATGAATACATTACAGTAACCGTGACAGGTGCTCCGACATGCTGTCAGTTGCAATAGTGGACTAGAAGCACCCGGAGGGCTAGGGGTACTGCAGAAACAAAGCAGACCGTCGGTAGATTCGACCCACTGACGATGCCTCCAGAACCGAGCGCGTTTTCGCTGACCACCGGATGTATTACTACAACGAAAAACAACCGAGCCAATAATGCCCATTCTTCCGCCGAACAAAAACAACGAAACGAAGAAACAAAACATGTTGTTGCGCTGCTGTACAAACGACGTAGTAACTATATATATATATATATATCGTATACTGCTGTACACACAACGTAACAACAGCTGCTGTAGAACACCCTTGTCTTTGTACGGACAACGCACCCGTGGTGGCTCGGTTGTGTCAATGCGGGGGGGTTGGTTATTCAAACAAACAAAAAACACCAGTACATTCATGGAATATAGCGCTTTTATACGAGCTACCAAAACAAAAATGACGATGATTTGCTGCCTCCGAGAGACCAAGTTTTGCAACAACAAGAAATGATGAACATCGTCACCACATCTCCACACAAACAGACAGGCCCTGAGCAACCCCCTTTAAAGAATCGGTCGAATTCCTAGCTATACAATGTAGGAATGATACGGGTCGACGTTCGTCGTGTCTTGAGACGTATTATCTCGCTGGAAATGAACCGTGGTTACTGCTGCTGTCATTGGCAAGACACCTCGCAGTGAACGACAAGGCCGAATAAAGCTTGAATATTATGTATCAATGCCCGGTTGTGTACCTGTCGGCGGGAGCTGAATCGGGCGACCAAAGCAACGAGCAATACCCGCCGCTCTGTGAGAATTGCGACGCGTTAGTATCGGGGATATGTTTCGCTACTGATCCCCACTACCACCGCAAAACCACCGCAAAACCACCCCCTACCACTACTACCCGCGTGGCGGGCATCGCTGGTTCGGCTATCGTTCGGGTACCCCACCGCTGCTCACCACCACTGTCTACCCACGCCCACCGCTACCGCTACTACCACTACTGCAGGTCACTCACAGGTCGAGAAGAGATGGCAAACCGGCGAAGGCATCGGCCGGCAACTCTCTCACGTTGTTGCCGGAAAGGTCCCTGATTGGTCAAAACAAACAACAATCAGCGGCGGCAAGAAGGAGTCACGGAGGCCGGCTGTTAGTCGTGCAGCGGAGTCGCGCCTAAAGGTGAACTCGACTGATAGGAAACGCGAGAATACCAAGTGATTGTGTAGGGTCTACGTCTATCGCGTCTACTGTGCTTAAAGTTAGCCGACATTGAACCGTTACGACGATGTTTGACATATGACACCAGTAGCGAACAATGAGGCTGAACGTGCCGGAATGTTTTTTATCATGGCTGGTTTCTGCGCCTGTCGGCGAGCGCTGAATCGGACGGTCAAAAAGTATGAACGGTAGTCGTCGCCCTGTGTGACAATCGTGCAACTACTGTAACCTGCGCCCCACGCATAAGGAATGGTAGAACGCGCAGGAATCCACGATACACCGCCCTGTAGGGATGCATGCCCACCACACCGCCACCGCGGGGCCTGAAAGCGTTACCAAACGTTGGGAAATGTCTTAGACTTCAACCTCCTAAAACGGTTTTCGGGTGGAGGTATACAGTAGAGATTCTTAAGTGACCACCGTGAAAAACCTCACAGCAGTGCACCTCTTTTGTAGCGTGCGTCAACCGTGTCTATGCATTAGTGGCTCCTCTATAGGGACGGCATGCGCCAGCCAACAATACCGGCGGTGCTATAGGAGGCAGCTGGCGCCACTCCGCACACTGCCATGCACTGGTTAATCCCATCTGTGCCGAGCCATTCCTTGGACACTATGGGCAGGGAGCCGGCATTGCCCAACCGGAACTAAGCACACAGGGTCCACTACTACTGTATTGGCAGATGGGTTTGTTTTTCCGGTGGCTGTTGTTGAAGACTCTGCAACACTACGGGAGAATACCACAGCGGGGCCACTCACAGTACGAGTAGAGATGTCAAACCCTCGAAGACACCAGTTGGAAAGTCGCCGAGATTGACCTCGTCGAGAGTTCTATTCCAGTGCATCACGTTGGGGGCGACACAGAGCGACAGCGGTGGTCGAAAGGTTGAGAACTTGATGATGTTACCCCCAGACAGGGGACAGATACGTACAGCAAACGGGTGGTTTGAGAGCTCCGAATGAACTCAAGCCGGCCCTGTTTGAACGTCGCTGAAACACTCGACCTGAAAACAAAGGAGCTAGATCTACTCGAACGTGAATGATAAGAAAACTCACTACAGCAGTAGCTCCGACGGATACACGTTGCCCATTCACACGCTGCCTAGCTAGGTGGTTCGATCACTCCAAATGGACCAAAGCCGGCACTGTTTGAATGTCGCTGATTACACCGAACTGAGCACGAAGAAGTTGGATATACTTGTACGTGCACAATAGACAAACAAGGCAGCTCCGACGGATACAGGTTGCCCATCCACACGCAGGCTCACTGTACGCCGAGCATACAACTCAATCTACTCTAGGGAAAACGCGCCAGTAATCAGGCTCTAAACAGTGTGTGTGTCCTTACAGTTCTTCCAACGATGACGCATCCGTGAAGTCGCCGGCCAGCAAGGTCAGGGGGTTCCCAGTAAGGGTCCTAGTTCGTCATGGGAAAGGGGAGTATACCGCCAGGGAGCGACGCCTTAGTTGAAGTGGCAGGCTCTACTCAGTCACGGTCTGCCGACCACAATGCTTCGGTGCATTCGGCAGAAATCTTTACAAAGGATATAAAAACGTCAACTGTGGGATTGAGGATTTCGTGGAACTCCATCCTTGCAAGCTGTGTGATACACCGATCGCGCGTACGATGGGCTTTCCATCGGTATCGTGCAGGATACGTGGCCCTACGGCATTGCGTAGAACGCGAAGATGTCGTCTAAACATTCAGCACCGATTTGCGTCATTCGTCACGGTACACGTGCCGGGAGCAGCACGAGCTGTCGTCGATAGGCAGAGGTCGGGCGCCTCGCCATGTCCCTGAAATACCTGCTCAGCGATGTTGGCCTCTGATACGTACACGGCTATGTACAGTTAGGTGGGCCACGCGCACCGTCAAGGAAACAAGTCTATTCTGTAATAAGCCGAGCAACCGACAGGTCAAGACTCCGTGGGGTTCCTCTCACAGCTACGATGTGCCCCTCGCCGCTAAGGAAGAGGTCAAGAACCCTGACATCGACGAAACCCTCGTAGGGAGGTTAGCTATGGCAGCACGATCCTGTTTCGATGAGCCAAAACCGACCGGAAACACAAACCATCGCCCCAGAAAATATCAATCTCGGAGCGCACAAACTCACGCAGGACGCGATTACGTTTGCTGAAACGAGGGAATTATTGTTATAACCATGCACGTCCGGTCGCGGACAGGACCGAAAAGGGTCGCGCACGTACCGGTTGCACATTTACGTCCAACGCATCGTTGATATGGATAGCCCTGCACGACTGCTGGGGCTTACTCACAGTACGCGTAGAGACCCCAGACCCTCGAAGACACCAGACGGCAGGGTATCGACCTCGTTCCAGCTGATGTCTCTGTTGAAGCCCATGGAATACGTCGGCGAAAGGTGGGCAAGGGAGCGACAATAGTAACCAGAATGGACAATGTAGAGATGAGTACGTCGCCCCTGCCGTGCACCACTAACGTTGTTCGCGGCATGTTACAAACGGGTCTTGTCCTACAGTATCCTCCCTTGGGTTTATCGCCGCATGTCTGTCTCGTACGGGGCTGTGGTCAAGCTTCCATTCGGTTTGTCACGGCGTGTTACCAAACGGGCCCTGTCGGAGTGCTCCTTGAACGATGCAGCGAACCCTTTCCGCGCATGTATGTACTTACGTAATAAGTCGACGGATGGTTGTGAAATCCTACTGTATGAGCAAACGCGGAAACGACAGTACCCTCCGTCAAGCAACTGCTGATAGTCGGTCAGTGTGTTGACTGCGACGGCGGAACGTTTCCAGACATTGATCGACGGAAATCACAGCAGTTGCCCGAACCAAACGTCCGCTGCATGTTGCGTCATGTTCCAAACCCGTTCGATCTACAAGAAACCGCGGTGTATACATATATGTAGGCTATGAGTGCCTCGCTCACAGTGAATCCAAGGAGGTGGCGCCCTTGAAATTGCCGGCCTGCAGGGTCAGGTCGTTGAACTGCATAGTCCTGTATCATCGGTGTACGTACGTAGCAGAGGCGGGGGAAGGACATACAGGAGTATCAATTCAGTATTGTTTTCGATGGGGCGAGACAGCAAGTCCAATATATATATATGGATTGCACTATATTCATACTCGGCCACAACCAAACCTTGCGCAATACGCAAAGCATAGCCGCCGGAAGCGCAACCTGGCGTGTATCGGAACCAAGTATGATCCATTCCTCAGGTTGACGGCGGCCATGAAATAATAGGCAAGGTTCGGCGTTTCCTCAGCGACGACAAAGCCCGGTTTGGACTACGTAACTTGAATCTAAAATCTAAAAATTGAAAGTAGAATCAAGAATCTCGATTACAAAACCATACAAACGCGACTTTTCCCCGACGAAACAAACCCCTTGTGGATGCGTTTGACTTCGGGCGCATATGTATCCAATACGCGTGAACGTTCAAAGCAAGCCTTTCGGTAACCTCGACCCTACAGAGGAGGAGGAGCCCTACACAGGAGGGCAAGGTTCCAGATTCCGAAACACTACAGTAGTTTCAGCTGGGCGTGTACAAACCAATAGGCGGCATGGCCCATAGTACACACTGCCATGGGTGTGGCATACCGAATCTGCGTTTTGCAGGTGAACAAAAATCGGCAAACGATCAAGAAAGCGTATAGGGCGAAAGATTTTCATCCAGATCTCGAATAGGATCCAAAAACAAAAAGCATAATAACGGACCTGTGCTTTGTTTCGCGGCACCACTCACAAATTTGTTAGAACTTCGAAACCGTCGAATAGATCCAGCGGCAGGGTGCTCAGGCTGTTCTTGTTAAGGCTCCTGGATAAGGCGAGGCGATCATTACAGCGAAACCAAATGTGCAATTATTTCAACCGAAACAGCGAGGGTAAAAACATGACGTATCAGTTTTAGGGCACTGAGCGGTACTCACAATCTGCCCCGATATGATGGCATGCTGCCGAGGTATCCTCGACGCATCTAAGCAAGAGTATTTCCTCACGGAAAACGAACACTGACGGTAGCGTAGCCTAATGTGATACGCCCTTCATCTTGACCGGCATCGTCAGCTTCTTTCAAGCCATGGGGCGTCGGAATCGGCTACACAAGCCCAACACGCCGATTCACAGGGAGGGATCAAAACGAAACATCGTGTCGCCCAATCTCGATATGTATTGCAACCGTTACTATAGCTGTATTACGCTCGCGACGTCACGCATGACGAATGACAATAGCAACTACAGTCGTGGTAAGATAACATGCACGTGCAGTCAGTAGAAAAACTTGTTTTTGCTTTGACGCTGCAATTTCATTGCTGGTGTGTTTGTGGTTTGTCCGTACTCTCTAACTATTTCCAGCTTTCGTGACAATGTGTTCACCCTTGAAAGGTCAATTTATCCCGCCCCTGCTTTGATCATATGTATCAAGCGACGGTCACGATGTCGGACGACCAGCGTTGAACAACCTACTCGTATTGGGAATACAGTCTCAAATCCCAAACCGATGAACAAACGTGCGACGGCAACCGTTCAGGCTATGCGTGGTATGGGGCTGCTCACAAGTGTACGATGTTGCCCCGTCACACGCTATCGAAGCATGCCGCGAGAGCCGTCATATCTTCGTCTTTGATCCCACATGAAACGAAGTCCCTTGAACCCAAGCAGAGCACGCAGAATTGCAGCAGCAGTAGTAGATCGCATCGTTACGAGGAAGCGTGGTGAGCTTATTGTTACTTACAACAGGAACGCAGCAGACCAATCAACCTCTCTGCTGCCGGCTTCCACTGCCTTTCTCCAAGGTTCCAAGCACAACTTTACTCGAAAAGGAGAACATCATATATATGTTTGGGGCTAGAAAAAATGTACGAAGTGTCCAACGGCATGAACACGACGCATTGAAAGTTCGAAAACATACACGACATGCCGTTTTTTCTTTTCTATGTGTTACTCGCTCCGCCGACGCATGCTACGGGTAGAGGTGCACCATACACCTTATGAGGGTGGCCGCTTGAAGAGGTCTGTACCCCACCATCGAGGGAAAGTAACAGTGCTACCCGCGATGAAAACTTCCACACAACGACAATGTTTGCAGCAGCCACAAGAATGAAAGAGCGCGACGACTTTAGGTTCAAGGAGCCCGATCCTTTATAACAAGAAAACACAAAAAAAAGCAGCCTAAACGTGCTACCTCTATTGCACCACGGGTCCACCTTGAAGTATGACAATTGGTGGACCCATTCGTCGGCTGGTGATGGCACACTACAGTAGTGTTGTAGATCGTGTTTAGACACTGAGACTGAAACGTTTAAGCGCAACAATATCCGAGGCTGTAATCGGCTTTACCTAATCGACGTCGACGTTTTCACGCTTGTCCCGGGGCCTACTTCATAATCGAAACATGCTTCACGGGCACTAGCATACACATTCATGCCTCTTTGGTGCCCAAATCCTTGGAACCACATCTTAACCCCTTACGAACTAGTCCCACAAATTTGGGGACAAACGACTTGGAGTTAGTATGGGACGTGTGTTCCAGTTCTGAATGGGTTAAACGTGTCTGAACTCTCTGGTGGAGGAAATCACTATTAATAGGAGTAGAAATAAAAAACTCGGTCTCCCAACTTTTTTCGATTACTTTTACTTCCTTGGAAGATCCGACCAACTTCCGTTGAAGAATAGTTGGCGTCCTCTGTGGAAGTAAATCCAACTTCAATGGAAGCACCTCCAACTTCCATGGCGGTATAATGTATTCCATATGGACGCATGTTCAACTTCAATGTAAGTAATTATTTCACGGAAGGAAGTAGGTGAAAAAACTTCCATCCAATTTGATGGGAACTTCCGTCTTCCATCCATCAACCTCCATGGAGGTTGGGTTTATTTCCACGCAAGGTGTGAAAGCTTCCGTAAAAGTCGATTGACCCTGAGTTTACTTCCATGGAAGATGCCATCTACATACAGCAGTACTTCCATGGAAGCGTATCTTGAACTGGTTATATGGAAGTATATCTACTTCCACCTACTTCCGCCCCTCCCGGGCGTGTACTCTATCCCCGATATTATCCCATCGGGAGCTTACCCCACCCGAATTTGAGTCAATTTACAGTAGTGCCCTGTTCCCTCCCACGAGAGAAATACATCAAATATGCTTGCGCAGGACCCACCGGCCACCCTGATCCCCTCGAGACGCGCGTGGTGGGATATCTTACGTCTGCCACCAACAGTGGAAAAAATAATATGCTTCTTTGGAAGCTTCCACCGACTTCCACGGAAGTAAATTTACTTCCAAATACACTTAAATTGGAAGTAAAAATTGATCCCAAATTACTTCCATGGAAAGTAATTTACTTCCGTGGAAGAAAAAGCTACTTCCATGGAGGAAGTAAAAGTTATTTCCATATATATCGATATTAGTACTTTCCTTCGTGAAGGTACAAAACAGTTTATAGTTCTCACCTACATGGACGTTTCTGACAGCTTCCATGGAGGAAGTAGACGCTAAAAGCGAAACCCGATGTCAACGGAAGCTCATGGAATACATAACTCACGGGAGCTAATGGAAGTACATGGGAATCGCAGGAAGTTACTGGAAGCTTCATTCAAGTAAGTTGATGGAACTCCATGGAGATTGGTGGAAGTAATGGAAGTTGGTCCACTCTTCGAGAATTTTATGGAAGTTTAAGTAATACGTGGAAGTTGGAGGAAGTATTTATAGGGGTATATTGAAGCTCTTGGAAGCTTCCACCGAATGTGTTTGTGGAAGCTTCCGATGATGGAAATTGGTGGAAGCTTCACTCCGAACAACAACGGAAGTTGCCATGTACTCGCACGGAAGCTTCCGCGGACTCTTATGGAAGCACGTTTGCTTCCATAGAAGCGAGTCTACTTCCATAGTAAGCATCCACCAACATCCATGAAAGTGAATTCACTTTCATGGAAGCTTCCACGAACTTCCATGAAGGAAGTAAACCATATTTTGTTCCGTGCAAGTTGTGGAAGCGTCCACGGAAGAAAAAAAACAAAAGCGAAATACGGCAGTGAGTGTGGACATTGCACTGGCCGCCGACTACTAGAAAAATGAGGACAAGCAAGTCGGTACTCAACGGTCTACACCACTGCCTGGCGATAGGGAACGGGCTGCACTCTCGAGTTTCGCACGCAGCGTTTGTTGTGGCATTGGCGAAACAAACTTGTGGGCGTGAAGCAAATGAGACGCACCGTGATATTATGCCGCACTGCTATTTTATAGTTATCGTTCCACGGACCACACATATGTACAGGAAAAAAACGGTAGATACTGCGAAATGAAACGTGCTGCCGATGGTGGTAACCAATCACGCATTATGCATGCATTAACGTACTGTAGTATAGTGCCAACATACTACTGTACCCTTCCCTTCAAAATGTTACTCTATGAGTGTTTGCGAACAACACCACCACCACAACCCCCCACCCGACGGGGCGCAAGACAGGCGCATCGCAATAGGCGCAATGATTGGTCGATTCCAGCCTCGCTTACTTACAGGGAAGTAGAACAGAGAGGCACACGTCATCCGTAAAACATCGGGTGGTCCCTGCAGCAAACCGAGCGGGGCGGGAAAGAGGCGAAACCCGTCAAAAATCGCTGATAGTCACAGACTTTATTGCACTACAATAGGACATCATCCTCGCGACAATCCGAATAGCTTGTAAGCATGTATGAGGCCGGCGTATCAACAGTAAAATAGCGTGTCTATTTTGTGACCCTTCTATGTTTCCAGGGCGTAACCGCATCCCAGGTAGGGACTGGATGACCCGATCAATCGTTAGGCTAGAGGATGTTGCCGAGAGGGCCAAGAGCACCTTTCCGTCAATGGCAGGGAACGAGTACGCCGCAACAAAATAACAACAACAAAAATACACAAGCTCTACAAGTCATGGTATTGTACCCACCTCTCACGGCCACTGCCAGCAGGAGGGGCGCCAGCAACCTGGCGAATAGCATGGTGCGCGGGCGACCTTCGCAACTGTTTCCTGGGAAAATTTCGAGGAGGACAGCACAAGAAAAAAAACGAAACGCTCGGAAGTTGTTGCCGAAGCTGTATCGACAGAGTGCTACTTGTAGTGTACAGCAGCAGTATAGTCGTCGTGTATAAACCATGCACGGCTGCTTGGTTCCACTCAGGACGTGGTCTCGAAGTTGCGAGCAGCGTGGGCTATTATATTCAGGAACCATTCGAAAGTACCATCTGGATTGCTTGCACGAGTAGATCGTACCTCTGGAACGCCATGATAGTGATAGTATGGGCGTTACAACGTCGTTTAACTTTGTCGTGGTTTTGCGAGCACATAACGTGTATGTCTCTAGGATGAAGAATCAGCGCGGGCACTGGGCTTGCTGGTTGTCGATGGGTAGAAATAATTGTGTAATTTGAAGAACACACACCAGGTACAGTAGTCAACACGTGGAAACGTGAATCTAGAGAGAGCTGCGGGAGATACACGGCAGTGGTAGGTAAAGAGTCAAGCGTAGCCCGGCATGCAACTCCGATTGTGATGCTCATACCCACACGAGACATTAGCAAATAATTGTCCTCCACTCACACATATATATGTATATGGTTAGGGATAGATGCCACTCCCTGCGCGAGTTGGTAGGGGAAGGAGGGGCATATCGGTTACGTGTTTCTGGACGGAAAAAACAGCATGCGGGCATTCTCACGATGGCTGCAAGAATTGGCAGAGAGAAACACCGCGACTCCCTCCAAGGGGTGCTTTACATGCCATTGCATGGTTGTTTGGTCCGGCGACAGGGAGGAGGGTGTTCCTAAGAGTCGAACGTTAGGTTTTCCGTTGCGGCTGAGCCCCAAACCGGTACGCACAAAAATACAATGTCAACCCTAACTCCTGAAGACATTTTTCATCTCTCGGGACGAGAGCAAATACCAACGGCGGGCTTCCCATTTGCTGGTTGGTGCATGATCAACCCCGTGTGGAATAATCGCATAAACATACATGCGTAAGATTGAGGGGCGTGTAACCAATCGACAACACTGGCAGTGCCTTGATTGGCCCAGCTCGTACCAAAACTATTATATCTATCGGCATTCCCAGGAACTGGCTGTATTTTCTCATCTGCGCCGCTTAAATCTGTCGCATGTTGACAGCCATGCACGTTGGGTTTCGTACATTTGACAGGAACTTGAATGCACTCGGCTGCGTCCCCCGACGCAACAATGCCACGTACTACTGTCTGTCGCCGAAGCAAAAAGTTGAGGGTCAAAAATCGTTTCATCAAAACTCGGGGTCAAGACATCAGGGTAAAAATATCGCTGTAAAGCAGGGTCAAGAATCATATTTGACATCATTTCTGTACCTCGATTTGTGTAAGGCGAGTTTTGACCCCGGGTTTGCTTTCATGGCGACAGCAGTACTGAAGTACGTGCCATTGTTGCGTCCCATTTGAATCGAATCGGTTCAAAAGTGTCCTTCGGTTTGAGCTTCACCGTCCGCGGTTGTGCGTATTGGACGTTTAGGAGGGCGGGGAGGGGTAATGAGATATCCCCTGGTAATGCCTGAAAATGTTGTATCTTGTTGATAGACCTCTGTTTACAGTAGTCACACATCAGAGTTTGGAAACAAACGTCGTGCTTGGGGCCCGGGGTCCAACGGGCTTCGCCGGCTCCCTAACGATATATTGTAAAAAACACAAGAAAGCGGATATGGTCCTAGATTACCTCTCCTCCCTCGGAAAAATGCTTCGATTGTGTTGAAAGCTACAACTGTAGTAACCATCTGAGAACGGTACTTTTTTTCTTTAAATAACGGTATTTGCCGTTCATTTTTGTGGCAAGAAAAAAGTTCCGAAAATATCAAAATGAAGATCCACATTTCCATCTCCCATCACCCATATTTCGTGTTGTATTTCAAGATGTGGAAAAAGAGGTCAGCCCGGCATAGACAGCAACATAGGCATGACCGAGGAGGAACACCCGGCCCGATTGAGCACTTGTACCCGGAGCACTGGGGTTGGACGTACCGCAAAGGCTTGTCTCTGATTTCTGTTCAAAATCTGCAACTGGTTGGTCGAGTTTCGTTCGCCGGGAAAACTTTCACCACCATCAGGGGGGGCTCCGCACCCGTAAACTCTTGTTGACGCCCATCCTGGGACCCAGGGCGATCATTCTCCGGGAACAGAATTTTGTTTAGAGGCTCGCGGCCCGCGGGGCGTGCAGTGCTCTGCCTTCGGTCCGGCCAGAAAGGCGGCGAAACCTGCGTGTTGGTCGTTGCTCTTACAGCTCTTGATAGAAACCGACTGACAGCTCGCCTCCGGAGCGTTTTCTGGCGCTTCAAACGGTTGGTCACACGGCCCGAGGTCACAGGGAGCACTTTGCAAGCAGCAGCGTTGCGTGGCGTGCTCTGGGGGTGGAGCACGGGCTGGTCTTCTGTTCCCGGCCGTCGGTGCTGCTTGGGGCCGTTTGGGTGTACGTCTCTCTCTGGGTATACCATCACGGACGACATCACCAAGTCTGAGAGGGGAGACCATTTGCCTCGCACAGAGTTCGCCTCGACCCCTCTACCAGAGGAGAGTCGTCGTGCAAAATCTTAGTTGTATACCTCCTTCCTAGCTCGAGCACGAGTAGGCTGCGCATCTACAGCAGTATCTAATCATCAGCGACCAAAAAAACCCCAGCTTATTCTATTAAAAAAAAAGACAAAAACAACATGCCTCCGGCGATTTGCGTGCTCGTACGTACAAGTACGTGTGGTTTGATGCGATCTTGTCTGAACACGTGAACAGTCGGAACTCTTCAAGAAACCCAATTATTGATATTAATTCGCGTACGTACTCGTACGTACCTGGTGGTAAAAAAATCACAGACTCCGGGCTATATATTTTGATTTTTTAATATACAATATAATACGAACGCAAACGTACACCGCAGTTTTGTACCACAGGTGGATTGCAGGTTGGAAGACCTTCTTTCTCGTTTTACGACCCCCGGCCTGACGTGTTCGGGTCAGTGTGTCAGTGAACAATGTATGTTATACTATACGTACGGGTAAGCAGTAAGTAGAAGTAGTAGAACCTCGTCTGGAGCGCTGAGCAATCGCATTTCTTCAGGGGACAAACTAACAAGAATTAGGAATACCGTGTCCTGACTGTACCACCAGGTGTGCCTCTGCCTATGACATGTACCAGTTATACTGCTATACTGCCAAGTACGCGTATGAAAAACGAGTCCCCTCGACACTCGTGCCACTGATGTGCCAGACACACTATTAATACCATCATTTATGTGGTACAACTAGCTGTATTAAATAGTACTGCAGCTGTAGTAGTATTAATGGTACAGAGTGGAACAGTGGGTACAAGGCGGCCAGTGGAACGATGGCACTCGGTCCAAATATTACTGCCTGGCATACAACTACTGCAGCAGTAGTAACGTACCGTAGTAACTATGTTCTATAACTTCACTTACAGTTACACAAGGTTACAAGGTACAACAACAACTACAACAACAACAACAACAACAACAACGACAACAACAACAACAACAACAACAACAACAACAACAACAAACAACAACAACAACAACAACAACAACAACAACAACAACAACAACACGACAACGCAACAACAACAACAACAACAACAACAACAACAACAACAACAACAACAACAACAACAACAACAACACAACAACAACAACAACAACAACAACAACAACAACAACAACAACACAACAACAACAACAACAACAACAACAACAACAACAACAACAACAACAACAACAACAACAACAACAACAACAACAACAACAACAACAACAACAATATCGTGTCGTATACCAGAATACACTGACTGCTGGATAACTAAGTCCAGACTACAAAGCTATTAATAAGAATACGCAGCACTCACTTCCTCGTTGCTCACTTCAGTTATCAGGTGCGATGCTCCCTTGGAAGGAAGCTACAGCAGCAGTACAAGGCAGTATGCTCGATGGTGGTGATGACGATGGTCACAAATTGTTGGAGGGCTGGACGTTCAAAGTAGGTCGAAAGGCCACCCACCAAAATAGACTTTTTTTGCCGGTGTAATCCGGGATCCGGGTCATCGTTGCGTCATTTCCCCTCAAAAACGAGTACCTGGTATGTACTGGGTGTGCTGGATGTCGACGGGTAGAAAGGAAGGTTTAATGTGAAGAACACACACACACACACACCGTACAGGACACCTACTGTAGTAATAAGAAACAGCAAATCTGATCCAGGATGGATTTCTCAATATATTCGAGAGTGCGTGCTTTCCACACTAATTTCAAGATAACGACTCCCGAATTTCTTATTTTACTTCAAATCTCATCCTGGATTTCTTATTAGCCTGTTTCTTAGTAGATGTACTACTGCTGTACTGCATGTACTTTGTTTTTGGCTAATCGCGTCACTCGTGAGGTGTTTCTTTATCCTTGCTCCAGGGTGTACACGTGTTTGACTCTAAAACCGACCGAGAAAACACATTTTAGGTTTCTGCATTCATCAAGTTCGTCTGAAAATTCAATTTTCAATTTTTCCGTTTTGTTTTCGTTGAATGCGTACCTGGGGTGTCATCCCATACGTATGACCATACGCGAATCACAATTCACAGCTGACGTGTTTCTTTCGTATACGAGCTGGTTCCAGAGAGAAACATAAGATAGCTTCTTCGGGAAATAAAAAACGGAATACATTACTTTTTCGAACACTACGACATATATCGACTTGACGGCATCGCCAAGGGAAACACATCGGTGAAGAGATTTTTGGCGTACGAGTTGTAGTTCGCTAGATATGGTCATATTGGTATTCCTTAGGGAGGCGTTATTCCATAGGGGATAGCTTTTTTGCAGTAATCCTATAATAAAACCAATATAATAGTATTCAGGCCATATATCGGTCAATACCCCGACTAATTCGATTTTAGAAGTCTTGACAGGATCGCACCAACAAGGGGAAGACGTCCATGTCACGTTTTTGCTTCCTGCGAGCCTATCAGGCTGCGGTAAGAACCGCCTGCCAAATTACTAGGAAAATGGATTGAGCAAATTTGAAACCTTAGGGGGAAAAATACACTTCGCGGAAATCACTTTTGCCCCATAAATGAAAACGAGTTGGAAAACGAAATTTGGCAGGGGTGTTCTTCATGACCATACGAAAAAACGACAAGATGGCCTTTTTATTTTCGTTTTTGTTCGTCTGTAATGTTGGGTCAAAGTTGCCGGGAAAACAGATTTTTTTTTTTAATGTACCTCATGCACCAAAAAATCATTTTTGTCAAAAAGGCCATCATGTAGTTTTTTCGTATGGTCATGAAGAACAACCCTGCCAAATTTCGTTTTCCAACTCGTTTTCATTTATAGTGCAAAAGTCTGAAGACGAAATGCTCCTGCTCTTGCTGGAACCAGCTCGTATATTTATTATAAAATAGGGTTGAAAATCAACGGCAATTCGTCAGTATTTCTGCTCTAACTAGCGGTACGGCCACGGCTCCGCCTGTGTGGCGCTAGCTCTGCGTTGCCCATCGTATATTATGGCAGTGTTGTTGTGAACCGAAAATGGAAATAAATGGTCTCGGTCGGTTTTCGCTTGTTCGCTGAAAAGTCTGTCGGTTTCGGTTTACAAAATAAACGCAAACCGACGCCGGAACCGAACGGTATTTCGGTGAAAACCAGAAATACAAAACCGAGAATGCCGGTCGCGTTCGTTCGTGTTTCAGCAACTATGCCGAGATGATGGAAAAAAAAAGGTTTTTAGTGTTGAAAAAAAGTAAAAAACAACAACAGAAACAACAACTACTACAACAACAAAAACACTACGATGAGTAGTATTAATAATATTAATAAACAAGTACTGCTGTACTCGTACCTGGTACCTGGTATCATATGGCCGTACTCTTCTAATGAATATCATAATATCAATCATGTGCTATGATGATGTATCATATCATACCACACTCGCAACGACCACCGGGCGAGTCGGTATCGACCGGAGGGGGGGGGGGGTGTTCGTATTTGTCCCCCTGTGGTTGTTAAAGTTGTAGATGTACGGAAGTATTTCCGTTCCTGGGATGGGGCCTTATTGTCCCCGGGTGCTGCGGGACGTCGACCAAAAGCCCCGACCCAAATCTGAAATCAGCCAGTCAGTGTGGTGGTGGAATGCTGTTTTTTATCCGACAATCGAGAAGTCGTACCAGTTCATTTTATTAGTTTCTTGTTTTTCAAGATGCTCAATAGATTCAAGGATATTTTAATGGCATACTTTATTGTTTTCTCAGATGCTGGTTGAGCTAGGGGAAGATGTGTACGTACTGAGCGCAGGTAGAGGGGGTGTACAGCAGTGCTCTTGCTGCTTTCCCAACAACTGCTCTGATGTTACTCTTCCCACCATCCGGTGATACAGTTCTGGAATACGTACTTCTCCTCTCTGAGCCCCTATATGGTAGATCTCTAAAACACCCCATCTCGCATACGTTTCGGAAACATGCCTAGTTTATCCCCTAACAAACATCCTAATGATTTCCGTTGAAACCCTCGATATCATACTAACGCTCAACTAAACAGAATCGTCTATACTAAACGCTAGAGAAAATCCAGTCTCACCACAAGATTGACCACAAGTGGAGTTGGGGTTTTCCACACCTTCTGGGCGGTATCGACCTGGAAGATCCCCGTTTTCGTCCCCGGTGTGTGAAGTTCGCAAACGTGCCAGCAAGGATGGCGTTTTCTTGCACGCGGTCCCAGAGGCGTTGTTAAAGGTACACACGCCTCGACCGGTGCGTTTGTGCTCGCGCGGGTCTGGCGAGGGCATAACCGTCTCCGCTACGTCGTGGGCCGAGGAAAGGCGAGCCTTTCCAGCCATCCTCTATCGCTCCGCGCAGGAATACGACACCTCGTCAACGACAAACGACGAGGGATACCACTACGAAAAATTGGAGGGTGGTTGCAAAAACAACACAACCTGTTTCGTTGAATACTGGAGACTAGGGTCTAAAACTGACAGTGCCGAGCCGTCGGTGGCAGCCGTTTCTGTGGGGGGGGGGGCGGCAGTGTACTTCTCTGCTAACGCTGGGACCCTGGTGCACGAGACGAGTCCGGTCCCACGTATACCGCCTTCGTGTCACCATCGTTCATATTGGCGGAAAATAGCCAGAAGAAGGTTCTCTTACTGCTCCCGATGGTCTCTGCCTTGGGGCAAGTGGGGAAGGGGACTCTGAGCCCGTTCTGCTCGACGAGATGCTGCGAATCTTCCAAGTATAACGGGCATGCTGTCCAGTTTATCAGACTGGAAGCCATCGGATAACCACAGGCTCGTCGGGCAGTGTTGGGTTGTTCCTGCTCCACTAACCGAAGCAGCACTACGCACGCGGGGTAGCGTGCGTGATGACAAAAAGAGGGCCTGCAGACCCAGTAGACGACTTCAGAAACGGAGATCGGGTGGATGGTAACAACGTGTGCACCGGAGAAGGCTTCCTGCCCTGCAGATCTACTCGGGGAGGGGGACAGAAGGTAACTTATATTGTCAACTCCTCTTGATAGGAAAAAGGGTGGAGTGACCCCCGCTATTACAAGGAAACGCTAAGTTGAACTTCAACCGAGACCTCGAGGTTTCGGTGTAGACCTCCCCACACCGTGAGCCGACCGCCACCACATGGCCGAGAGGTGAACCCTGGCTGAACAATGCGACGCACAAGCACGAAAAGCTTGGTTTTTGTTCGGCGTGTGGCTCGGGAGAGTGGCCTTTGACGCGAGGGCCCTCGTGCCGAGACCTGAGGGGAACGACGCTCTCGAGCCGCAGCCCCCCCCGCCGTCCAAATATTGCCGTAGCTGAGGGGCGCGAGGCTCGAAGGGCGGGTTCCCGTCGCCGGCGCAGCGGCGCTTGATGCGCAGGCTCCCGTGCCCTGGCGGAGAGAAGCGGCGCTCGAGGCGTAGGCTCCCGCTTCCGGCGGAGCGGCATCATAAAGTGATTTCCCGTGTCCTGGCTGGGGGGGGCGGCACTCGAGACGCAGGCTCCCGTCGCTGGCATAGCGCCTTGAAACTTTTGTCAAAAGGCGGCGGAGGAGCCTGCGGGCTTGCTGCAGAAGCAAGGGTCGCTGGGTCGACGGGTCGACCGGACGAACAGGCCAACGTGCTGGGCACAAGGCCAGCAGGCGAGGCAGTGGTCAAGGAAGGTTGGCGCTGAACACTGGACAAGCCTGGATCACGAGCGGCTTGTGAAATGAATGGGTTTCCATTTAGTCTTCCGGAAGTGCTGGCATCGCAACGGACACAAGAGGCGGGGGCAGCAGCGGAAGAGAGGTGGGCCAGGGCGGGACACCACCAAGGTGGCTAGACCCAAACTGCTGGGTACCTCGTTAAGTTTGTTTGTTGTAGCTGCCGTTGTGTCTATTTGCTAACCTTTGACACTGATGTTTTTCCCGCGTGTGGCCCACGCGGCGGCGGCGTTGTTTTCTTTTAATTTTATTATGCATGCTTGACAAAGTCAGTACTCCTCACCGCCGTCGCCATCGAGTTGCCCGTGATCAGGCACCAAACAGCCAATCGCGTGAAGGAAAGGGTGTCTTATACGCTGTTTGAATGAGTGCAAGTCTTCGTTGCAGTGTAGACAGTGGCCCGGCTTTCTCGAAGCGCGATAGCACGGGCGGTCGGTGAAAGCAGACCGCCCCATAGAGACGTGCCGTTTATTTCCAGGGACGCCCAGGCCGCGAAACCCTCAGCATGGGGGCGGGCAACTAGGGGCCAGCATGCGGGTGATAAATCAAGCCAAGGTTCGTTGGAATGAATTGCATTCACTGTACTGCCCCGTCTGCCATCCAGGCGACAGGGAAGGCGCGCGAACATGGCCGCGCCCATTAGAGGCGGGCTGGGGCCCCGACGAGGCGGATGACCGCTCACCCGTCCAAGAAACAAAACACACACGGCAAAAACGTCGTCATTGAAAGCTGGTGCCTTGTTATTCCCAAAGCATACCGACAGCATACCGACAGCATAACGACAGCATACCGACAGCGAGGCACATGGCGTCGACCGTTACAAATGCTTCTGGGAGCACAAGCCAAACCTCCAGACTATAACGTAGACCTCAGCCCGGAGAACTGCCCACGCACGCCGATACGTACTTCCTGTGATACCATCGCGGCTAAAATAGGCCAACAGCCCATCGGCACCGAAAGTTTCACTCGAACTTCCCGAAGGAGAGATGATGAAAGAGGGGTACACAAACCCATGCGGAACACAAATAGTACTTGCGCGAGACCTGGCGCCAAAGTAAACTCACAGCCCATCCCCCCTGACAGTGTCACGCAAAATCTACGGAGGCGATTGAAACAGTGGTGAAGGGTGCACACGCTCATGCATACAGCTGATCCGAGCGCGATGCTTGGCGCTCAACGCCCCGTCACCCCGACATCACCTCACGAAGCGCCCGAAGGGACTAGGGAAGAAAAACAAAAAGGGTGCCGCAAGACTCGCTGAAAGACGGCAACTTCCCAAAGGCTGCTACCACGTCGCCCAGTTATAAAGGACAGCTCAACAGACGCTGCAAGAGACTCCGGCCGAGGGGCTTTTCCAACCAAGGCTCACGAGACCTGTGGACCAGTCCGACGAAAACGTCCAAACGCGGGGGGGGTTCAGTCGTCGTCGGAATGTCGGGTTCTTGCACGTATGAAGACTTTGCGAAGGGGGTGACCTCAGCCAACGGCCCACGTAGGGTAGAGCATACCCAAGGAATCACGTAGTGGTGCATAGTATACCTACAGTAGCACCTATGAAGACTTTGCAGAGGGGGTGGTCCCAGGCTTTCACCTACATAGGGGAGAGCATACCTGAAGAGCAGAGATAGACTCCGCGCAAATCCAGTTTTACGAACGCGCGCAATACTGCGGCAAGACCGGCGGTTTCGGCAGAAACAGCAACAGCGCGTCATATTTAAACGAGTACAAGGGCACCAAAACAAATCAAAATGCCCCAAAACGACCAGCGAAGGGGGCCACGTCCACCAATAACGGGAAAAAAAAATGTACCTGCGAAGGGTGGAAACGGTCGTGAAGTCGGCGGTGGTCCATGTCGAGCGGGAGCCACTGCCGCCGATTTAACTCCGTCCTCCACTCCATGCTAGTCCTAGAGCCGCAAGGTTCCCAAGATGCTGGGTCTCGTGAAAGGCCGCCGATATGCAGCCATCCTCGTGATCGGGCGCCGAGTGTCATCCCTGGGGCGAGCGTTCTATGCGTGACCCACGACACGTCACAGAACGAGGGGCGACGGCATCAGCATGGGCCACGGCGCAGGCATCAGCGACTCCTGCGAACCGGCGTTAAGCAGTGCCGAGCGCGAGATCGCGTAGTCTGATGCAAAGCTCGGGACACGAGCAGGGGTGGTGGTGGAGGCTGCTGCTGCACCACGGCCTGCTGCTGTTGGACGACGGCCGGCTGCTGTTACCTGGCCTGCTTCTCCACGTCCGGCTGCTGCTGGAGCTCCACGCCTGGTGAAGGCTGCTGGTGGGCTTGCTTCCGCTGTCGATACTACGGCAGCTGCTGCGCCGCGCTTAGTGACGCCAGCCAGAGGGTCCGAAGCTGATGTTGCTGCTGCAGCTTCTGCGTCGCACCGAGCGAGGTCGACTGGAGTGCAAGCAGCTGTAGCTGCTTCACCTCGCCGACCGAGACTTGCAGGAGGGCGTGCGTCATGAGGACAGTTGGGGTAGCCGGAGTACTCGACGGAGGGCGAGAGCAAATAACAGGCGCGACACCGGCAGCACGAAGCGGCTAGGTCGCTTCTGGGTCATGAACAGCATGTGAAGAAGTACCAGCAGTAATCACCACACAGAAGCTTGCACAGCACTGGTCACAATAGCTGAAGCCGGCACAACAGTAGTGAGTACACCTGCCCCGGCAGTAGAGCCTGTACTGCAAGCCCTATGACGACAAGCATCGTCGACCCTAACAGCAGGAAGAATAGCACCTGTACTGAAACCCCTGTGGGAAGCATCGTCCACAACAACAGCAGTGGGGAGAAACAAGGTTTATACTATATTTCAGTGCATCATCTTCTGAGTTAGGCGCGTGAAAAAGTTCACGAACGACATTTTCGCTCTTTGTTGTAGTATATGCTACCAAGGCAGCAGCGGTCTCGTGGATTGCACCGCCGGTAGGGCGGAGGTCTCGGGCAGCAGGGGCTGCCGTAGCGGAGTGGAGCTGAATAGCGCACGGCACAACTCCAGCTGCTGTAGCGGAACAGGGCTCAAAAGCGTTCGGCAGGTCTCCTGCAGGTGATACATAAACAAACCTCGCCAACGGCTGAGCGGAGATAGGGAGTCCATCTTGATCTCCAGAGGGGGGCGCGCGCAGCAGATAATTCCCACCAGGTAGACCAGAAGTCGGACCAGGCAGTGGACGACGCTGACGTGAGGCATACTCGGCAGTGCAGGCGGCATGAGGGGCAGAACCCGCATGGCTTGGTGTGGAGACGCAGAGTTAGAGGCCGTGACTTGCACTGCAGAGGCCAGTATTGGCATTGTAAACGGTGTGGCTTGCTGTACAGAGGGCGCGTCCGCCGGCGTCGCGGTTCTTGGCTCCAGCAGGATGCATTGCTCAAGTGGGTGGTCTGATGTGCGAACCTCTCAATCCACATCGACGACCCGTGAAAGGCGGACGATAGGGGATCCCTCGGTCCCACTGTCAAATTCGCCCGGAGGAGAAGCAGACCCTTCTCTCTCTCTCTCTCGAGTCTCCATCGCGTTTGTCTTGGGAAATGCAAAAGCTCAACAATACTCAAGAAAAGGAAAACGACCAAAAATCGAGTACAACGCGTACCGAACAAAGGCTGAAGTCCCGCCGAACGCGACGCCAAGTGCAGCAAGATCAGGGTAGGGACACAGAGTATCCCTTGCCAGGTTTGTCTATCGAACAAGTTCTCGTTATTACCCATGTGTGTTGTTTGCTTAGAGATAGAAGAAGAGTGTCAGGTAGGTTTATTCCTTTTTCGCACGATGACAGACTGAAAGGCTGGAGGCTCGCGTTGTCTCGGCTTGGCAACCCTGGTTTCCATCTAAGATACGCCCCCCAAGTACTTCCAATTACGATCTCAATACCTGTGACCAGGTAATCACTGGCCTTTCCACATTATTATTGTTAGGTCTATTTTTATGCAAAGCAGTACCATATACACCGGATTGATGCAGTTGTAGCTGTATGGAGGGATTTATGATCCGGGGATGGGACCTTATCGTCTACGGATACGGCGGGACCCCGACGTTACCCCGACGGAAAACTCTCGCCGCGCGCTGATTTTATGAGCCCCAGCCAATCATAAACATCCCACGGGTTTGGGTTTCAACTCCTTGCGGGGCGGTATCGTCCCGGGGTATCTCCGTTTTTGTCGTCGGATTGTTGGGGTTTATTATCCAGGGATGGGACCCTATCGTCCCCGGGCGCCGCTGGCCCCAAGAACCCCAGACCCCAGCTAATATGGAATCAGGCGATCGATGGCGGTAGCGTTTCCACCCCGTGTGAGGCGATGTCGACGCGAGAGATCGCCGTGTATGTCCCTTGGTTGATTATAGGTGTAGCGACATAAATATTTGTCAATGATGCAAAACGTTTTCATATTGTGAAACGGCAGTAATAAGCGGGTATGCATGACGACGTCTTGACAGTTTGACATACTTTTGCGCCGACGACGGCCGTGCAAACACTCGAGCAGGCCACCGGGCAGGCCCTTCCCGGGAGGGATCGGGGCAGGCGGGCACGGTAGACGAAGAAGCAAAATAACAATGTCCACCTCGCGTCGAAACAAAAGCCTCGAAGCGCGGAGAGGGGTCCGACTTCCAGCGCTGCGACAACCCGCATCTAGCTGGGTATGATAACTCGTGTAGTATAGCGACGAGGCCCGGCTGTGAACCTCCGTCAGAATGGTGGGAACAGTGAAGGCCGCCCTACTCGTTGTAGGGCATAACATGGACGGGAAAAGCAGGGGGCCCGTCTCGCAAACAAGCTGCAAGAAACGCCGTTCGTTGCAGGTCTGCGCAGCTGTATAACTAGGAAGGTTTTGCCGTACGCGCAAACTGGTCTTATTAGACCAACACCCCCATGAACGCCAGCGACCCTGCCATAAAAGCTCATTTGGTCGTCTATAAAAAAACTCGTGAATGTCACGCAAACCCATACAAGTCCATGGCAACTCATGCAAGCCCATGGAAGCCCCTGAAAACGACAGGAAAGCCCATGTGAAAGCCCATGAACGCTCATGAAGCCAATGATCGCCCATGAAACTGCCATGGATGACATGCAAGTTCATGAACCTGCAAAGGAAGTAAGTCCGTCTGACAACCCGTGAAACTGCAACGAAAGCCAACTGGAGCACGTGGCAGCCCATGGAACCGCCATGAACTCCAGAATGACGGCCAATGAAATCCATAAAAACCCATGAAACTGCCGTAAAATCCCAAGTGAAAGCCCACGAAAACCATCGAACGCCCATGAAAGCTGGCGTGCGTTATGTGCGAGTGCACCCTGCAAATGTTTTTGCGCAGGCTGTGTGTGGCCAATTTCATCCTTGCTCGTCGACCCAGACCAAGCCAACCCTAGACACACCCCTAACCCTAACCCTAACCCGAATCCCAACCCCTTAGGGAGCACGAAGTCGGCAGGAGCAGCCACGCGGCTCCGCCGCGTGTTTTGATGGCGTTTTTCCAAACCAAAACATGCGGCCCAAAATTCCAGCCTCGCCCATTAAAACCGGCAACCTGCACAAAACGTTTTGCAGGGTGCACCTGCACATAGTACGCGTCATGAAAGCTTATAAAAGCCAATGAATGCCCATGAAAACCCATGCAAACCCATGGAAGCCATTGAAACTTCTATAGAAGCCCATGAAAGCCCATGAAACTGCTATGCATACCCACGAAAGCACATGAAAGTACTGTAGGAAGCCCATTAAAAAATACCCGCGGGGTTTACGCGGGTTTTCGAGGACGTTCACAACAAAGACGAACATTGCAACTAAAGAGAAAAGTAATTAGGGTTGAACGTAAGTGGAAGGAACTAGCGTACGTCGCCCCACCGACACAGCAGTATACCCCCCCCCCCCCATCGGCGACGATGTGAATGGTGATCAGTATCACACTCGTATGTACGGCGCTGTACAAGACGCCTGCTGCGATAGAGGGGGCACTTTTTGGCTGAAACGTTTTCTGAATGATCTTCTTGTGTCTTAACCCCCAAATCGGCGAACTACTCTACAATTCTTGTGTTGCTATACTTTTTACAATAATAGGCTCTAGTCATGGGATTGTATAATCGGGTACGAGTAGCACTATACTTTTCCTCCAAAACAAATATTTTTGGAGCGAGGTTTGGAGCTCTTCAAGTGGGCGGGAGCTCAGAGAAAAGCATCGTGCACCTCTATCGTATCGTAGCATGCGTCACAATCTCGCGGACTAAACAGCATATGCGTCGGTTAACCTGTGCGAGTCTTGCGTGGGATCAAAACGTTTTATGTGGAAATATTTGAGATAAGAGAAACATGGTGGGATGACGGACGAGGTCTGCGGTCACGAAAAGGAGTTCCCGCAAGCGACACCGTTCGAGACACAACCTTGTTTGAGGCCTGGGCCTGGCTCTAAAATCCTTGCTATATACCTGGTATGTGGCTTAGAGTACGGGGATGCGGTCAGTCAAGGGGCCGTACAGCGGTCTCCGGCGTCCGTATACCACAGTGGGTGGTAAGATGCCACCACCCGCCCTGGGTACGGGGCACGCCCACGACCATCAGGCTAGCGAACGCCACCACGGAGCACCTCATGTGTGTCAGTGACTCCTTAGTGCAACAGCTAGTTGGTTGCTATCGCCGATCTTTATTGTTACCCTCGTGACTAAAAAGTAGAAGATGACAACGAGATATCTGCCCCTCGTGCTGCAAGGATTTTTTGTTGTACTCCTATGGGAGGCATGTCTCGCCCGGGAGTATATACCCCCGCCTCGGACGAATGAAAGACGCATGCTACGGTAGCCTGCATGCAGGCGCACCATGCCTTTTCTGAGGGTGGTTGGTCACTTGATTGTAGTATAGGAGCTCTATACCTCACCCCAAACAATGGTTTCGGGGGAAAAATAAAAGTGCTACAGTACATACATACATACATACATACATACATACATACATACATACATACATACATACATACATACATACATACATACATACATACATACATACATACATACATACATACATACATACATACATACATACATACATACATACATACATACATACATACATACATACATACATACATACATACATACATACATACATACATACATACATACATACATACATACATACATACATACATACATACATACATACATACATACATACATACATACATACATACATACATACATACATACATACATACATACATACATACATACATACATACATACATACATACATACATACATACATACATACATACATACATACATACATACATACATACATACATACATACATACATACATACATACATACATACATACATACATACATACATACATACATACATACATACATACATACATACATACATACATACATACATACATACATACATACATACATACATACATACATACATACATACATACATACATACATACATACATACATACATACATACATACATACATACATACATACATACATACATACATACATACATACATACATACATACATACATACATACATACATACATACATACATACATACATACATACATACATACATACATACATACATACATACATACATACATACATACATACATACATACATACATACATACATACATACATACATACATACATACATACATACATACATACATACATACATACATACATACATACATACATACATACATACATACATACATACATACATACATACATACATACATACATACATACATACATACATACATACATACATACATACATACATACATACATACATACATACATACATACATACATACATACGTACATACCCGATGAGCAATCCCATGCCCAAATAAATAAAATCAAACTAAAAAAAGCAACACGAGAATGAAAGTCCGATGACATGGGGGTTGTTTAGGAGCCCAATTTCATTCATTCAGAAAACATTTCAGTCAAAAAAGTGCTTCGTACCTCTATTGTACGTATATAGCACGGGCCGAAAAAAGTCTTAATCGGCTGATTGATGTCTCGATAGCGGCGAGAGAGAGAGTGAACACACACGCCAAGCGATAAAAGATGCGTGTCTTTGTGTCTCTAGGAAAGGTCTCCCTCGACGAGGTATTTCCAACGCCACCAGTCAGTATGGTCGTGTGTGGTTGCTACCCTTGTTGTTGCGGGGAGAAAAAAATGTTCCGATAAGTCGTCCCGGCGGGTGTGCTATCTTTATTACCGTATAAGGTAGCCTCTGGGTTTGTCCCCCCCCCCTCCCTCTCCCCCCCCCCGAAATTATGATGTAATTGCGGTCGCCCAGCCGCGTTGAACCTGTGAGCTTCTAGCTCCGCTCGTGGGCCGAAAGCTGAAAGATGGGTCCGCTCGTGCGCCCTATAATAAGCTGGACGTTGGCTCCGCTCGTGGCCCGAATAAGCTTAGCCACGCTGCTGGTGGCTCGCACCGACTGGTTCACAAGCGATGAACACGCGTGGTCGGAGGTCATGCTGAAGGATGGATCTGCTCGCCGTGGGCCTGTTTCGATAACACGGGCAGAACCTGGTACTGGTTGCTTGGTGCCGTGAAACGTGAAACAAGACTCCACAATCTGAAGTTCAGATTATGTAGTGCCGAACTCGATCGCACGGCAGTCGTAGAGGGGGTGTAAACGCAAGGTTACGTCCTCTGGTTGCGAATCAAGGTTGCCTCGCGTGGTCGGCTATGTGACGACTGCCGACGACGCCATTTGTGAAGATAGAGGACCACGGCCTCACGGCCGTGGCATCATGCAGTAGTTTAGGCAGTGTGGAGCAAGCCCGACTACTCTGCTGTGCAGGTCCACTCTGGTTACTCTCAATCACTCGCACTCACACACACACGACACGTGTTTGGTTCATATTGTTAGCGGTTTCTTGACTCTCCAGAAGTTCTGAGCAGGAAAGCAAGTATAACATATTCCTCTTCTTCTCAGAGGAATAGATTAATAGTAACGCCTCCACAACAATACAGGGGGAACGGGGATATCATGAATACCATGACAGTTATACGCACTGCAGGCCAGAGAGAGAGATGTGCGGTAGAATCGCCAAGAAGAAGAGCTGCGAACTCTCGATTGTGTACCGGTACCGGCTAAAGGCACCAGGAAAGATCCAGTCGAGATTGTAAAACGTAGCCAATCCATCTCGCCGCATAATTATTAGGTGCCAGTTCAAACCGTTTAGACGTTTTAACACAACTACAGCAGTACGTAGTGCCAATGTGTCACCGTTTCAACTTCTCAACTTTTAACAGACACGTATCATACGTAGCTGACGTAGACACGTATGTATAATACATATGTGAGGGAATGGCAATCCTATAAGGTCAGGACACAGGAATGTCGACGCAAGCCAGAGGCACGCTTCTTCTTGATAAGTTCTTCTTGTTGCTTATCTCATGGAGCTCGATTGCGCATAAGAACAGAGTGCGATGGGAGGGGGCACTCCATACCTAGACTGTCCCCTGAAGCATGTATCTTCATACATGTACTATCTACGGAGACGTTTCCGTTACTATTAATAGCACGTCACATGATCTCATACTCGTAGTAGGTATCCGCGTGTGTACTCATACTGCTATTCTCTAAGGAGACGTTCCCGTTACTAGCACGCCACGTGACTCATACCGGTACGTATTGCACCGCTTTATAGCCGTAGTATGTGATACCCCCACATTAGCCCACCCTGAATAATCGTAGATGCAGATCACACGACGATCGGAGGGGATGACCGTTTCATCCCAGAAATCGGGAAGGGAGGTCGAAGATGCGGCTATTCGAAACAAAAGTAAAAGAGGCTATACATCTACCCCACACCTCGCAATGAGGCTACGACGCCTCACACGTTAACTAACGCGCCGTACCGGAAGAAATACCTACGAAAAGCCAACGGCAAGCGGGCTACGGTGAAGACAAAAGGCAAGTGAACAAACCGGAGCACGAAGGTATCGAAACAAAACAAAGCAGAAAAAATAAACGAAGGTAAAAGCCGGATGCTCAATGTAACAGACTAAAGAGAAAATAATGCACGCCGCTATGCAGAGAAGCAAGGCCCTAAACTTGGACTTGGGCTTGAAATATGACTGCATAGCGTGGGGCCACGGGTCGGGCTGGAGGAAAGACAACAGAAGTCGGCCGGAGGGAAACACGAAAAATAAAAAGGCTGGAAGCGCTACGAAAGTGAGAAGTGTGAAGCAAAGCAAGACCATGGGGGGGTCGGTAACTGATTACGCGTGCACCGACAACAACGTGGGGCCGATTGCGAAAGAGGGACCTGGAAAACTAGGTGGCAAACCCACTACAAGCGCAAGCTGAGACGCAGCGAGATGACACGTTCGAAAACGAGCGAGGTCAACAGGAAATGCCTCGTATACCGCGAGATGAAAAGAAGAAACGAACAAGCCCTAAACTATACTGCAGGGGTTGAAGCTACGCGTACGGAGCAGGAAAGAGTACTCGCGGTTGCGGTTAAGGCAGATATGCTGTTGTCAGAAAGGCCAAGAAAATCCAAACGCTCGGTACGATGCAACAAAAAACAGAAAAAATGAAACCCGTGTCGAAACAGACACTCAGAACAAAACAAAACAGGGCGTGAAGATATAAGCCCAAGTATAAATACGGTAGTACCACGGTCCGGCGGCCTTCATGGGGAAGAAGCTGCGGGAGCGGCGGTGTAAGTTGAAAACACCTGCTGAGCTATAGGGGTAAAAGATCGATCGATTACCCAGCCCAGGGTAATCCTTATAACACTCTCCCCCCCTCTGAACGGCGGGATATTTGGGACGTCGGTACCATATACGGCCGTACGTTGACCTACCCGCTCCGTTTCAATACCTGGGGAACGAGGGAGACGTGTTGTTTTGGGGACGCACGCGCAAGCGTTTCTATAAAAGAAACGTTCAAAGTGAGATTCGAACCCGTGTCCTGCCGACGACGTCAAATGTGAGGGAATGGCAATCCTATAAGGCCAGGACACAGGAATGTCGACGCAAGCCAGAGGCACGCTTCTTCTTGATAAAGTTCTTCTTGTTGCTTATCTGATGGAGCTCGATTGCGCATAAGAACAGAGTGCGATGGGAGGGGGCAGTCTATACCTAGACTGTCCCCTGAAGCATGTATCTTCATACATGTACTATCTACGGAGACGTTTCCGTTACTAGCACGTCACATGATCTCATACTCGTAGTAGGTATCCGCGTGTGTACTCATACTGCTATTCTCTAAGGAGACGTTCCCGTTACTAGCACGCCACGTGACTCATACCGGTACGTATTGCACCGCTTTATGGCCGTAGTACGTGATACGATCACACATACAATAAATATCACCTAGAAAGAGCACCTGCCACTATTTAATCATATTAACGAGCTTATACACGAGTACATCCGCCCGTAGCGCGTGCCATCGCACAGAACAGAGTATCACATGCAGCTCGCGGGGATGTGTATACTGGTTGACGCAGTCTGTGGTGGTAACCGTCATCGATGAGCGGTCTACGCCCTTCGATGGTATCCAGTTGTTGCTGTTGGTGATTAAAAAGGCTGCAACGACAGAAAGACCAAACGACACCACACTCATAAAAACAGGTAAAAAAAACGAAACAATGCCGGTCGCCCCGGTCAGCTTCAAAGACTACTACCATTGGTACCCAAGATCGAATCCCACCGTGGTGAGATATTTTGTCTTTATTTAAAAAAATAAAAAGGAACCAGTTGCTGAGAGCGCCTTCGTGGCGTGGGTAGGCGGAATCCGACGCAAGTCGACGAGGGAAGAAAGTGCTGAAATCTTCTCGCGATACGTAAAAAGCAAGGCAAGAACCGTAGTGGGGGAGGAGGGAGAAGAGTCTACTTTGTGACCCCGGATCTGAGTAACGACTAAGGAGAGAGAAAGGAACGGCGAAGATAATAAATGGGATGGAAAAAAAAAAAAAAAAAAGCAGTTCCTGGACGAAAAATGTCGAAAAGCGTACCCCCCGCCCCCCTGTTTGGGTCTCGAAAAAGAGGATCTAGTAGCTACTGTAGTAGTGGAGTATCTTATCTTCTTTTTAGCGTGCACCCCAAGGCTGTGGCCTTCCCTAAAATATTGCCGTTCTCCAGGCGCATGTCATGTATATTTTCGGGTCGTCGTCGAAGTTGCTGCGTCAAGAAGAACTGGCTGTGTACGTTCTTCCCCGTCAGTCCCAGTGTAGGTAAATATTTATCGGGCCTGAAACAGAGCGCAAAAAATGGGCTTAAAAGCTCTGGATTATCGTTCATCTGCATAATAAATGAATAAAACTTCGAAACACGGATCTTGGGGTGCAAATTCCTTGCCTTTATTTCAAATTCGTATCTGTGTGCTAACGAAACGCCTACTGCGTGCTACGTGCGGCTACTTGATACCTGGTCGTACTTGACAACACTTTCTTTTCCTGAGGGAACAAACAAACGCCCCCTTAAGGGTTACATATAGTCGTATAATACGGTGTACGTATAGCGGTAATTCGTAGATATGACCCATAATATGAGCTTCCGCACCACGCTACGTACCGCAAACCGTACACGCTCGACGTACGTTGTTGGATAAGACACTCATAATGTAATGTATATGTAAAAAACCGTTAAGCGGGAGGGGGTCGAATTACCCAAAATCCCTGCGCACGCGAGCCTCCAGTAGTGCAGTTTCCCCGAGCCAGTGCTCGCGAACCTCAAGCTACGTTATACAAAATAGACCAGGTATATCTTATGATGAGCTTCCTTTCGCTCTTGTTTTTGCAGACAGACATCTACTCGGCGTTATCCTACTTTCGTCGAAGACACGAAGAACAAAAACTTGAAGAGTTTTTTCCGCCACTGCTGTCCCACGATCTACAAAAGGGCTATATTATGTTTTGTGGTGCTACGAAAAACGAAACGGGCCCACCATTTTCCCCAACCTCTCCGAAAACAACCAAAAAAAACTCTCGAAGTGGCACCATGTACGCATGTATACATGTGTTTACCGTTTCTGAACCAAGTGCAGTTCCGTTGGCAGCACACTACACGAAGCCCCCTTTTCCTTACGCGGGCTATCAAAACGCCCGACCTTAAAAAAAAATGGTTTCGTCGAGTCTCGTTCCAACAACCCCCTTTCACTGCCTACCGTAAGATGAGTCCCGCACTATATATCCAACTATATCCCCAAAAATGCGATGTGGGTTGTGCAGCTACAGTAGCAGTTCTAAAGGCGTTATTTTTCCACCCTTTTGTCTCCAACAATCACACATATGTACCATGTATGGGCTCTACCCTCCTGTGTTTGCGCCGATACTTCAGGCTTTATGTTTCGCCTTCTTCCCCATTTCGTATCGCGTGGGCCGTATACACCCGCAATAACATGCAACCCCTCCCTCCCCTTCCCACCCGCTGCCGCTGACTTTAAGAGACTGGGCAAGCTACGTAGCGGGCTGCTAACAGCTGATTGGCCGATGACGGGTGACACTCGGTTGTCGGTGCTCCTCATCAAACGATCGGGCCCTCCCCTCTACTACGGTCATACGGCTACGGCCATGCATGAAAATGAAGTACACCCCCCCCCGCCCCCCTCGCGCTCATGCTCTTGCAACTAATTGATCATCAACCAATTGGCGGGGGATGATGTCTGTTGTTGGTGCATTCCCCCCTCAACAACTGCTGCAGGCGAAAAGCCTCCCGAGGCAACTCCCTTGGCGTGGTGTGACATGATGGCGAGCTCTGGCCGGCCTGTACCCGTTTTCCCCCCTCTACCGAACCTAAATGCAGGCGAAGGGCTTGAAGTCCCCCTCGCTAACCTTCTTCGCGTGGCGAGCGTTTCTCACGGAAATCCACAACGCCAGCATCGCGCCGACGAACCCGACGACGGCCAAGGATACGGCCGCCTCCGCCATGGTTTCGACGCTCTCGGAGACGCCTCGAGAGTCGGAGGCGGCGGCGGCAACAACGCCACCGGTGGCGCCGTTATTATAGTCGTCACCCTCGCTGTCTTCGTCGGAGCCAGCTGTCGCGCCAGCCTGTGCGTTCTGTTTTGTAGGCATGTGCGTGTGTTGCGTGCAGGGAGAGAAGGGGGCGCGCATCTTGTCAGAGAAGGGCGAGAGTCTTGTTGTAACATTGTACGTAACCCGCGGGGGGATTGTTCCGATGTACTGGTTCTTTTAAAACTGTCAGTAGCTACTCGTACTCGTATATACGTAGCTGCTGTGTACCGCTGTGCTGAATATGCGTCATTGTAATACAACTAACTACTGTAGAATGTCGTTGATGCTGTCGTCTCGTCTCGTACCACGTTACTACTATTCAGATATACTGGCTCGTCCAAGGTCATACTACAGTACTGCTGCTGTAGGGCGCTACTGAATAGTATTGTTCATGAGAACAGGCTGCGCTTGGCGTCCGAGCGAGTTGTTTTTCCGATGTACTGGTTCCTCGGGCAGTAATAGTCGCTTCGTACGGGATATTGGCCATGACAGTAGGCTATACTCTTTCCTATACCATGTACTGCTCTGTCTGGAAAAGTTGTACTCAGGGAGACAAATCGCGCGTTATGCCAGGTAAAAAGTTGTTGTTCGGATCTACTATCAATCAAAACAGACTGTACCAGCAGGTATCATACTAGGCTACTGTTGTTGTCTTTACCAGGTACATCATACCTGCTGCCACTCTGTGGGATGTTTACTGGGGTATACAGTTGTCGCTACTGTGAGCATGTATTGATCAGATTTATTGAGATACACAGTAGTAGTAGTACTCGTAGTCGATACTGCACAGGTCTTGTACTGATCAGATTTGTCGGGATATTTATTACGGAGGGCCGTAATAAATAGGACCAAATATTGTTATTAATAGTAAAAATAAGTAAATATATAGGTTTTTGTTTGTAAAATAGGCCCCCTACGTATGTACTACCAAATGTTGTACGTAAAAATACGTAAATCTATTGTTTTTTGTGTGTGTAAAATACGTCCCCCACTACCAAATGTTGTACGTAAAAAAAGGTAAATATATAGGTGTTTTGTGTTTAAAATAGCTCCTATTTACTATGCTCCCCCGTAGCAAACAGTATTCGCTACAGGTACTCAACATGTATTGATCGCTCCGAGTACCTGTAGCGAAAGAACAAAACCACAGAAGAAACGAAAAGAGAGGTCTACTACACCACGTACTATCAACAGGCCATGGGAGTACTGCTGTTCAGCTTGATGTTTTTTGTGTTGCTCTCAGGTTTTGGATTAGTTACGAGTAGGTAGAGAGAGACCTCCTTGAGTGACAAGAGGACAGAAAATATCTACGATAACGGGGGACTATAGGAAAAATAGGGTCAAATATGGTTCGTAAAAAGGGGTGAATACATACATACTGGTAGGTTTTTGTGTGTACCCTGTAGCTCCTACATATTTACAATGGTCCCCCGTGATAGAAACTATCCCCCCCCGCAACATGCATGCAGCGTACTTGGAAAACCACTCCGTCCCCTACGGGTAGCTTGTGCCAGAAGGGAGACAACGCGCGTGTTTTGCGAGGGAAGGGCGGCGACTCTCGTCCCGCGCTAGGTGTGTGTCTAGGGGTTGCGGTTAGCTTCTGCCTTCTGAGGCGAAATTTTCTGACCCTTGAGACCCGTGGTACGCTAGAGGTAGCACGGACCAACGCCCAAACGGGTAGGGTGGATCGTAACTGATTCGAGTCTGGCGGGAAGGCTTCTTGGCCTGGGCTTTTGTTTGGTGGATGAGCTTCGGCAAGTTTCACACTACCCGGAGAGTTGACTCTTCGGGTGGCTATCCCCACCGCACCGGGCCCCTTCGGGTTGTCAGGTCGGGTCAACATACTCAAGCGTCTCCGGAGTGGTAAGTATCAGGGGCTGATACCTCCGAGGGGGCATGGAGTGAATTGACACACGACACGCAGTGAGACGTGGAAGTGTGGAGGGCTTAAGCTTTATTTTTACCCATCCGCCGGAGGATGAAAACAAAAAACAAGAAAAAAAAAGTAGCACGTTTTGGCCAAAACAAATTCTGAATGACGGAAGGGGCTCCTTAATCCAAAAACGTCGGAATTCGATATTTTTGTGTTTCCAAAAAAATCGTTGTTTCGTTACTCGTTAGGCCATTGGGATTGTTCATCGGATCGTAGCGCTTTTGTTTTCCTCCTGAATCAGTTTTCGGGTGGGGTATACAGCTGCTCAAGTGATAAGTGACCACCCTTCGAAGGCAGAAACATGGTGCACCTCTATTATCGTAGCATGCGCCTTGGCCTTCCTCGAGGGAGAAACGACTGGTGGTTAGAATGGTAAGCTTCTCGGGTTGTGCTCGAGTGAGTCACGACTGGTTTGAATGACAAGCTTCTCGGGTTGTGCGAACCACCGTTCTTCCAAGGCATTCGTATTCCTGTTGGGTGAGATATTGAGCTTCACGCGTGAGGAGCTCAGAAAAGCAAGCCGCCACCCCTATAACTAATACGTAAATACAAGGTGGCATTTCGTGGGCGTTTTTTGTTTTTCGGGACTACTATATACGTACTGGTATTCGGTGCTGAATGCTCATCATGATCACGACGATAGACTATTTGTCGTGTTGCCTCTGCATCCGATACTTGGTCACAACCCCTATAAGGCTGCGTCACAGGGATACACAAAAAGTTGGAAAGACATTTTCTCCTTCGGAGTACCATAAGCAATAGCCACACAAAGCAGTTTAACACAGGCCATGGTCTACTTTAAGCTATATAGGCATATGTATGATATATCCCCGTGTTTGCGTGCTGTACTGCTGTTTCAGGTATTGCGGCAGACCGGGTAGCAATACACCATCATTCAACACACCATCACCCGACCCAGTCAGTGCCTACCCTCCGGTGAAGCAACGACGTACAGTGCACTTCGCACTACAGTGGGAACGCAGTCTGTGGAGGCTCTCCTGCGCCCTGGGCCTATACTAACCTGCCCGAGTCGTCGGTGCTACGATGTCGTGTGGACTCGTGGCGGCAAGGAAAACACTACTACCGCTATCGGTATAGAACGTTCTAAACATATACTTCGTATCCAATCAGCGATGGATGGATCATCGACACGTACGTACGTGTAAAAATACTTTCTGTTTTCTTTTTTTCTTTTTTCTTTGGCTTGTTTTGTCACCACGGGGTAGACGTCATGGGCATGATGAGCTGTTACGATCGAAGTATAATACATAACACACAGCTGGCAAAATAGGAGTTCCGACGAAACCCTCGATCTCACAGCAGCTGTAGGTTTTAAGTTTTACTGGTATGAGTATACATATAATATAATAGTGTGCACAATTCGATGCGAGTCGACGAGGGAAGAAAAAGCTGAAGTCTTCTCGCAATAAAAATGCAAGGCAAAAACGTCAGGGGGGGAGGAGGGAGAGGAGCCTACTTTGTGACTCCGGATCTGAGTTACGACTACTGATAGGGAGGAGAGAGAAAGGAAGGGCGACGAGATAATGAATGGGATGGAAACAAATAACAACAAAAAAAAAGTGTGAAAACATCGTTATTGCTGCTGGTTGTGCACACACCTCGAGCGCCGTGATGCGGATCTCGTGATCCGCGACCTTCTCGTCGCTGTGCGTCGGCACCCACTGCACGCGCTCGGTCCCGGGGATCTCCAGCGTGTGCACCACTTCCTGTTGACCGTGCGTGCGTGCGGTTAATGGTTGAATGTTGAAAACGACGGAAGAACGAACGAGAGGAACAAAAACAAAAAAAAGGCGGGCAGGGCAGTCAGTGGATTCGATCAAGTATCACACGGTTTACACGGCACAGCGGTGGTGATTATATTCAAGACAACGATTGACGTGGTGCAAATGGAAGATAGAGACCCCCCCCCCTGAACATGCCTCGCGAATTATTATTTTTACAGTTTCGCAAGATATTGTGGTACCCGAGAGCCCGCACAATCAGACGTGCTCCGTCCTGGCATCGCAGGGCTGCGAGGGTCTATGGTCATACGACTACGGCCATGCATGACATGAGTACCCGCCCCTCCCCAGCTGCTCCCACTAAGGCCATGCATGACATGAATAACCCCCCCCCCCCCCCCCGCAGTTCAAATACAGTGTGATAATCGATATCCCTCCAAAACATTAGACGAATGTGACCTGGAGACGTTTAGTGCGCTTGATGAGAATATCCTTAGCGAAAACAATATCGACATCCTACGTGACAGGTAGTAGGTGGTGGACGCAAAGGGCGAACCAGGCAGGGGATAAAAGCAGCAAAGCTATTTTTTATTTTACGTCACGCATGGGAAAACATACGTAGTGATCGCCGAAATGTTGGAGCCCAAATGTTGAAGCCAAAATGTTGGAGCCCAAATGTCGAAGGTGTATCTAGCAGGAATAGGAACGCTGTTCCGTCTCGAATGGACTGCGTGGTGAATGCTCAAATGACTGAGCAAGCAACTAATGAGTCCGGACCCGCCCACAGCTCACGCGTTCAGGCACACTGTGACGATCAAGAGACGCATGCTACGATAGAGGTGCACCATGTTTTTTTCTGAGCCCCCCACTTAAGGAGCGTCATACCTCACCGAAAAAGTGATTTTGGAGGAGAGTAAAAGTACTGCCGGATGCGAAATATCATGACCGTAGTATACTCTGAAACAGTATTCGTCACAAAAATAAAATGAAAAAACGACGAATTTGGGTTGAGGAGCCCGATCGTTCAGAAAACGATTCAGCCAAAAAGTGTCACTGGGACCTCTGCCGCAGCACACGTCAAGATGTCATGTGAAAGACAACTCGAGGGGGGTAACAGACGTGCGAAACTGCCCCGCAAAAGGAAATTCGGTTGATCCCGAGGTCCTTTTCCTTTTTCTCCGTTCCAGTTTTTGGTTCCGTTCACCTCCCTCCTGCGTGTTGAGCATGATCGATGTTCCCCTCCTGCGTGTTGAGATCAATGTTTTACGGTGCGTACGTATACGTACTGACCCTGCACAACGTATGGTAACGGCAGATAGATAAGAGGACATACATTTATCTGTACCAGGTAGTAGATCGTGATCTGTACCGCATTTTTCTGCTTCACCTGTGTGTCGAGATCGATGATGGCCACCTGGGTGTAACCACCAACCCCGGCGGTATCATGGGAAGGTGTCATCGCGTAGTGCGACCCGCGGGCGACCGGGCGATGTTTAGCCCCCGCGCCCACGACAATCTGGACAACCTCGATGTCATCGGCGCTGCCTCCCGCCTGGTTGACGTATGCGGCCGTGCAGGTACCGCGCGTAACAACAGACAGAAACAAAATATTAGTTTTCAAGCTCACCTTTGGAACTATTTGCAGTCATTTTGAGGGAGTGCATTTTACATTAATTTAGAGCTGGAAAAAAAAGCAACATCAGCAACAGGGTTACATGATACCCTTTATTCGTGATTGACGAACGTAAAATGCTAGATGTTAGCGTGTTGTAGGTTTTCGGGCGACGACATGTATGTAATGTCTGGATCTGGCTTTCTTTGGTCAGTAGGCTGCTGTATATATAAAGCGTGTCGTACGTTTTGTAGATGAAACGTCTGTATCGGTGTTTTTTGTTTTCGTCGATACAGACGCGTGTGCCTCCCGACCCGCTATGAGTAGCGTCTAACATCGGCGTGCTGTCTATATATATACTTCGAGTGCATATAGACGAACGATCTTTCTATGTATGTGTCTGTCTATATGTAGGAAGTGTACCCCTAGACTGTATACGCAAATATTCGTATTTACATCTGACATCTGCCCATGTACCCACCTACCTATACATATAATAGCTACTATCGGAATGCCGCACCTCGAAAGCAGCGGAGACCTGTGCAAGATCGATCATAATCACACCCGCTTCGAGGACCTTCTCGAAGGTGTGCACCGTTTTCGTTGGCGGTGTTTGGCGTTGTTCGCGTTGTTGTCGCGGTTCGTTCATGTGTCCCGTGTCGTCGTCATCGCAGCCAGTCGCCGCAGCACAATAGGAACGAGGCGAGCAAAACAAAGCACGGAGTCAGATTTGTCAGTTTTCCTACCCTTTGCATCCGACACCAACGTGTAGCAATTTCTGTAGCTTTAACGTTGATCGCTCATAAGCGCTCCGAAAGAAGGTCACGGGAACGAAACGAGCCTTGTCTATGCACAATTTTTTTTGTTGTTGTTAGTCCAGCTGCAATCTGACAACGTCGGCAGCGCTTTTGTTTCAACCATACCAACCACAAGTACTAGGGAAACTACTACTAACTGTATTGCTGTAGAACCCATTGACTTCAAACATGAAAGTTGTCGTCAATCAGACATGAATACGTAGGGCAGCCCCGCTCATGAATGACTCTACTGACTCCTACATCCGATGTTTCACCAAGCCAAACCTGAAGGGGTGGGGCATTTGCGTATGCCTCTGTTAGTGTTAGCATTATTGTCTCTTTGTTTATTGTATCCTCACGTTTACTTTCAGGCTCAATTCGTATGATACGTAGGAAGAGTTACTGTGAGGGTGTTACCTACTGAGCTATACTCGTAGGGGTAAAATGTCGACCAGATACCCCGCCCAGGGTAATCTTTACTCTCCCCCCCTCTGAGCGGCGGGATCTTTGGGACGCGTTTACGGCCGTACGTTGACTTACCCGCTTCGTTCCAATGCCAGGGGAACCAGGGAAGAATGTTTTCTAATGGACGCACGCGCAACCGTTTCTAAAAAGGAAACGTTCGAAGTAAGATTTGAACCCGTGTCCTCGACGGCGTCAAATGTGAGGGTATTACCTGCTGAGCTATCGAAGGGGTGAAAGATCGATCAATTTCCCAGCCCACGGTGATCCCTTATCACATTTCTCTCAGTGGATGTTGGGACTACAACCGGTACAGTGGCCGTGGTTGTGAGACACTAATGGTCGCCAAGGAACAGCCCAAAGAAATGATAACTACCTGGTACAGTTTACCGACCTGTTTTACACCCGGTACCACTGTGTTCGTAAATGAATACCGGTGTGTACTAACCATATATATGGTGTTCCCACGCCTACCTTAAGGTGACATGAAAAGGCTTCAAAAGACGCGTGCGGTATGCTACCTTTTGGCTCCATAGCCCGAACGCGCCAGACTTCCACTCTTGTGTCTTGTTTTTTCGAGTGTGTACTTATTAAGCCAAGTACAGTACCGGCCCGCTCATAAGAAACCAGAAATCGGGCTTAGGCCGACTTTCTTATTCGAGAAAAGGGGTGTGTCCCACACTTACTTCAGTATAATAGCTGTCGATTTTTCTTATTTTCCCCGTAGTGTTTAGGCTGAGTTTCTTGTTGGGCACTTTCTTATGGGAGGGCCGGAAGTTGTAGGATTGTTCAATCAGGTACGAACGAACGTACGTGGTACTTTTATTTTCCTCCAAAATCATTTTCGGGTGGCTTACCGTTGAGTTTAGAGCTCCTCCTCAAGTCAGGCAGAAGCCTCGGACAAAAATGGGGGAACCTCTGTAACATGGGTGTCCGTTCAAAGACGGAAGGTGGTGAACCAAAACCCCGCGCACCAAAGATTACACTTGAAGAACCCACGAGTACTGCACTTCTGCTTCACGCTCTTCTAGGGGGGGGCATTGTAACCAGGACCCGTCACAACCACAAAAACCCATATATTCTAGTTTGTTTACTAAGCATATTTTACCCTGATTACCATGTGCCCCCGTACTAACTGCTGTATGAATGAATAGCAGTAGTAGTGTGCTGGTAGTAGTCGTGCACCTGTTCCTCCTGGGCGATGATTGCCCAGTAGTCCTCCAACGTGCTGTCGGGTCCCCAGACGTCCTCGCTGTCCTTGGGCCAGAAGGTGACTCTGCCGGGCATGTGGTCCACCTTTACGTCAACAATCCTGTCCGATCAAGGCGAATCGAAAGGACAAAAAAGTGGAAAGGGAACACGTGAGCGTTACCACAGATGGGTGTATACCTCAACATCCTGTCGTTTTGCGTACTCGTATATATGTATGTACGAGTTTTCCTTCCGGAGAGTGGGGCTCTAACTTTAGGTGACGCAAAACCAGCACCGGTACGTGCGCTTGGTGGTTTTTTATTGTAGTGTGGACAAAAGGAGGTATGAAACACTCACTTCACACGCGGGACACGATAGAGGTAGCCCTTTTTGGCTGAAAGGTTTTCTGAACGATCGAGCTCCTTAACCCAAACTGGTCGGACTTTTTTCATTTTTGTGTTGCAATATTTTAAATAGTAGACTCAGGTAAGGGCCCGTTTTAACGAAGAAAAAAACAAATCCAAATTGAAACAAAAAAAAAATTCAAATCCGCTTTTCATTGGTCAACACACGCACCAGCACCAAAGATTAGGATCTTGGGGCATAATATTGGGTGCTGGTGCGTGTGAATTTGAATTTTAGTTCTTCCAAATCGAATTTATTTTATACTCGTTAATTCGGGCCCTAAGGAGGTTGCTCATCGAGTAGCACTTTAAATTTCTTCCAAAACTTCTATTTCGTTGACTTACGGAGCTCTTCAAGTGATGAGCTCAGAAAAAAGACAAGAGGCATCTCTGTCGTAGCATGTTTCGCGTCGGTAGGTTGGACGAATCACGATGTACAGGAGATAGATCACCTCGACGATTTATTTGTCGTTGTTAGAATTCCCACAAGAAGAGTCGTCCCGTATACTCAAGTATATCATACAGATCTTGCTCCGATAACACACGAAACATGTTCGCGAGAGAGAGAGAGCCGTGTCATACAGATCACGTAAATCACACAGATCCTACAGATCAGGGATGTATCTGCTCCGACAGATCTACATCACATAATGAGGGTCTGATACGATATGGTATGACATGATCTGATCTGATCTGTTCGATGTTTGAAGGATAGTGCAGCTCATACAGGCCAGGGATGTATGTGGCCCCGAAAGACCTGGCCAATGAATTGATGATCTGATCTGATCTGATCTGTATGATCTGATCTGATCTGCTCTGTTCGACATTTGAAGCACTCACAAGGTGTCTCCTCCGTCGACGGGCTTGAGGAAGTGGACGTAGTTTAGGTTCTTGTTGGTCAAGACGATGAACCTTCAGACCAATACAGAACGCCAGCAAAGCAAAGCCACGTCGCACAGGGGGGGGGGGGGGGGGGGGCGAAGGCAATGAGGCAATGACTTTTTTTCTTCGGATGGGAGGCGCCGGCTCTTAGGGGAATTAAATGCCGGATTATGGAGTATAGGTAGCTAACTTGCGTGTGTTCTTTAGGAATGCTGGAACGGGGCTGGCTGTGAGAATGTAGGTCAGCCCCGGCTTCGTTTCCCGCTATGTGTTTTGCCTCTTCGAGCGAGGGGTGACCAGTGTCACTATATTTATTTGTCGCAAAAAAAAAAAAACATAAACATGAAGTGGACGGCTTTAGCTACGGTAGGCGGGCGACGGCGCACAGCGGGACAGGGGGCGCGGGAGGGGGCGGTGCACAAGAAGCCACACATTAGTTTTGACGGACCGCGCAGGGTAAGCAGAGGGCGGTAGGTGAAAGGGAAACCGAAGGGAAACTCTATCAACAAACAAACCAAAAACCATATGTATGGCGTGCAAATGTGGGGGCCGGGGGGGGGGGCGTGTGTGGTGGTGGTGGCGGTACTCTTATTGCCACGCATGACCGCAGTCGTATGGCCATAGACCCCCACACCCCTACAATGCCGGCACGCAACACGTCGGGTTTTCACTGACCAGGCAGGCATTGCTTGCTTGGGGAGGGAGATAGGGAGGGGGGTGTTACTCTGATGTCATGCATGGCCATAGTCGAATGTATGGCCGTATTTACACCCTCGCATCCCTCCCATGCCGGGACGGCTCCAAAGGAGAGAAGGGAGGGAGGGAGGAAGGGAGGGAAGGAGAGAAGGAGGCTAAACTTGTGAAGAAGCCGTTTGGAGCGGCGGCTGGAATCAACGACAACAAGGACGAGGGGGAGGAGAACAAGAGCGGTAGCCGTGACGAATCCGACAATCGCGGCGACAAAATATTAACGCCAAGGGGGGGAAAGCAAAGCCAAGTGCGCACCTCTCGTCTGGAGTGCCGTAAACTTGTCCCTGAGCCCCAAACGAATCTCCGTAGAGCTCGTTGAGCGCAGGTGACACAAGCCGGGCGACCGGTTTCAGGGTGACCACGTCAACCTCCCACGCCGACCCGCTGCAGATCGTTCCTGGACATTTACGGGAGAAGGAAAACTCAGATATGTATCCATGCTAGTTCAAGGTTCCTCCCATCGGAATTGTGGGTCACCTCAAAAAGTCGGCGGTGTCGCAAGCTGAAAGGGGAGAACGCAGCAGGCGTTTATATCTCGTGCCAGTTACTCGTTGCGGAGCCATCGGGCGAGAACGAAGAACATACAAAAAAAACTAAAGAAAGAAAGGTAAAGAAAAAAATAAATAAAAATAGCCACCGCGCATGTAACCGGGCAAGTAATAACGACCAGCCCAAACGAATCACACGCAATACCAAGTCTGGGTATTAGTGGCATACCATGTTTGATATCCTCCCATGCGTGGGCTTCAAAATTCAACCTAGGAATAGAAAGGAAAGCTGCGTAGTTGTCGTTTTGTGTTTTCAGACGTTTTATGGAGTCGTCAGTGCACCGTCATCGCAACGGGTTCTACTACAGGGGTCCGCATCTGAGATGGACCTGTTTTTTTTTTTTCATGCCGATAGTTTTACTGAAAGAACGAAGGCAACAAATCACACGCCGTTTGTGTCCAACGGCGGTGCCGTGAGTAAAACTGAAAATTCGCGTTCGCGTCTTTTTGTTTTTCGTGTCTTTTTTGTTTTAGTGTTCACCTTCGACGGCAGATTTCGTATGGGATTCCGAATGGCCAATTTTTAATACACCTATTTTCCGAAGGCTATGAAAATCACATTCTGGACAACACATTCAAAATATGATCAAGGAGAACAGTCGGGATTGGCGATACGATCATCGTGCAACTTGTTTTGATGAAAAAAAAACATTTTGGATGGCACTGAAAATGTTTCCGTTCCTGGGTTTTTTCCTTACAGCCTGTAAGGAAAAAACCCAGAAACGGAAAGAAATTCAGTGCCATCCAGAATGAATATTTTCCACCAAAACAAGTTGCATGATGATCGTATCGCCTATCCCGACTCTTCTCCGTGATTATATTTTGAATGTCTTGTCTAGAATGTGATTTTTCATAGCCTTCGGAAAATTAGTGTATTGAAAATTGGCCATTTGGAATCCCATACGAAATCTGCCTCCGAAGGTGGATACTAAAACAAAAAATACACGAAAACCAAAAAGACGCGAACGCGAATTTTCATTTCTACTCACGGCACCGTAGGACACAAACGACGTGTGATGTGTTGCCTTCGTTATTTCAGTAAAACTATTGACATAATTGAAAAAAAACAGGTCCATCTCAGATGCGGACCCCTGTTTCCCCGTGGGGGGTGTACAACATGTCGTGCATGGCCGTAGTCGTATGACCATAGACCGTCGCATCCCTAAAATGCCGGGACGAAGCACGTTGGGTTTTCACCGACCAGGCGGGCATTGAATCCACCAAGCGCGTAGCGCCGTGATGAATTGAGCGAGTCGCATGGAGGGTGAGCTGCATCCTGCTAAGAATCGCCTGTGAGGCGGATTTGCGTATGGACGACAGCCTCCAACGAATTGACCAGATTACTGGTGTGGCGACTTCCAGAAACAGCACTGGGTGTTCCTACCCGGGTCGCCTTCTGGGGAGCCTAACGACATACGCACTACGTGAGACGATCATCCCCCTTGTGCGGACGGGGGCCTAACGACATACGCACTACGTGATACGGTAATCCCCGTTGTGCGGACGGGGGGTGCATTTCCCAAAACAAAGAAGCGTGAAGGCATGTGAAAACTGCGAAGAAAGTAGGGTGGTCGCTCAACCGAGTGCCTCTGAACGGCGGAAAACAAACGAACGACAAACGACCCCCCACTCTACAAAGTAGCACCAGTCGTAGAAATTCTACAGCGCGCACGCCGTTGCTCACCGTCTGTATAGGATTCTTCGATACAAGTTCCCGGCTGCGAGCACTCGATGTACAAGTGCTGGTTCACGTAGGAGTAGTCGATGCCGTGAGTCCTGGTTAAATCGACGGCGGACGAGGGCGGGGGAAGTTACGATCGGAAAGTACACCTAATGGCCGATATCTCCTGGATTCCAGAAGCGGATGAACATGTTCTGTCCCCTTGAACCTAACTGTCCCCTGAACCCCAACTACTGCTGTAATGGTAGTCCCAATGCCCAAGATACTGCAGTCCTGACACTTGATTTACCTGATATCGCAACACCTGTTAGCCGTGCCATGTCCCGGAGACCAGCGGCTGGTGAAAGCTCTCTCTCTCTATGTCCCCGCTAACCTACTGTACTTACTGCATGTAGCCCCGAAGCCCGCTTCTACTGCAGTCCCGACACCCAACCTACTGATATCCCCATAGCAGGGGGTTACCTTTCACGCTTAACGCATACCCACGGGTAGACCTACGGACTGAACCTACCTACTGTGTGTAACACCTGGTATGGCATCAACGCGCGAGTCACTACCAGCACACCCCCTGACACGAATTCCCGAGCCGATTTGAGTAGCACAATTTTGATTCAAAATTATGCTCCTGACCGCCGGGAATATATTTTTTTTCATCTTTTTTTAAAACCACATTTGTTTTCCCAGTGATTTTCGTTTTATGCCTATCATGTGCCATCATATGCCATACGATTCTTCATCGCGAGGGCGGCGTACGATGTTTCTTGAAAGGTCCATTTTTGGACGGGCTATGGAGCGCTTCTAGGCTATAATCAAGTCAAAAACAACCTCAGAAAAACCAAGATGCACCTTATTCGATCACAAAACCATAACCAACTGGGTCAGTTTTCAAGTTTGGTGTAAGGCTTTTTTTGGTAAAACCGGGACATTTCGTTTGCGTCCCCGGATTTAGCCGCCAGTTGCCGTACGTCAGCGGATTGCCCATTTGCGGCACGGCTCAGTTGATCAACAGCGGTTATCCCCCCATTTTGTTCTGTCAAGAATATTGAGAGGGTTTTATGTAAGGTTTCTTGTGTGGTGTGATTTGGTTTGGTGATCTGGTGTGGTGTGGTATTGGACCCTGGGCTGGGTAATCGATCAATATAATACCCCTCCTGTAGTTCAGTAGGTGACATCTTCACACCTGGCGTCGTCGAGGGCACGGGTTCGAATCTCACTTCCAACCTTTGGTTTAGAGGAACACTTGCGCGTGCGTCCCTAAAAACATGCCTCCCTGGTTCCCCAGGTATTGAAACGATAAGCAGGTTATTATGTAGGTCACCGTACGGCCGTATACAGCCAGTACCGACGTCCCTAAGATCTTGCCGTTCAGATGGGGGGAGAGTGTTATAAGGATCACCCTGGGCTGGGTAATCGATCGATATGTTATCATTACGTATAGCTCAGTAGGTAAAACCTTCACAGTATATGGTATGGTATGGTATGGTATTGTATGGTATCATACGTGTATGCTATGGGATGTTGTGGGGTTATTGCTTGTTTAGCTATAGGAGTAAAATATCGATACATTACCCAGCCCAGGGTAATCTTTATATCTCTCTCCCCCCTTCTAAACGGCGGGATATTGTTCGGGACGTCAGTACCGTATACGGCCGTACCTTGATCTACAAGTTTCGTTTGTTTTGTTTCCAGGGACGCACGCGCAAGCGTTACTAAAAAAGAAACGTTCGAAGTGAGATTTGAACCCGTGCCATCGGCGACGTCAAACGTGAAGGGTATTACCTGTTGAGCTATAGGGGTAAAATATCGATCCACTACCAAGCCCAGGGTGATCATTGTAACAGTGCCGAGGCAGGGACCACATTTCTTTTATCAGGTATGCCGCGGGACGGACCCCAACAAAAAACAGCAAAACAAAGCGCTCCCTACAAAAAACAGGCGGCTCCTCACTCCTCACCCAGCGCATTCGTAAGGGGCACCGTCCAGCGTCATGCTTATATTCTGGACCATCGTGCGCTTCTCCAGGTCTAGCTCGAAGAGGTACGGCTCCTCCTCGCTGGTGGCGAAGGCTTGGTCCTGCGGTTTCCAAGGTGGTACGGGAAAAACAAAAAACAAGTTGAGAAAAAAAAACGGCCGGGACTGGTGGCGAATAGAGAGCATAAATAAATAAATGAAGCGAACGAATAATGACTGCATTTGTTTATCTAAAAAACGAACTTAGGTTTTTGTCTTTGTCTTTGCCTTTGTATTTTTTCCTTCGTTGTTTTCTACCTTTTGCAGTTACACTGCTCGCAGGCCGGGGGTACATCAGTCGCACGGGACCATAGTTCCCTTCCCCCGTACCATGTCTGCATTTATAATCGGGGTGGAGGACTCGATTTTGTTTGCCTGACCGGCGTGAGCCCGGCACGGAACACCCCGGCATTATAGGGGCACCAAGATAGAATCAGGGGGCGTATACCCCCGATTGGTGATGTTGACCTTTCCAGTTTTTATTTTTACCTTCACATAGCGTGTAGAGGGGAGCGGAGGGCTCCAGACTATCTGTTTTTGACTGGCTTTGATCGCTTTGCGGACCCTTCGGGTTCCACTTTTATTTCAGTATACCTTTTTTTGGGTAAGTTAGCCTGTGACCACGGGAATCGACCGTGTCATGTGTTGGATTAGTACGGACAGATGGAGGTACTCGATAGAGAGACCGGCACGGTTTTTAATGTGAAGACAACAACAACAAGGTTAACTTTATTTTTCGAAAAAAGATATTTTCTCGAAACACCGAAAGAAGTTAGGTTTTGTTTTATTGCGGGCGACCATACTCACTCGTAGTAAATATTACCTACGGCAAACACACACACAAAAATCTATATAATATTATGCACCTACATTTACGAACAACCTTTGGTCCTTTGAATATAGTCATTTTCTCGCGATAAAAATATACAAGGCACGAACCGTAGTGGGGAAGGAGGGAGAAGAGCTTGCTTTGTGACCCCGGATTTGAGTTACGACCAGGAAGAAGAGAGAAAGGAAGGGCTCAGATAATAAATGGGATGGAAGAAATGTGTATATATATGTATATATAGTATGGTCCCCCGTGATAAGAAATAAAAGCAAATTGAAATTGAATTTGTTTCAGAGAAAAGCAATGATCAAAACTACTGTAGGATGGGTGTGCGTATGTGTACAATGATTTGCCTGGAGATTGGGGTCCCACAGCATCTTCCCGTGTCCATTGCCGTGGGCCTTGAGGTTGCTGTGCGCCAGGTAATCGACGTTGGCGAGATGAAGGACGTCGAACGTGCCACCTATGCCGGCAAAGGGGGGTGGGGGTTGTAGGGGGTATGGGGGCAAGGGAGAGCGGAACAATCAAAACCTAAAAATCTCGAATTACGCGATTGGCCAAAAATAATTTCAATGTCTGCGTAAAAAAGGTATTGTAATGCTGCGACACACGGTCCCCGTTTGGCACATGCACCAAAGCCTATACAACGCCGTTTTTATAATTAATCCAGCATACAAAATCAAGACAATACTTAGTTTCATACAGCAGTACTCGTACGTACTCGTAGCAGTAAGGAAGGGCACAATATACAAGGTTCCGCGGGTGACGCCGCTCGATCAACGAATCGGGTCAAATACTTTTTTGACAGCGGTGTTGAAAGCTGATATTAATAGCGCACAAGACGAAAGATTCGTGTTTGTTTTCGATTAATAATACTAACTATGGAAAGGGCTGACTGCAGAATGGAGCCCTGAAAGCTAACAACGAAATTCATAATTTTCAACCAAGATATATAAAAAAATAAAAATAAAAATAAACTACAGCTAGACGTATGATACGATATTATAGCTGTGAAATCGAGGATATCAAGGACAGATAGAGACACTCTGCCGCTCGAAAAATATGTTCAGCCTGCAGAGCCGAAGAAAGAACAGCAGCAGTTTCTTAATAACCCGTGTAGGCCCTTAAAGTGGGACTGACTGCAGTCACTCACCCCAGTTGCGGAGACGAAAACACTTGGAATAATAAGAGTCAGATTTTAGTTAATTGGATTATCTAAGGATTGATTGAGTGGTGTTGCGGAATACTATTAATAGTATACTGCACAGGGCAATACAGTATTCAGGATCCAACAATACTCGTTAACAGCAGCCGGTCGCCCCGGTGGGCTAGCAGGTAACCACGAAGCCTGTAAGCGTCAAGAAAGCGAGTTCGAGCCCCGCCGAGTGCATGCTCTTAGGCACTTTTTCTCGCAAAAATATCTTGACTAGCAGAAAGCGCGAGAGCGTGAGTTAGCAAAAATCGATGAAAGTCGACGAGCGTTGAGAAGGCTGAACCCTCTGCGCGATAAAAATGAAGGCAAGAACCGTAGTGGGGGAGGAGGGAGAGGAGCCTACTTTGTGACCCCGGATCTGAGTTACGACTAGGGAGGGAGAGACGGAAGTGCAAAGATAATGAATGGGAAAGAAAAAAAAAAAATATATATATATATACTTCGTAGTACGTATAAATGCTTTTGTAATATAAATACTGGAATATGTACTCGTAGCTTTGTGGTTGTGTATCGTCTAGTTAATATACTGCCATCTCAACACGAAATAGCCATTGTTGTTGTTGTTGTCTTCACATTAAACCCGTTCTTTCTACTCAACCACATCAGTACACCCAGTGCCTGTCCTGATTCCCAATCCTAGAGAGATACAAATTCTGTGGTCACAGACTGTGAAACAGAGAAAAACCGAAACAAAATAAACGCAAATTAATGGGTAAAGCAAGTGAGATGCGTAACGTATCGGGTACGAGAACACAGCGACACGAGCCGAACCAAAAAATAAGAACAAAACAGACAAAATAAAACAAGTTCTGAAATGAAACAGAATACAAATGACGCAGGGAGACAGAAGCGCCAGAAGCGCCAGAAGCGCCCCTAGACGAAAAGCACACGTGCCCATTCATTTACTATTATTGAGGCCATTAATTGTTATTGTTGTTATTGTGATATTTTTTACATCAGTTCACACCAGTAATAAGCGTACGCAGGGGAAGGACCAATGATTGGATGAGAGATTGGTCTCCATTGTTACGTATGTATGGTCCCCCGTACGAAATATACCAATCCAATGCGATTGTAAGTTGTACTCGTAATCAAATAATATTACTGCTCATGACATACACGTGTAGTACAGGCAGGCGTGTTTCCTCTGTCGATGTGTATGGCACGAGCATGGTGTACCAGGTAGTATACAATACGGCAGGCGTTGTTATTCTGTCTACTGCGGCGATGCTCGAGATACAATGGAAGGGACGCAGGGGATTACCGTTGCTGACTTTGCTTCTCTTCTGTTTTGGAGACCTCTTGTCTTGTGGTCAATCACCCCTCCGACGGTGAGAGACGAAAAGGGCGAGCTACGAGTAGGGAGAGAGTGCAAAGAAGGTGGTGCTTTGCTTCGAGGTATCCAAGGCCGCGCTGCTCCCTCTATTAGCCCGGTAGGCGGGTAGATGTGAGTGCCTAGGGAACCTTCCTCTGGCGTTTGCGTACTACGCTGCTATCATGTGGTATTCTAAAAGCCACTTCTACGGGATGCTTCTCTTCTTGCAAGAAATATTATAATGATGCTCAGAACTTTCACATACATGGGTGTACGAGGCCTCGATGCTACTGCCTGTCTTATCTATTAATACCAAAGAAACTTAAGTGCACGACAATACTATTATGACCGTACAGGACTTCGGACATATAGGGTTAACTTCCAATCCTTTTGTACCCCCAAAGTATGATACCTCATCACATCAGCCCACCCTGGACAGTCGTATATATATGCAGACCACCCGACGGTCGTTGGATGAAAACGAAGTCCATCTCAAAAGGCCGGGAAACGGGGTCGAGGATGCGGCTACTCGAAACAACGAACCAAGACTGACTGTAGATTTCCCCACACCTCGCAGTGAGGCCTAGGCATCACGGATAGGGTAATCGAAGTGGCACGCGGTGTCGTGAGCCGACATCGTACCCCGGGAGTCTCATGACCACCCCTGTGACCCCTTCATCACGGTAGTGGGGATGCGCGCGGCGTTCGAGGTACTAGCCATGAATATCACGCCGGCGATGATCGCGCTTCCACGCCATTGTTTCCGGCGGTCACGTTCTATACACCTCTTGGCAATCAACCTCCAACGCTCGGGGCGCCATATCTTACTCTACTGATCAGGAACCCCGGGGCAGCGGCGACAGACAAACCGCCTCTACCGACAAGTGCGCACTGGCGCCGCGCACCGGGAACTCTCAAGATCGCAAGGCCCACTATTTTGTCGATGTGCCCGAGCGGTTAAGAGAGTGGGATTGAAACCCATTGTGATTTCACGCGCAGGTACGTGTCCTACCGACGACGCCGAATGTAGGGATTTTCGAGATGTGATGGAAGAGACGCAGGTATTATCGTTTGGCTGTCTTGGAATCTCAGCTTCTCTCCTGTGTTAATAGTAGACCTCTTTCTTGTGTTTTTATTAACCCTCTGACGGTAAGAGACGGAAAGGGTGAACTGAGGAGAGAGTCCGAAGGTAGTCCTTTGCTTCGAGGTACCAAAGGGCTCGCCGCTCCCTATCTTAGCCCGGTAGACCGGTAGAGAAGTGGATAGGGAACCTTCCTCTGGTGCTTACGTATCAATTTCTCAGCCATCGCCTATCCTGACCAAATGAGTACCAATCTTACGAGTAGCTACGGTATGCTATGATACTGCTGTACTTGGTATGTGTACGAGTGCATACAAGAACATAAGACCTGCTGTTACATACTGGCTACTATCACATGCCAACCATTATACAGAACAGATCACTTACTCCTAGATGACTAGTGCCTACTGACGTAGTACGAGCTACTTTGTAGCAGATGACCCTGTGTTGTCCAGCAGCGACTCTATGATACCGATTACTGCTATAATCGGTGTCATCTCTAACACCAAAAACTACTTCTATGGGCCCTCTCGTCTTTGGGGGGTAGTATGACAGTTACAACATTCCTACGGGCTTACGAAGCCTCTCGATGCTACTGCCTATCTTTATCTACCAAAGAAACGTCGGTACACCAAAATATGACTAGGATGGCACAAGGCTTTGGACCTATACGGTTACCGCGTAATCATTTTATAGCCCTAGAGCACCTCACGACGCAACGGTATGAGCATTGTTGCGTACCAGGTATACGTTAAGCCCGACGTCCTTCCCTTTGCCTACTGCTGCTGTAGATGGGATGACTGCGCGCATTGAATGTACAAAAAGGCAGACGGTTTTCTATATCCGTCTATGGCAATACGCCAGCCTTGCACATACAATTAAGCCAGCAATGTGTTTTTTTCCCTCTTTGTCTACGGTGTAATACGAGAAAGATGTAGGGTACACAATACGGCCGGCGTGGTTCCCTCTCCTGTCTCCTGTCTAGACAAGTGCTACGATAGAGGTAGCACGTTTTGCTGTTACCGACGGCATCCCTAATATGGTGTTACCGACGGCAACCCTATCGTTAAGACGCGGCAAGTGCTACGATAGAGGTAGCATTTTTTGCTGTTACCGACGGCATCCCTATTATGGTGTTACCGACGGCATCCCTAATATGGTGTTACCGACGTCCCTAATATGGTGTTACCGACGGTAACCCTATCGTTAAGACGCGGCAAGTGCTACGATAGAGGTAGCACTTTGTGCTGTTACCGACGGCATCCCTATTATGCTGTTACCGACGGCATCCCTATGATGGTGTTACCGACGGCAACCCTATCGTTAAGACGCGGCAAGTGCTACGATAGATGTAGCACTTTGTGCTGTTACCGACGCCATCCCTATTATGGCGTTACCGACGGCATCCCTATTATGGTGTTACCGACGGCAACCCTATCGTTAAGACGCGACGCGTGCTACGATAGAGGTATTAATAGCACTTTTTGCTGTTTTTGTTTCTGAATGATCGGGCTCCTTAGGGCCCGAATTAACGAGTACCTGGTATAAAATAAATTCAATTTGGGAAAAATAAAATTTAAATTCGCTTTTTATTGGTCAACACACGCACCAGCACCAAACATTATGCCCCAAGATCCTAATATTTGGTGCTGGTGCGTGTGTTGACCAATGAAAAGCGGATTTGATTTTTTTTCTCCAAATTGAATATTTTTTTTGTTCGTTAAAACGGGCCCAATAGGATCTTGGGGTATAATCGAAAAAAAAAAAACAATTTGGAGAAACAAATCAAATCCGCTTTTCATTGGTCAGAATCCGCACCACCACCCAAGATTATACCCCAAGATCCTATTATTAAGGGCCCGTTTTAACGAACAAAAATATTAAATTTGGAGAAAAAAAATCAAATCCGCTTTTCATTGGTCAGAACCCGCACCACCACCCAAGATTATACCCCAAGATCCTATTATTTGGTGCTGGTGCGTGTGTTGACCAATGAAAAGCGAATTTGAATTTTATTTTTTGCAAATTGAATTTATTTGTTGACCAATGAAAAGCGAATTTGAATTTTATTTTTTGCAAATTGAATTTATTTTTATACTCGTGAATTCGGGCGGGGTGCTGGTGCGTGTGTTGACCAATGAAAAAATCAAATTCGCTTTTCATTGGTCAACACACGCACCAGCACCAAATACTATTAATAGAATCTTGGGGTATAATCTTGGGTGGTGGTGCGGGTTTTGACCAATGAATAGCGGACTTGATTTTTTTTTTTTCCAAATTGATTTTTTTTTTGTTCTTCGTAAAAACGGGCCCTTAGGGAGCTAGCTCTACCTCTCGCCCAAAAACTGCTGTTTCGAGATGGAAAAAAAAAAAAAAAAAAAGCGCAACTCGATGAGCATTCCCATCGCCCCGAGTATATACGCGAGAAAGCATATTCGGAAAACAAAATACCGGTAGCATATACGGTAGCATTCTCACGATTTCAGGTTGAAGAGCAGTGTCAATCAGGGCACATTTTAGCCCAAAAAGTGCTCGTACCTCTATATATCGTAGCACGCGTCTTTCGGGTCTCGCAGCATTTTTCGTTTTCTACTTAAGGGCTGCGGGGCTGTTCATCGGGTGGAGAACTTTGGTTTTCCTAGAGAACAAAATTTTCGGGGTGAGGGGTAGTAGACCTCCCCAAGCGACTACCCTCAGAAACAACACGGGGGTGCACTTCTTTTACCACCGTAGCATGCATGCGTCTACGGGCGGGGAATACGACCGCTGTACACACATATCTGCACATATGTATTACACGCAATGCGGCAGGAGGCGTGTTTTTCCGAAGCGTTGATCACTAACAAAGTGTCATTCACACTCACTAGCGTCCGGGTGTGTCCATACTTCCTCGCGAGACGGGATGCCGTACAGGTGGAAGGCATCGTCGCCGATGTCGACCATCGACAACACTTCTTGCGCATCCGTGTCGATGACCCAGAGGTCCTTAAGGGAGCGAGAAAAAACACGTTTATTTCGAAGCATGCAATTAAAGCAAGGGGGGCGGGGGGAGGGAGGGAGGGAGGGAGGTTAAGAGGCGGTCAACGGCGACGGTGGGGATGTCTACGGCTCAAGCACCAAGAAAACAAAGGCACCATAGTGTTGCACCCCGAGCTTTACGGCATATGGACGCGCTTTACTGCAAATGGACGTAACGAACTACCCAGGGTGATATCTACTCCTCGTTTCTCTTTTTGTTTTTCGCTTCATCCCCAGGGGGGGGTGATTTGATCGTGGTCGATTCATCGTGGTCGAGTGGTACGCTGTCCAACGAAAACGGTGTGATAATGAATGGGCATGTTCGTTGAAGGTTCGGTTTGTTCTTCCTCGGGGGGTGGTTTCTCGCAGAGGGGGTCATATTGACGCGGGTGATGACAGCACGATAGGTAATAGTTGGTACGCTTGGCACACTCGCCCAGGCAGTAAAAGGGGGGTGATACAGGAAGCCGGGATACTAGGCACCTTTTGATGCTGCCAGGAGAGTACCAGGGGGGGGGGGGGTGTACTCATGTTGTGCACGGCCGTAGTCATATGACCATAGACCCTCGCATCCCTACAATGCCGGGACGGAGCGCGTTGGGTTTTCACCAACCAGGCAGACATTGCTTGCACCAAGCGCGAAACGCCGTGAGGTATTGGGCGAGTCGCATGGAGGGTGAGCTGCATCCTGCTAAGAACCGCCTCTGAGGCGGACTTGCATATGGACGACAGCTTCAATGAGTTAATTTAATTTCTGGTGTGGCCACTTCCGGAGACAGCAATGGGTTTTACTATGTAACTGCCTCGCGGACGCCTTACCATATTAACACTACGTGATACGACCATTCCCCTTGTGCGGAACAAAGGTTCTCCACCCCGCACAAATGATCTACTCGACCGCCAGCTTTGGTGACCGCCAAAAAAAATAACAAAAAAAAACGGTACCCTGGTTGTCTAGCTCACGCAGCGAGTGGCGTGTTTTACAGCGTCGAGTACCAGGGGGGGGGTGATAACAAGGGGGGAATGGCATCGCGTAGAAATACCCGTTTATTTTGCAAATTACTTGACCTCAAAAACCCAGGAGGGGGAGGTGCTGACAAAGGGGGGGGGTATATTAACGTGTAGGTATACTGCTGTTATTGTACTGCCCTTTTTTTTTGCATACCTCTTTATCTGAAAGGGTGTTTGATGCTTCCATCGTCCCTATACTTGCGTAAATCACATATCGACGGTGATACGGGTACAAAAAACGCCTCCCGTTTGAAACCCGGGGATGCTACGTAGCCATCAATAAGCGCCCTGATTCTCAAGCCAAACTAATAATATCCCACTTCCCCATCTTGTCGAATGGTGGAAGGTGAATACTTCCTTGAAAACCGGGCCCGACCAAAACCCCGATGTAATGTTTCATCTTGAAAATTGTATTTCCCGCCTTATTCTCTCGGTTGGTTGTAGTAGGCAAAGAAACCGAGCATGCAGAGTACGAGTACGACTCCCACCTGAAAACACGAATTGAGCTAGATCATACCAGGTACAGCTCAGGTACAGATAGACCAGGGATATATCTGCCCTGAGAAAATAGATCTAGATTGTGTTGTGGGGATCGGTCGGAGATCTGTCCAACAAGTGGACAATTAAGTGTTTTACATGGGCCATAAAGAGCGTACAGATCAGGTAGGTGCATATCAGGCAGGTAGGTGGGGATCAAGAAAAAAACATACATACATCTACCCGCCCTGAAACAAAGATCTAGATCATCATGTAGGAGGATCGGTGGGTGATCTTTATTTCGATCTTGCTGTTTTAGTTTTCGCTCTTCTTCTTGACGTCGACCAGTCGCCAGAATATGTCGTCCGTATATTGTATATATATCGTCACAGGACAGGCTCCTAAAAAACAACTATTTATCATACGAAACTGCTGTGGAGTGTGTGTGTGTGTTCTTCACATTAAACCTTCCTTTCTACCCGTCGACATCCAGTGGAGTGGAACAATACTACTGCTGCTGTACCTCTTCTTGCTCTCAGGAAAAATACGAAGAAGCAGTCACATACCTGGTACAAAACAGTCTATATAGAAAAGGGACTACTCCTCCTCCTCTTCCTCCTCCTCCTGCGGTATTGGAAGATATTCGATTCAAGTCGGAATGTAACATGTATGTATGTACTGTATTATTGTGTGTACTACCAGTAGTTTCGAATACTTTGTCGGGAGACAATATATATATACAAACTGATTCAACGAAGTGCATACTATCTGACGGTTAGATACCACTTGTTTCTGTGCGGATTGGCAGTTCCGCATCACACCTAAAAACGAAACCAGACAGAGTATGTACGTGTGTGTGTTTGCGTGTGTGTGGACGAATGTTATGTCAAGAACCCCAGTTCCCACCTGATATTCTTTGTTGTTAGCGATGACGTAGTGGTTGATCTGTGCGTGGTCCCTCATGTACACAGTGTCCCCCCATGCCTCTGCACCTGGCAGAGTTTTTAGCACATCTCCCGTCTTCGGATCTGTCAAAACCACGGAACAAAGAGTCGGGACGCGTTGGAGAGACGTCAACTGGGAGTTTCAACCAAACGGGTCGAGAAAAAAGTCGCAATGAAATGGAGGTTTTTTAGCTTGTTTGTTATTGTGTGACACTGCTGCTGTGTGTTCTTCACATTATACCGTCCTTTCTCACGTCGACACCCAGCACACCACCCAGCGTGTGCCGATTCTTCATCGTATTAATAGAAAGATAGCCGTTATTATGTGGTCACTAAACTACGACACAGACTACGCTGCAATGCAGTGAGCACAGCAGACAAGGCAAGGCCACATATATATACGACAGGCACGACCTACCCTGCAGGCAATGTGTGTGTTCTTCACAAAAGGCCGTTTATTATGCAAGTTCGATTTGTTTCAGTTCGAATTTGTTTTTTTCGGCCATTTATAGATGTTTTTGACCCGGAACGCTGTCGAAAGGGTCTCGTGCGCTTCTCGGAATGCATTCTTCCCCTTCCATCCCACAGGTATCCAACGCAAACAAATCGCTTCTCCATCGAAGCAGTGTGAAATTTCCAGCATTTATTTTCACAAATCGAACAAAAGGCATCAAATACAATTTGAAGGTACTTCCAGTCATAAATTACTGTAAAATTTGATTAGTTTGTGTTTCCAAATGATATTCGTTGGATACTATTGGAATGCCACAATCCTCAAGAATTCCAAACTGCTTCGATGGAGAAGCGGGTTTTAGCGTTGGGTGCCTCTGGGATGGTTGGTACACTCATCCCGAGAAGCGCACGGCCGATTTACCCGCGTTCCCGGTCAAAAACACCAATAACGGGCTGAAAAAAACAAATCGAACTGAAACGAATCGAACTCCCAAAAGAAACGGCCTGAACCGTCCTTTCTACCCGTCGACATCCAGCACACCCAGTCAGTGTCGGTGCCGATTCTTCATCCTATTTAACAGAGAGATGCCAGTTCTGTGATGGTCACAGAACTACGACGCAGAGATACTACGCTGCAATGCAGTAAGCAGAGCAGACAATGCAATGCCCATGTACGGCAGGCACGACCCAGCCTGCTGCTGGCGATCCAGCTTCGTGAAATTGAAAAAAGAAAATAAAAAACGAAAAGCGAAAAGGAGAAAATAAAGAATGAAAATACGTATGATATAATAAAGCAGATCAACAAACAAACAAAAACGATAACAAAATTCTGAGAAATAAAGTGTCGTACTTCTCCCGGAGGAGATGTGATATACAAGATAAAACGAAATGAAAACAACGTAAACAGAGCAAGACCTCGTACAATTGCGTGAAAGAAACAAAGCAAAAAAAGCGAAAAGGAAAAATAAAGATGAAAAAAAAAGTATGATACGAGTGTGTGTGTTCCTTCACAGTGAACCTTCCTTTCTACCCGTCGACATCCAGAACACCCAGTGTCTGTGCCTATTATTCATCCTAAAAAGGTACCAGTTCTTCTGTGGTCACAAACCTACGACACAGAGATACTACGCTGCAGTGCAGTAAGCAGAGCAGACAATGGAATGCCATACACGACAGGCAAGACCTACCCTGCTAGCAATCCAGGTGCATGAAAGAGAAAAAAAACGGACAATCATTTTTGTTTTTTTCGTTTTTTCCCCTGAATTTCGTTGTTGGGTCTGTGTGGATGACGTCACTGGTTTTGTAGAGAGACGCGGCAGAGATGGCGCGGACACCCCGGGTGCCTTCATTGTGTGCCTGATCGTGGAAGACCCCTTCAATGTGGAACGATTCCTAATCAGTGTCGATGTTTATAATGCTGTGCCTAACACAGACGTTCAGGATAGATTCGGGCAATTGTCAATTGACGTGATGGCTTTGGTTGGCTGTTCTTTTTCACTGTGTGCCCGCGGACTGTCATTCCGGCAGCACTTCAGACAGCAGCTGCGTGCTCCATCTTGTTCCCACGCCTACCGTTGTTTTTGTACAGACAGCACTTCAGACAGTAGTTACGCTGTAGTCGGCAAATTCATTGGTAAAGAGTGGGACCTCCCCAAGCGACTACCCTCAGAAACAACACGGGGGTGCACTTCTTTTACCACCGTAGCATGCATGCGTCTACGGGCGGGGAATACGACCGCTGTACACACATATCTGCACATATGTATTACACGCAATGCGGCAGGAGGCGTGTTTTTCCGAAGCGTTGATCACTAACAAAGTGTCATTCACACTCACTAGCGTCCGGGTGTGTCCATACTTCCTCGCGAGACGGGATGCCGTACAGGTGGAAGGCATCGTCGCCGATGTCGACCATCGACAACACTTCTTGCGCATCCGTGTCGATGACCCAGAGGTCCTTAAGGGAGCGAGAAAAAACACGTTTATTTCGAAGCATGCAATTAAAGCAAGGGGGGCGGGGGGAGGGAGGGAGGGAGGGAGGTTAAGAGGCGGTCAACGGCGACGGTGGGGATGTCTACGGCTCAAGCACCAAGAAAACAAAGGCACCATAGTGTTGCACCCCGAGCTTTACGGCATATGGACGCGCTTTACTGCAAATGGACGTAACGAACTACCCAGGGTGATATCTACTCCTCGTTTCTCTTTTTGTTTTTCGCTTCATCCCCAGGGGGGGGTGATTTGATCGTGGTCGATTCATCGTGGTCGAGTGGTACGCTGTCCAACGAAAACGGTGTGATAATGAATGGGCATGTTCGTTGAAGGTTCGGTTTGTTCTTCCTCGGGGGGTGGTTTCTCGCAGAGGGGGTCATATTGACGCGGGTGATGACAGCACGATAGGTAATAGTTGGTACGCTTGGCACACTCGCCCAGGCAGTAAAAGGGGGGTGATACAGGAAGCCGGGATACTAGGCACCTTTTGATGCTGCCAGGAGAGTACCAGGGGGGGGGGGGGTGTACTCATGTTGTGCACGGCCGTAGTCATATGACCATAGACCCTCGCATCCCTACAATGCCGGGACGGAGCGCGTTGGGTTTTCACCAACCAGGCAGACATTGCTTGCACCAAGCGCGAAACGCCGTGAGGTATTGGGCGAGTCGCATGGAGGGTGAGCTGCATCCTGCTAAGAGCCACCTCTGAGGCGGACTTGCATATGGACGACAGCTTCAATGAGTTAATTTAATTTCTGGTGTGGCCACTTCCGGAGACAGCAATGGGTTTTACTATGTAACTGCCTCGCGGACGCCTTACCATATTAACACTACGTGATACGACCATTCCCCTTGTGCGGAACAAAGGTTCTCCACCCCGCACAAATGATCTACTCGACCGCCAGCTTTGGTGACCGCCAAAAAAAATAACAAAAAAAAACGGTACCCTGGTTGTCTAGCTCACGCAGCGAGTGGCGTGTTTTACAGCGTCGAGTACCAGGGGGGGGGTGATAACAAGGGGGGAATGGCATCGCGTAGAAATACCCGTTTATTTTGCAAATTACTTGACCTCAAAAACCCAGGAGGGGGAGGTGCTGACAAAGGGGGGGGGTATATTAACGTGTAGGTATACTGCTGTTATTGTACTGCCCTTTTTTTTTGCATACCTCTTTATCTGAAAGGGTGTTTGATGCTTCCATCGTCCCTATACTTGCGTAAATCACATATCGACGGTGATACGGGTACAAAAAACGCCTCCCGTTTGAAACCCGGGGATGCTACGTAGCCATCAATAAGCGCCCTGATTCTCAAGCCAAACTAATAATATCCCACTTCCCCATCTTGTCGAATGGTGGAAGGTGAATACTTCCTTGAAAACCGGGCCCGACCAAAACCCCGATGTAATGTTTCATCTTGAAAATTGTATTTCCCGCCTTATTCTCTCGGTTGGTTGTAGTAGGCAAAGAAACCGAGCATGCAGAGTACGAGTACGACTCCCACCTGAAAACACGAATTGAGCTAGATCATACCAGGTACAGCTCAGGTACAGATAGACCAGGGATATATCTGCCCTGAGAAAATAGATCTAGATTGTGTTGTGGGGATCGGTCGGAGATCTGTCCAACAAGTGGACAATTAAGTGTTTTACATGGGCCATAAAGAGCGTACAGATCAGGTAGGTGCATATCAGGCAGGTAGGTGGGGATCAAGAAAAAAACATACATACATCTACCCGCCCTGAAACAAAGATCTAGATCATCATGTAGGAGGATCGGTGGGTGATCTTTATTTCGATCTTGCTGTTTTAGTTTTCGCTCTTCTTCTTGACGTCGACCAGTCGCCAGAATATGTCGTCCGTATATTGTATATATATCGTCACAGGACAGGCTCCTAAAAAACAACTATTTATCATACGAAACTGCTGTGGAGTGTGTGTGTGTGTTCTTCACATTAAACCTTCCTTTCTACCCGTCGACATCCAGTGGAGTGGAACAATACTACTGCTGCTGTACCTCTTCTTGCTCTCAGGAAAAATACGAAGAAGCAGTCACATACCTGGTACAAAACAGTCTATATAGAAAAGGGACTACTCCTCCTCCTCTTCCTCCTCCTCCTGCGGTATTGGAAGATATTCGATTCAAGTCGGAATGTAACATGTATGTATGTACTGTATTATTGTGTGTACTACCAGTAGTTTCGAATACTTTGTCGGGAGACAATATATATATACAAACTGATTCAACGAAGTGCATACTATCTGACGGTTAGATACCACTTGTTTCTGTGCGGATTGGCAGTTCCGCATCACACCTAAAAACGAAACCAGACAGAGTATGTACGTGTGTGTGTTTGCGTGTGTGTGGACGAATGTTATGTCAAGAACCCCAGTTCCCACCTGATATTCTTTGTTGTTAGCGATGACGTAGTGGTTGATCTGTGCGTGGTCCCTCATGTACACAGTGTCCCCCCATGCCTCTGCACCTGGCAGAGTTTTTAGCACATCTCCCGTCTTCGGATCTGTCAAAACCACGGAACAAAGAGTCGGGACGCGTTGGAGAGACGTCAACTGGGAGTTTCAACCAAACGGGTCGAGAAAAAAGTCGCAATGAAATGGAGGTTTTTTAGCTTGTTTGTTATTGTGTGACACTGCTGCTGTGTGTTCTTCACATTATACCGTCCTTTCTCACGTCGACACCCAGCACACCACCCAGCGTGTGCCGATTCTTCATCGTATTAATAGAAAGATAGCCGTTATTATGTGGTCACTAAACTACGACACAGACTACGCTGCAATGCAGTGAGCACAGCAGACAAGGCAAGGCCACATATATATACGACAGGCACGACCTACCCTGCAGGCAATGTGTGTGTTCTTCACAAAAGGCCGTTTATTATGCAAGTTCGATTTGTTTCAGTTCGAATTTGTTTTTTTCGGCCATTTATAGATGTTTTTGACCCGGAACGCTGTCGAAAGGGTCTCGTGCGCTTCTCGGAATGCATTCTTCCCCTTCCATCCCACAGGTATCCAACGCAAACAAATCGCTTCTCCATCGAAGCAGTGTGAAATTGCACGCATTATTTTCACAAATCGAACAAAAGGCATCAAATACAATTTGAAGGTACTTCCAGTCATAAATTACTGTAAAATTTGATTAGTTTGTGTTTCCAAATGATATTCGTTGGATACTATTGGAATGCCACAATCCTCAAGAATTCCAAACTGCTTCGATGGAGAAGCGGGTTTTAGCGTTGGGTGCCTCTGGGATGGTTGGTACACTCATCCCGAGAAGCGCACGGCCGATTTACCCGCGTTCCCGGTCAAAAACACCAATAACGGGCTGAAAAAAACAAATCGAACTGAAACGAATCGAACTCCCAAAAGAAACGGCCTGAACCGTCCTTTCTACCCGTCGACATCCAGCACACCCAGTCAGTGTCGGTGCCGATTCTTCATCCTATTTAACAGAGAGATGCCAGTTCTGTGATGGTCACAGAACTACGACGCAGAGATACTACGCTGCAATGCAGTAAGCAGAGCAGACAATGCAATGCCCATGTACGGCAGGCACGACCCAGCCTGCTGCTGGCGATCCAGCTTCGTGAAATTGAAAAAAGAAAATAAAAAACGAAAAGCGAAAAGGAGAAAATAAAGAATGAAAATACGTATGATATAATAAAGCAGATCAACAAACAAACAAAAACGATAACAAAATTCTGAGAAATAAAGTGTCGTACTTCTCCCGGAGGAGATGTGATATACAAGATAAAACGAAATGAAAACAACGTAAACAGAGCAAGACCTCGTACAATTGCGTGAAAGAAACAAAGCAAAAAAAGCGAAAAGGAAAAATAAAGATGAAAAAAAAAGTATGATACGAGTGTGTGTGTTCCTTCACAGTGAACCTTCCTTTCTACCCGTCGACATCCAGAACACCCAGTGTCTGTGCCTATTATTCATCCTAAAAAGGTACCAGTTCTTCTGTGGTCACAAACCTACGACACAGAGATACTACGCTGCAGTGCAGTAAGCAGAGCAGACAATGGAATGCCATACACGACAGGCAAGACCTACCCTGCTAGCAATCCAGGTGCATGAAAGAGAAAAATAGTAAAAAAAAAAAAAAAAAAAAGCGAAAAGAAAAAAAAGACTAAAAAATAAACATAATAAAGCAAATCAACAATCAAACAACCAAACAAAAGCATGACAAAATAAAATAAAAGTTCGTACCCGTTTTTGACCCCAACCAGGGCAGATGAGCCCGTTTTTGGCTATTGCCCTTAATGATATATAATACGATCGCATATATGATATCATACCACGTCACGACTCACGACGAATGACCACGTCACGACTCACGACGAATGACGCTTCACGCATGATGGCCACAGTACACGGAGGGGAGGAGAATTGGTTGGAGGAGATTATTGGTGGTATTCGACGAATTGGGTCAGCTTTTTCATTCTGAATGAATAATGCCCTGCACATTGTCGGAAGGCAAATAATATAATAATATATATATACTATCTTCCCTTCTTCCCCTCGCTGCCTCGGCAAAGATTTTGCTTTGGCATGGCCCATAGCGAGGGGGGGGGTCTTTCTAGCGAGCAAGGCTAGGCTCACCCTCAAGCGGACCGATACCTTCTTGCTGCTGCGCACCCGCCGCGAAGCGTGTGCAGCGGTAGAGTTGGATCGGCACTGGTGCGTTAGGCGCAAAAGTTCAGATGCACGGGCCTTTTTGGCCGTCGGTGTAGACAGCAATGTCCATCTCACTTTTGTGCGCGGAGGCAGACGCCATCAGAAAGGTGGACGGACACTATGTACACGGCCCTAGGTGTGTTTGCTAGAGGGAGCTGTACTGTCTCAGTAACCTGGCTTCGCCATCAAAGGAGGAGGGAGCGTGTGGTGACGAGCTGTTGTTGGACTGGTCAATCCCTTCAGCGCGAGAATTTTTATTTTCCAGACCAAGCACCCTGAGTGCAACGAGGGAGAAAGCGAGGAGCCGACTGGGAAGGACAACAACGAGAGCGAGTACGGACGGAGCAGGTCGAGTGTGGTCGTGCTAGGACTGGCCAAGTGGCACCGGAGCGGCGCGCCGGATCACAGCAGCACGCCGCAGCAGCAGCACAGCAGCGCGGAGCAGCCATCCGGAGCACGGACGACATCGACCCGTGACGAACGGACAATCATTTTTGTTTTTTCGTTTTTTCCCCTGAATTTCGTTGTTGGGTCTGTGTGGATGACGTCACTGGTTTTGTAGAGAGACGCGGCAGAGATGGCGCGGACACCCCGGGTGCCTTCATTGTGTGCCTGATCGTGGAAGACCCCTTCAATGTGGAACGATTCCTAATCAGTGTCGATGTTTATAATGCTGTGCCTAACACAGACGTTCAGGATAGATTCGGGCAATTGTCAATTGACGTGATGGCTTTGGTTGGCTGTTCTTTTTCACTGTGTGCCCGCGGACTGTCATTCCGGCAGCACTTCAGACAGCAGCTGCGTGCTCCATCTTGTTCCCACGCCCACCGTGTGTTTTTGTACAGACAGCACTTCAGACAGTAGTTACGCTGTAGTCGGCAAATTCATTGGTAAAGAGTGGGAGGGGGGGGGGGGGGGACGATGCTGCTGTAGTCGAATGGAGATTGCGGGCGTGTAGTTCAGTTTTGGACACGCATAACATGCTGTAGGGATTTTAGGTGTACCTCTTCGGACTTGTGTATCCTTTCCCTGCTAAGTGTATGTGTTCTTTAGGATTCTCTGATGGCTCTAGCACTTTTGTGACCACGGGCCGTGATCTTGCTAGATCAGACTATAGGGATTAGCAACTGAAACGAGTTTAATGTGAAGATAACAACAACAACAACAACAACAACATACTATACTGTTTAAAATTATAATATTATCATATTACCAGTGACTGGTGACCGTCTTTTTGTTTCCTCTCGTGGTTGCGGTGTGAGAGGGAGAGAGGGAGAGGCCCGAACTACTCTCGTACGTACATATCATACCGCTTGTGTTTTTTGTTTGTTTGTTTTTTTCCATCCCATTTATTATCTTCGCACTTCTTCTGTTTTTGTTTTTCTCCCTCCCTATGATGGTCGTAGCTCAGATTCGGCGGGGTCACAAAGCAGGCTCCTTTTCTTCCTCCCCTATCATACTATTAATAGTACGGTGCTTGCCTTGTTTTTTATCGCGCAGAGGGTTCATCCTTCCCAACTCCCAACGCTCGTCGATCTTCATCGAATTTTGCTACCTCTCGCTTTCTTTCGCGCTTTCCGCTACGTAGTCAAGGTCTTTTTTTTTGCGAGAAAAAGTCCCTACGCGTATATATCTTATGTACGAGAGCATGCACTCGGGGGGGGCTCGAACTCACGATCTTGACGCTAACAGGCTTCTTCGTGGTTGCCTGCTAGCCCACCGGGGCGACCGGGCTTCTTGTGCAGATATGATGGCGCCACACTGCGCCACACTCTTACTTTTTTTTATTACGAGAGCGCCATGTACGAAGCAAACGCGAAGAAAATGGAGTACCTGAGAAACATCATTTGACGTTTGCTACTGTAGAGGTATATAGCACTTTTTGGCTGAATCGTTTTCTGACCGATCGGGTTCCTTAACCCAAATAAATTCGTCGGACTTTCATTTTTTTTGTGACGAATCATGTTTCAGACTATACTTCGGTCATGGGATTTCGCATCCGGCAGCACTTTTATTTTCCTCCAGAATCATTTTTTCGGTGAGGTGTGACGCTCCTTAAGTGAGGAGCTCAGAAAAAAACATGGTGCACCTCTATCATCGTAGCATGCGTCATTTCTCAAGGCATTAAAATATCGGAATGCTTTCCTAGGGGGGGGGGGGGGTTAAAGTTCGGTTTGAGTTTTTCACGTCGACGATACCCCTCTGTCCGGAAATATAAGGGCTTCTGGGACATCAACCTGAGTATCAAAATTATCTTACATTTTCGGACAGGGTGGAAATTTGGAAATTTCTCTTGTGTGCGCGATCTGAAGGAAAACATGCCATGCCTATACGTATGACATACTCGTAGCTTACTGCGAGTACGGGGTTTGCTTGCTGCTGCAAGTAAGCGGCGGGGCTGGAATCCACGGAGACAAAGCTACTATACTGCCGATGTCATTGCAGTCCGGTGCTGGTGTTGTGGTGGTCCGGCTGCACGCGCGCACTCAAAATCGGTGCCTCTGGGATCTGGGTAAATAGATGATACATCTCTACTACTACTACAGTACTACTACTACTACTACTACTACTACTGTACTACTACTACTACTACTACTACTACTACTACTACTACTACTACTATTGATACTACTTGTAGGGACACAGATAGCAGCCTACGCCGGCCCTAACTTTCGACGCTCTCACAGGGACAGAGCGCAGGCTCCCGGAAACACACCATATGAGCTCATCCTACAGGGGGGACATACCGCCGCAACAGGAGGGTGGCGGGCTGCGGCGGTGGTTGTCTGAGTGTCCGAGCTGCATCAGGGGTCCCTCTGTATTATAGCAGCACGTGGACCCGTGCAACCGCTCGGCACGTCTCGCCTCGTGGCGGCGGCGGTACGTATCTCGAATCTCGAATAATAAATACCTGGTAATAATTAGCCTGGCAGCGGCGAGACTGCCCCGCCAATCACCATCGTCCCCGGCCTTATACTACTCGTATCCTTACAAAGCCGGCATGCATGTGTATGGTTGGTCTTGCTAGTAGTCCTGCTGTTGCTTTGGTTGGTTCGTTCTTATTAAGAGGCCCCTTCGGTCATGATGAAACACGAGTCTTCCATCGTTGAAAAATCTATTTTTTTCGTTTTTTTTACAGCAGCAATACTATTTCGGGTATAATAACACCATATCAGTACTCCTTACGGAAAACGGCATAGCTCCAGTTCTAATGCTCAGGTTTTCGCCCATAGAGTATTTGCAAAGAGCCTAGACCATGGTCAACATTTGTGTGTCGGGAGGCATATCGATCAGACGCCTTGGTCGTCACGAAAAGTACCTCTAAAGAGGCACTTTTCCTAACACCATATCAGTACTCCTTACGTACGGAAAACGGCATAGCTCCAGTTATAGTGCTCAGGTTTTCGCCCATCGAGTATTTGCAAAGAGCCTACGAGTACAGTACGTAGACCATGGTCAACATTTGTGTATCGGGAGGCATATCGATCAGACGCCTTGGTCGTCACGAAAAGAGGCACTTTTCCTACCACCAAGGCGTCTGATCGATATGCCTCCCGATACACAAATGTTGACCATGGTCTAGGCTCTTTGCAAATACTCTATGGGCGAAAACCTGAGCATTAGAACTGGAGCTATGCCGTTTTCCGTAAGGAGTACTGATATGGTGTTATTATACCMGAAATASTATWGCTGCTGTAAAAAAAACGAAAAATATATATTTTTCAACGATGGAAGACTCGTGTTTCATCATGGCCGAAGGGGCCCCTTAAAAAAACGACATAGTTAGTATCATACATACGTATAAAATACTCATCATGGGTCCTGAGAACATGACAAAACTACGAGGTCGCACGATTATATTGATACTGACTGTAACAGGTTTTTGGTATACCCACACCAACCGGCGGACACACACGAATCATATATACGTACACGTCAGACGCACACACGATACATACAGCAGCAGCAGCAGTGATAATGCGAGTAACCCCCCCCCCGCGCCCGAGACCGACATGAGTCATACGACTACGGCCGTGCGCGACATGAGTACTCCCCCCGACTTTTCGAGCTCGATGGTATCTCCACAACAGACAGCAAGAAGAAGGAAGAGTGTCACAGCCCCGAAAGGGGGTTGGCGTTGAACAGATATTATGTAGATATCTCTTCAAGCGAGGGATCTTCGAAAACGTGACGTCTCTTTGTGAAATTGATTGGCACCTTTTTGTTGCGGAGCTACGATCGAGCTAGAAAAGTCGGTGCGGCGGGGGGGGGGGGGGGGGGGGGGGGGGGGTTACTCGCATTATACTACGCGCACTACGTACCCTTGACCTACCACTAAACAGAGTAGTAGTGTGCGCTCACGTGGTGCGCATGTATTCTATACGTATCATATAGGATATGTATATGTGAGCTTCTGTTTAGGGCTGCATCGTCATAAATCGCAACAAAAAGACTACTTGATTGCCTGTCTGCTGTGTCTGAAACCAAGCCGGGCAAAAATAAGCACACACACACACGACGACAGGAGGGGGTATACTCGTAGGGGGCACAATAAATCATAACCGAGCAAAATGCCGAGAGATTCCTGCTGTGCAAGTACATATATATATATGGTACTCATATACGATACATACGATACTTTTCGTTTGTTGCTCGCACCTACGATGGTGATCTCCGGACCGAACACGTAGAACAGGCCGGTATCCGTGTTGCCGTGGTGCTCATCGCCAATTCTTGTCGCAGCCGCCTGCAGCGCCAAGCTGGAGAGGCCCACAAGCGAAACACTCGCCAGGAGTGGCATCACGCTTACCACTGCTGCTGCTGCTGCTGCTGTTGCTGCTGCTGCTGCTGCCGCGTTCTTCATGATGATTTGGCTTTCTTTTATCTTGTTGTGTTGTTGTTGCACAGCAAGCAGTGTAGTTTTTCCTGCTCTCAGCCAGTTAGTTAGTTAGGTGATGATAAAGTGCTGGGTAGGGGTGTCGGAAAAGCGGGGAGGGTGTGCGGATTTGGGCTGCCACCGTCAGATGGAGGGGGCGGGGGGGGGAGGAAGCGGAATGGAGGTTGTGTTCTTGGCTGTGGTCGCTATACACAGCAAAAAAATGAAAAAATTGAACTGCCGCCGTCGGATAGAGGGGAGGGCGGAGCGGAATCGAGGGGTGGTTGGTTGTTGTGGTGGTGCGTTGGGTACGTATACACAACGAAATTTTAAAAATTGAACTGCCGCCGTCGGATAGAGATGAGGGGGGAACGGAATCGAGGTGTGGTTGGTTCTGCGGTGGAGCAGGGTGCGTTGAGTACGTACACATATACACGGCAAAAATTAAAATAAAATAAAATATGGATTGCCGCCGTCGGATACACCACCAGAGGTGAGGGGAAAGCGGAATCGAGGTGTTTTTTTTTGTAGCCGGTGTGGTGTGTTGGGTACGTACATATCATACATACATACACACACCGACACACACGCAAAAAAATATATATATATGGACTGCCGCCGCCGGATAGAGGTGAGTGGGGAGCGGAATCGAGGTGTAGCTGGTTCTGCGGTGGATGGTGTGTTGAATGCGTATACAGTAGTAGTACAGGACACCTGATAAGAAACAGGAGATCGAGCTCACAGCTAGCTGTTGTTTTTTTTTTATTTTTTATAGTAAAAAAAAAAAAAAAAAAGCGAAAAGAAAAAAAAGACTAAAAAATAAACATAATAAAGCAAATCAACAATCAAACAACCAAACAAAAGCATGACAAAATAAAATAAAAGTTCGTACCCGTTTTTGACCCCAACCAGGGCAGATGAGCCCGTTTTTGGCTATTGCCCTTAATGATATATAATACGATCGCATATATGATATGTGTGTGTGTGTGTTCTTCACATTAAACCTTCCTTTCTACCCGTCGACATCCAGCACACCCAGTGTCCGTGCCGATTCTTCATCCTAAAAAGGTACCAGTTCTGTGGTCACAAAACTACGACACAGAGATACTACACTCAGTGCAGTAAGCAGAGCAGACAATGCAACGCCATATACGACAGGCAAGACCTACCCTGCTAGCAATCCAGGTGCATGCAAGAGAAAAAAAGAGAAAAAAAGAAAAAAGCGAAAAGAAAAAATAATAAAAAGTAAAATACTACTGAAGCAATTCAACTAATCAAGCAACCAAATAAAAAGATGACAAAAAAGAAAGAAAGTGTCGTGCTTCTCCCAGGGGGGGGGGGGGGGGGGACGATGCTGCTGTAGTCGAATGGAGATTGCGGGCGTGTAGTTCAGTTTTGGACACGCATAACATGCTGTAGGGATTTTAGGTGTACCTCTTCGGACTTGTGTATCCTTTCCCTGCTAAGTGTACGTGTTCTTTAGGATTCTCTGATGGCTCTAGCACTTTTGTGACCACGGGCCGTGATCTTGCTAGATCAGACTATAGGGATTAGCAACTGAAACGAGTTTAATGTGAAGATAACAACAACAACAACAACAACAACATACTATACTGTTTAAAATTATAATATTATCATATTACCAGTGACTGGTGACCGTCTTTTTGTTTCCTCTCGTGGTTGCGGTGTGAGAGGGAGAGAGGGAGAGGCCCGAACTACTCTCGTACGTACATATCATACCGCTTGTGTTTTTTGTTTGTTTGTTTTTTTCCATCCCATTTATTATCTTCGCACTTCTTCTGTTTTTGTTTTTCTCCCTCCCTATGATGGTCGTAGCTCAGATTCGGCGGGGTCACAAAGCAGGCTCCTTTTCTTCCTCCCCTATCATACTATTAATAGTACGGTGCTTGCCTTGTTTTTTATCGCGCAGAGGGTTCATCCTTCCCAACTCCCAACGCTCGTCGATCTTCATCGAATTTTGCTACCTCTCGCTTTCTTTCGCGCTTTCCGCTACGTAGTCAAGGTCTTTTTTTTTGCGAGAAAAAGTCCCTACGCGTATATATCTTATGTACGAGAGCATGCACTCGGGGGGGGCTCGAACTCACGATCTTGACGCTAACAGGCTTCTTCGTGGTTGCCTGCTAGCCCACCGGGGCGACCGGGCTTCTTGTGCAGATATGATGGCGCCACACTGCGCCACACTCTTACTTTTTTTTATTACGAGAGCGCCATGTACGAAGCAAACGCGAAGAAAATGGAGTACCTGAGAAACATCATTTGACGTTTGCTACTGTAGAGGTATATAGCACTTTTTGGCTGAATCGTTTTCTGACCGATCGGGTTCCTTAACCCAAATAAATTCGTCGGACTTTCATTTTTTTTGTGACGAATCATGTTTCAGACTATACTTCGGTCATGGGATTTCGCATCCGGCAGCACTTTTATTTTCCTCCAGAATCATTTTTTCGGTGAGGTGTGACGCTCCTTAAGTGAGGAGCTCAGAAAAAAACATGGTGCACCTCTATCATCGTAGCATGCGTCATTTCTCAAGGCATTAAAATATCGGAATGCTTTCCTAGGGGGGGGTTAAAGTTCGGTTTGAGTTTTTCACGTCGACGATACCCCTCTGTCCGGAAATATAAGGGCTTCTGGGACATCAACCTGAGTATCAAAATTATCTTACATTTTCGGACAGGGTGGAAATTTGGAAATTTCTCTTGTGTGCGCGATCTGAAGGAAAACATGCCATGCCTATACGTATGACATACTCGTAGCTTACTGCGAGTACGGGGTTTGCTTGCTGCTGCAAGTAAGCGGCGGGGCTGGAATCCACGGAGACAAAGCTACTATACTGCCGATGTCATTGCAGTCCGGTGCTGGTGTTGTGGTGGTCCGGCTGCACGCGCGCACTCAAAATCGGTGCCTCTGGGATCTGGGTAAATAGATGATACATCTCTACTACTACTACAGTACTACTACTACTACTACTACTACTACTGTACTACTACTACTACTACTACTACTACTACTACTACTACTACTACTATTGATACTACTTGTAGGGACACAGATAGCAGCCTACGCCGGCCCTAACTTTCGACGCTCTCACAGGGACAGAGCGCAGGCTCCCGGAAACACACCATATGAGCTCATCCTACAGGGGGGACATACCGCCGCAACAGGAGGGTGGCGGGCTGCGGCGGTGGTTGTCTGAGTGTCCGAGCTGCATCAGGGGTCCCTCTGTATTATAGCAGCACGTGGACCCGTGCAACCGCTCGGCACGTCTCGCCTCGTGGCGGCGGCGGTACGTATCTCGAATCTCGAATAATAAATACCTGGTAATAATTAGCCTGGCAGCGGCGAGACTGCCCCGCCAATCACCATCGTCCCCGGCCTTATACTACTCGTATCCTTACAAAGCCGGCATGCATGTGTATGGTTGGTCTTGCTAGTAGTCCTGCTGTTGCTTTGGTTGGTTCGTTCTTATTAAGAGGCCCCTTCGGTCATGATGAAACACGAGTCTTCCATCGTTGAAAAATCTATTTTTTTCGTTTTTTTTACAGCAGCAATACTATTTCGGGTATAATAACACCATATCAGTACTCCTTACGGAAAACGGCATAGCTCCAGTTCTAATGCTCAGGTTTTCGCCCATCGAGTATTTGCAAAGAGCCTAGACCATGGTCAACATTTTTGTATCGGGAGGCATATCGATCAGACGCCTTGGTCGTCACGAAAAGTACCTCTAAAGAGGCACTTTTCCTAACACCATATCAGTACTCCTTACGTACGGAAAACGGCATAGCTCCAGTTATAGTGCTCAGGTTTTCGCCCATCGAGTATTTGCAAAGAGCCTACGAGTACAGTACGTAGACCATGGTCAACATTTGTGTATCGGGAGGCATATCGATCAGACGCCTTGGTCGTCACGAAAAGAGGCACTTTTCCTACCACCAAGGCGTCTGATCGATATGCCTCCCGATACACAAATGTTGACCATGGTCTAGGCTCTTTGCAAATACTCGATGGGCGAAAACCTGAGCATTAGAACTGGAGCTATGCCGTTTTCCGTAAGGAGTACTGATATGGTGTTATTATACCCGAAATAGTATTGCTGCTGTAAAAAAAACGAAAAATATATATTTTTCAACGATGGAAGACTCGTGTTTCATCATGGCCGAAGGGGCCCCTTAAAAAAACGACATAGTTAGTATCATACATACGTATAAAATACTCATCATGGGTCCTGAGAACATGACAAAACTACGAGGTCGCACGATTATATTGATACTGACTGTAACAGGTTTTTGGTATACCCACACCAACCGGCGGACACACACGAATCATATATACGTACACGTCAGACGCACACACGATACATACAGCAGCAGCAGCAGTGATAATGCGAGTAACCCCCCCCCCGCGCCCGAGACCGACATGAGTCATACGACTACGGCCGTGCGCGACATGAGTACTCCCCCCGACTTTTCGAGCTCGATGGTATCTCCACAACAGACAGCAAGAAGAAGGAAGAGTGTCACAGCCCCGAAAGGGGGTTGGCGTTGAACAGATATTATGTAGATATCTCTTCAAGCGAGGGATCTTCGAAAACGTGACGTCTCTTTGTGAAATTGATTGGCACCTTTTTGTTGCGGAGCTACGATCGAGCTAGAAAAGTCGGTGCGGCGGGGGGGGGGGGGGGGGGGGGGGGGGGGTTACTCGCATTATACTACGCGCACTACGTACCCTTGACCTACCACTAAACAGAGTAGTAGTGTGCGCTCACGTGGTGCGCATGTATTCTATACGTATCATATAGGATATGTATATGTGAGCTTCTGTTTAGGGCTGCATCGTCATAAATCGCAACAAAAAGACTACTTGATTGCCTGTCTGCTGTGTCTGAAACCAAGCCGGGCAAAAATAAGCACACACACACACGACGACAGGAGGGGGTATACTCGTAGGGGGCACAATAAATCATAACCGAGCAAAATGCCGAGAGATTCCTGCTGTGCAAGTACATATATATATATGGTACTCATATACGATACATACGATACTTTTCGTTTGTTGCTCGCACCTACGATGGTGATCTCCGGACCGAACACGTAGAACAGGCCGGTATCCGTGTTGCCGTGGTGCTCATCGCCAATTCTTGTCGCAGCCGCCTGCAGCGCCAAGCTGGAGAGGCCCACAAGCGAAACACTCGCCAGGAGTGGCATCACGCTTACCACTGCTGCTGCTGCTGCTGCTGATGCTGCTGCTGCTGCTGCCGCGTTCTTCATGATGATTTGGCTTTCTTTTATCTTGTTGTGTTGTTGTTGCACAGCAAGCAGTGTAGTTTTTCCTGCTCTCAGCCAGTTAGTTAGTTAGGTGATGATAAAGTGCTGGGTAGGGGTGTCGGAAAAGCGGGGAGGGTGTGCGGATTTGGGCTGCCACCGTCAGATGGAGGGGGCGGGGGGGGGAGGAAGCGGAATGGAGGTTGTGTTCTTGGCTGTGGTCGCTATACACAGCAAAAAAATGAAAAAATTGAACTGCCGCCGTCGGATAGAGGGGAGGGCGGAGCGGAATCGAGGGGTGGTTGGTTGTTGTGGTGGTGCGTTGGGTACGTATACACAACGAAATTTTAAAAATTGAACTGCCGCCGTCGGATAGAGATGAGGGGGGAACGGAATCGAGGTGTGGTTGGTTCTGCGGTGGAGCAGGGTGCGTTGAGTACGTACACATATACACGGCAAAAATTAAAATAAAATAAAATATGGATTGCCGCCGTCGGATACACCACCAGAGGTGAGGGGAAAGCGGAATCGAGGTGTTTTTTTTTGTAGCCGGTGTGGTGTGTTGGGTACGTACATATCATACATACATACACACACCGACACACACGCAAAAAAATATATATATATGGACTGCCGCCGCCGGATAGAGGTGAGTGGGGAGCGGAATCGAGGTGTAGCTGGTTCTGCGGTGGATGGTGTGTTGAATGCGTATACAGTAGTAGTACAGGACACCTGATAAGAAACAGGAGATCGAGCTCACAGCTAGCTGTTGTTTTTTTTTTATTTTTTAAGACCAAAGGTTATGGTACCACTTTGTGGCTCGTTCATAATCTTATCAGCAACATAGTGCCAAAGAAAATGGGTGTACCCCTCGTATGGAGCATAAAGTTGGCCACTATGTTCCCCAAGATTGAAAAATCCAACAAAAAGGGGCGTCTCGTCATCATCTGACCCCTGAGATGATGCCAGGCACAATACGCCATTATCTTGGTTGGCTCTTTTATTGTTCCGCAAATATATACGATAATACATGCCTTGCACTATATACGAGAACGATACGTATAATATGTACGTATGACGTACACCGAGTACGTATACGAAAACGATACGTACCATATTTTGAATACATACGAGTATTATGTTGCTTTGGCCATAGGCACTGCTGCTGCACAGCCTTTATCTTTGTTTGCCGAAATAAAAGTCGGGAAGAAAAAAGAGCCACAAAGTGGTACGATAACNTGCTGTGCTGTGTGTGCTGCTGTGCTGTGTGTGCTGCTGTGCTGTTTGTTGTTGTATAGAAAAGGATAAAATCATAACCCTGAAACTTTATTCCTGGGCGCGGAGGCCGGGCGCGGAAGGAAAATTCACGTGCTCTACGGCGCATGAACTCGCGTCGTCTCTCGGGATGTCTGCTTTAGTACTCCCACCACAACCAAACGGGATAGCTGGTGTATCTATGCTGTGTTGGAAATTAGAGCTAGGCTCGCGTAGAGGCAAAAGCAAACAAGAAGGCACAGCGCTGTGTGCTAAAACTATCTTCCACCCCAGATTCACGACAAAGGGTTGGAGAAATTCTTCACAACAATGGAACAGTTTGTCTAGGTTTAAAAAAATCTGTATCTTACTCCCAACCGCAATTTTGCACTGCTCTGGGTGTATAACATATCTGCATCGCCCGTACTCTCTTCAAGTTCAAATTTATTCGACGGCTCGCCTTCTGGTCAGTTGTGTAAATATAAAACACATCGGCAGCAACCACAGCACGATTTACATTTCAACCCACAGCGCTGCGCTTCGGAATTAGGTTGTCTTATGATAGCTTCTTGATAGCAAGTAGAAGCCTAGACTATGAGGGCTTCCTTTCTTTTCGGCAAAATAAAAGGAGCTAGCAGCGCATACGTAAAGGATTAACGCGGGTACGCAGCTCCACCCGCGCCCCTGTCTACTCCTGTTGCTCCTGAAGACTTTGGACGTGAAAAACCTAGTTTGGATGAGCAGGAAACATCAGCCAGACCTGAATGCTGTACGAGTACATGCGTGTCTACAGCAGTAGTGCCACTACTCTATTCAGCTCGTGTTGTTTCAAACACCACACGGTAGTTCCAGCCCACGGCATGTCCTTGCATCCAGGTGCTAGGCGCGTGCGAGGCGCAGTCCTTGGCTAGCTGTATATTTATTGCTGCGTACCACCTACTACCAGGTACCTGGTATCTCACAGCATACTACAGACAACACAGAGATACTCGTAGAATAGAGACAGGATACTGCTACGTATATGTTGATACCAACAAGGAGATCGACGAGAGCAGAGATGCGATGGGATAGATAAGGTGTGGTTATGTGCCCAGAAGGGTCGCCACCACAGCCAGAGAGATACAGTAGATGCTTCCACCTGGCGTGGGTCACGCGTGTATCCCCCTTTGGCTAGACCTATAGGCCCACACACGACCTCGCCGGGTGAGGTATCTCAAAGCATCAGCAAACAAACACAGAGTAGGTAACTCAACGCGTATGGATCTTTATGTACTATTACACGAGTATGAGGTTGGTTGCACCAGTATTCTGGGAGCACACAGCGAAGAACCGAAGAAGCCTGTCGACCTCCGAACTGCGCATAGAAACACCCCAGGATGTGAGAAATATATGCCGAGTGTTTACGCCTAGCGTCGACCACGCGCGCGTCCGGCTAGAGGCTCCCAAGCGCATTCGTTCGTAGTCACCAGCACTGCGTTGTCGGGTTGAGGTGTTCGATTTGAAGCTGGTCTGAATTTCACAGAGAGAACTAAAAATCAAATTATTTCTTGATTTCGACAGAATGTGATCCCGCACATATTCTTTATCCCGAAGTCGAAGAATTATCTGTTAATATGGTCTTCGGTCCAGGCTGGATTTATTATTTGAGAGAAAAGGGTGCTTTCTGCACTAATTTCAATATATCGACTCCCGATTTTTCGTATGTTCCTTTAAAATATTAGCCTGGCTTTCTTATTAGCCTGTTTCTTATAAGGTGTCCTGTACTCGTATACTACTGCTGCTGCTGTACACAGCAAAAAAAAAAATGGACTGCCGCCGTCGGATAGGGAGGTGAGGGGGGGGCAGAATCGAGGTTTGGTTGGTTGTGGTTGTTGGATACACAGCGAAAAACTGAAATTTGGACTGCCGCCGTCGGATAGACGGAGGAGGGGGGTGGAGATGGGGAGATCGAGGTGTGTGTGTGTGTTCTGCACTGAACGTAGTATACCTGTGTCGTAGTTTTGTGACCACAGAACTGGTACATTTTTAGGATGACGAATCGGCACGGACACCACTACTTACTGGGTGTGTGCTGGATATCGACGGGTGGGTATAGAAAGGAAGAACACACACACACATCCAGCACACACCCAGCGTCTGCGCCGATTCTTCATCCTAGATAGCTACGCGTACCAGTTATGTAGTTCTGCTGTTGTTGTTGTCGTGTGGCTGATCGTGATTGATGTTCGTTCAATTAATATGTATGTTACTCGTACGAGTATAATATAGCATGTATATGTGTGTTACACATTTTATTTGTCGGATGGCAAAGACAATAAATAATAATAAATGCTTTTTTTTTCTCTCTTTCAACGCATCTGGATTGATTGCTAGCAGGGGAGATCGTGCCTGTCGTAAACGATACATACATACATGGCATTGCATTTTCTGCTCTGCTTACTGCATCACTACGTACGACAACGTATTATAATAGTGTCTCTTGTGTCGTAGTTTCGTGGCCACATAACTTCTATCTCTCTATTAATAGGATGGAGAATCGGCACGGACGACGCTGACCGGGTGACAGTGTGTGTGTGTGTGTTCTTCACATTAAACCTTCCTTTCTGCTGGATGTCGACGGGTCGACAGAAAACGGGATTTCATGTGAAAAACACACACACTTTGTACATGCATGCGTACGGACATCGAAACTTTTAAAATTTTGAACTGCCGCCGTCGGATATAGAGGGGGAAATCGGTTTGTAGTTGGTTGTGGGGTACTCGTACGTAGCTAAAAGTATGAACGTAAAATACGCACGTATGCGTTTTGGCAATGGGGTAAGAAGTAAGAGAGAAGAGAATGATGTGACTCTTGATTGTTCGATGCAATTACACAAAGCTGCCGTTTTACAGCAGCAGCACTTACTACACAGCAGTTCAGCAAGCAGCAGCCAGCAGTGAGTGTATGATGAGTATTCTTGTTGCAATTTCAAAATGTTTCATGTTTTTTTCACAGTTTGTTATCACGTGATCACAGAAGAATTGAATGTGTACTCGTAGTATGTACCTACCAGGTATATATGCATGCATGTAATTGTATGGGCTTCGGAGGTCGGTAATTACCTCATGAATAATGGGTAATCGGTCCGTCTTTATATTACTTGGATGGCGTTCGTATTCGGGCTATTTATAAGATCCGAAGGGACTGACATTTTGGAGGCCCTTCCGGGCCAGATGTCATCATGGCTCTGGGGGGGGAAACAAAAAAAAAAAAGCTGCTTCTCTCCTACGCCTAATTCTTCGTGAAAGTGAGTACGTAATGCCAAAGAGATGCTTGATAGACAAATCTGAAAGGGGTAGTCTGTGCCTCACCGAGTCAATCCTATTACAACATGTCGTCCACGGTTACTGCTGTTGTAGTAGTTACAGTAGTGACTGGTCATTTCGCAATTTTGGTGCGACTCTTATTTTGCGGAATTTCGTTCACATAGCATTACATATCATACATACGATTTAGAGTATTAATAGTAGCGTCATCTATGTATTATTATGTATTCTCATCGAGCCTTCCCCCTCTGCCTCTTCCTCGGATGGAAACTCAACGGAGTAGTGGGTCCTCTTCCCCCTCCAGTAGCAGCAACTCTTCACCCGAGTCCTACGAGTTTATCGCATGTTGTACATACGTACAGCAGTAAGTAGTAGTACTGTAGTAGTAGGAGTAGTAGTAGTAGTAGTATACTACTACTACTTACTATAGTAGTAGTAGTAGTAGTAGTAGTAGTAGTAGTAGTAGTAGTAGTAGTAGTAGTAGTAGTAGTAGTAGTAGTAGTAGTAGTAGTAGTAGTAGTAGTAGTAGTAGTAGTAGTAGTAGTAGTAGTAGTAGTAGTAGTAGTAGTACCTCTTAGGATAATGGATCAGGACGGCCACTACTCACTGCTGTGGTAATGGGTGTATACTGGTTGATGATGATGATGTGGTTGAGGTCGAAGGAACGGTGTAACATACATGTTCAATGTGAAGACAACACACACAGCAGCAGTGTCACGTATCACGTACATATTTACCATACATACCAGAACGAGCAGTTGCAATGTTGAAATACAGCAGTACAGGACACCATAAAATAATAAGAAACAGGAAAGCTGGTCCAGGCTGGGTTTCTTATTCGAGAGAAGGTGCTTTCTGCACTAATTTCAATATAACGCCTCCTGAATTTCTTATTTTCCTCTTAAAACTCAGCCTGGCTTCCTTATTAGCCTGTGTTCCTGATTAAGTGTCCTGTACTGTATGTACTGCAGGTTGCACATACATGCATATAATGCAGCATGCATCTATCTATCTATTATATATAGTTCGTCCCCCCACAAAAAGACACACACTTCCTGAATTCTACAGCCTCAGATTGTGTCCCCCTCATACGGGATGTACATCCTACATGAGGACATATATATAAAATCCGTAAGTACGCGCGATCGAAGTATTACACTCAGCTAGCAAAGATGAGCTTCGACGAAATCCTCGAGCTCACAGCTGTTGTTTTTTTAATTTCTTAATATAGTTCGTCTGTTGTTTTTTTTAATTTTTAAAATATAGTAGGCCGGTCGCCCCGGTGGTCTAACTGGTAGCCACGAAGCCTGTAGGCCCGGATGTCGAGGGTTCGATTCTCCCCATGGAGGTTTTTATTCTCAAATGACACCGTCTGTCGAGAGTGCATATTATAGCGTGGGTGAGCAAAATTTGACGAGAGTTGACGAGGGAAGAAAGTGTTGAAATCTTCTCGCGATAAAAATGCAAGGCAAGAACCGTAGTGGGGGAGGAGGGAGAGGAGCCTACTTTGTGACCCCGGATCGGAGTTACGACTATTAATAGGGAGGGAGAAAGACGGAAGGAAGTGCGAAGATAAAATAAATGGGATGGACAAAAAAATAAAATAAAAAAAGTTCGTCTGATGCCCGAAAAATAATACTTTAATCAAGTGATCTTTGATGCCCAATTTATCATAGCAACTTAGAGTGGAGCAAATAAATGAATAAAAAAATAGTTTTTCCTCCCACACACGTTCAAAATGCACGCTTCTCCCTATCTATGCCGGCATGCCCGGCGCCGTCTTCTTGGCCCATTCAGAACTGAAAAAAATATCCCACACTAGTTTCAAGTAGTTTGTCCCCAAATGTGCGGGACGAGTTCTTCAGGGGTTAAAAGAAGACGGCGCCGGGCATGCCGGCATAGATAGGGAGAAGCGTGCATTTTGAACGTGTGTGTGTGGAAGGAAAAACTGGTGGTTTTTTTTTTTAATATATGTTTGCTCCACTCTAAGTTGCTAGGATAAAATGGGCATCAAAGATCACTTGATTGATTAAAGTATTGTTTTTTTGGGCATCAGACGCTTCTTACAGCCCCTCACCGTTGGGTACAACAATTTTATTAACGTCTCCTTGCCCCCAGCTATTCCCACCGGAATGCTGGGTAGAGTGCCCATCAGATCATGGTAGACACGTGTGCGTACAACGTACTGCCATGGCTGCTGGTGCTACTCTCATCACCGTTGTTGACTCTTGTGCCTACAGCTGAGTCAACTGTGTTTGCCAACTTGTTCGTTATGCGGTTACGCCGCGGAGCATCTGAGAATCTATTTTGCGCTGTCTCAATTCGTGCTCGTTGCCTCCAACTGTACGCTTCCGTTTCCCGAGAGAAGGGGGGGGGGGCGAAGCAGGTGGGGCTATCGCGAGTTGCAAACCCTTGTGGGCTCGGTATGCGGCGATCAATTCGTGACATTGGCGTTCAGGTCGTCATGTATTCGTACTCGTGGGTTCGAATCCCACGGTGGTCACCAATGCGGAACTAGCGCCTGCCCCCGAGGCCAATGATGTCGTAGTGACGAGCTCCCAATCCCTGATGCCTGCAGGGGTCGTTACGGCCGACCGTGCCGAGCAGTTTTCTTCCGTCTCATGTAGCAAGGAGGTGCTAATTGTCTATGTCTCGGAGTTAGCCAAGGGGCGAGCGCGCGAGGGCACCACCCTCGAGGTTTCCGTCCTGTGGGACCCTGCTTATGCGGGGCCCCACAATGGATGACCCCGTCGCTTCCCCGGGAAGAGTTCGACCTTACGTCAAAACGAAGGGACCGCTTCCGACCCGGGGTTGATGACTTGGCAGGCTCTTTAGGCCTGTCGTTTGAGGTATCCATGTTTACATGCGTGATTCCGAGGTCTACGATACATACGTAACTACCCTGTCCTTCACATCAGACCAACTATATATAATAGATAGATAAAAAGAAATACGTATACGTACACGGTGGTAGTGCGTATTCTATTGAGTACACGGAGGGGAGGAGAATTGGTTGGAGGAGATTGATTGGTGGTATTCGACAAATTGGGTCAGCTTTTTCATTCTGAATGAATAATGCCCTGCACATTGTCGGAAGGCAAATAATATAATAATAATGTATGTACGTATGTATAATGAAACAAATCAACCAGGGGCGTCCCGAAAGTTATTTTTTCGACACCTAACTATCTAACATGGTCAGAAAGGAAAATAATCGGAGCACTGCTGTGATTGCTGGACGATTTGGCACGAAACAAGTTTAATTTTTCTACGTTTTTTTCCTAAAACCAACCACTTGGTTTTAAAGACCCCCTGAGCCTCGCGGGGGTGGGGGTCTTTAAAACCAAGTGATTGGTTTTTGGATAATTTCATTACACACAAAAACTTGTGTTAAATCTTCCAGCGATCACAGCAGTGCTCTGATTGTTTTTCCATTCTGACCATTTAAGATAGTTAGGTGTCAAAACATATTTTTTGGACGCCCCTGTATCAACAATCAAACAAACAAACGGAAACGATGACAAAAAATAAATAAAGGATGTGTCGTGCTTCTCCCGGAGGAGATGTGACAGACAATAAAAAATAAAATAAATGGAACGGAATGAAATGAAAACAAAGTAAACAGAGCAAGACTAAGAACGAAAGGAAAGGATAGGCAACCGGAGGACACCAAAAAAGGTACCTTCCAAGCAGCAGAAGCAGGTTTGTACCCGTCGTTGTACAGACAGGTTTTACCAGCGTCGGTCGGTACCTTGCTACTCTGTCTTCCGTGTCTCCTTCTTGCTTTCGTCAGCCGCGGTTCCCCTACGACCCCCCCGTCTCCATCCCCTTGGGCGCCACCCATACAGCGGGCGGAGGCGTGGCGCTTCCTACTCAATTCCGTTTCGTTTTCGTGCCACACACGAAAGACAAGGAAAGAGAGGAGTAAATAAAAAAAACAAAATAAATTGTCTACGTAGTACGTAGCTGAAACAATCGAAGAAATCCTAGGAAAATACGGAAGGACAGAAAAAAAAAAAAAAAAAATGACCTCGGCAAAATCAAATCAAATTAAGTCAAATCAAATCAAAGAATGCGAAGGGTTGTAGCTCCCCTGGAGGAACTGCGACAGCCATTACACCAAGCAAAAAAAAAAAGAAAAAAAAGGTCACCAGAAATAACCAAGGAAAAGCTGAGTAAAAGTACCGAGCTCGCCATCTATATACCAAGCCAGGTACTTAAGGCCCTTCTTATCGGAGCCATATATTTCCTAAATTTCCTAAATTTCCAACATTTGTTTTCGCGCAATTTTCAATTTTCTAGATTTCCATTGTTTCCATTGTTTTTTTTCCATTTTTTGGAACGTGAAAGCCTTCCGAACATTTTGCCCTCTGAAGGATTTCCATTATTTCCAAGATTTCCAAGGTTTCCTTTTTTTTCGGGAAAAAAAAAGGGAAATTGTGAAAAAAAAAAAGTTGTTCGATAAGAACGACACTTTAACTTGGTACTTATTTCTCATCACAGGCACAAGAACAAGAGTCAAAAACTGAAATGAAACGTAGGTTGATCTACTACTTACTGCTGTAGTAGTAGTAGTAGGAGTAGCAGTAGTAGTGATAGTAGTAGTAGTAGTAGTAGTAGTAGTAGCAGCAGCAGCAGCAGCAGCAGCAGCAGCAGCAGCAGCAGCAGCAGCAGCAGTAGTAGTAGTAGTAGTAGTAGTAGTAGTAGTAGTAGTAGTAGTAGTAGTAGTAGTAGTAGTAGTAGTAGTAGTAGTAGTAGTAGTAGTAGTAGTAGTAGTAGTAGTAGTAGTAGTAGTAGTAGTAGTAGTAGTAGTAGTAGTAGTAGTAGTAGCAGGCTCGGCCGGGGCCCAAACTTGAGGCGTGTGTGTACTAGGGCATTAACTTGGAGTTGCGCTGTTGCGCTGGCGCAACGTTTGAGTCAAATAACCGTTTTTCGCAACAGTCGCCGCGAGGCTGGTTGCGCGCAGCGCAACTCGCGATTTCGGGCGCGCAGCATTATTTTTCGCCGCAGGCGAGCATTTTGTTTGCGCATTCATTCCTCGCCGGAGGCGAAAATAGTGATGGCTCCCGGATTCAAAAATTGGAACCGGGACCAGTACCGCCTTCGGTGGGATTTGACCAGTACCGTCCCGGGTACCCGCGGTACTGGGTATCCCGGGTTCCCGGGTACCCGGGGTTACATGTACATTTTGCTCCACTCTTGTGTTTGAGCGGCGTGAACGGTCCTCAGGCGGGGTGGTGAGGCGTGGTGAGGCGGCAGGTGGGAGGACAAGACTTCATTTCGTGTCTATCGATGAATAAAAATGCCAAAGAGAGGAGGCTGTGCGTATTCCCCAGTACCGAGGGTACCCGGGTACCCGGGTACCCGGGGTTACATGTACATTTTGCTCCACTCTTGTGTTTGAGCGGCGTGAACGGTCCTCAGGCGGGGTGGTGAGGCGTGGTGAGGCGGCAGGTGGGAGGACAAGACTTCATTTCGTGTCTATCGATGAATAAAAATGCCAAAGAGAGGAGGCTGTGCGTATTCCCCAGTACCGAGGGTACCCGGGTACCCGGGTACCCGGGGTTATATGTACATTTTGCTAGACATTGGTCATTGGTCTAATCACTGCTGTGTGTGTATGGCGTGTTGTGTGAAGGTAAGTAGGGTATGCTGTGCGCTGTGCGCTGTCTATCGGGGGCTCCGTGGAGCGTACCTAACGGGTACCCGGGATACCTAGTACCGCGGGTAATAGAAATGGAACCGGGATGGTACGGGTGCCGACGGTTCCGGGTACCCGCCTCCGGGTACCCGGTTCCGACGAATCCGGGAGCCATCTCTAGGCGATAAAAACGTTTGTTTTTTTTTTTTAAATCGCTGTACGTAGGCGATTGTTTTTTTACTTTTTTTTTAAATAATTCGCCGTAGTTTTGTTTTTTTAAGCACCTTTTGCCCAATAATTCGCCGTCATTGAGCATATTTTAAGCCCCTTTTCCTCTTCGCCGTAGTCGAAAACAAAAATTAGGCACTTTTTTTTGCTATTCGCAGTAGGCTTTAATTATTTTTAGGCACTTTATCCTATTCGCCGTAGCCAAACATAAATTCAAAGGCTTTTTTACTTGGTTTTCAGGCGTACATTCGCGCATATATTGCAGTTTTTTCGCCTCCGGCGGCCCTCCGGGGGCCCTCCCGGGGGGGGCTCCCGGGGGGGGCTCCGGCGGGCCCTGCGAGAGACTTGCGCGCCTGCGGCGCGCAACACGCGCCGCAGGCGTGTTGCGCTGTGCGCACAGACGCCGACCCACAAATTAATAATGCCCTGGTGTGTACACGCGGGCCTACTCTGTGTGCCCCGCGGCCGAGAGCGCGAGAAGGGGCTCTCGGTCGGGAGAGAAGAAAATGCCGAAGTGCGGAAAAAAGTCAATTCGGGTACATAGTAATATACCTGGTAAATATATGCGTAGTCATTACGTCATTCCTGTAGAAAATGCAGATCACGACCATTCTAAAACAAACGTTTCATCGCAGACGTTTTTTTTTTCCTCCATCCCATTTATTATCTTCGCCCTTCCTTTCTCTCTCCTTCCTATTCCGTAGACAGGTTCAGCAGAAGCCTGGGTGCATACATTACGTGGCAGCTTGCCTCCTGACGAGTTGTAGTACTTGAGTTAATGAATTATCGAAAACACCCATCCGGCGTCCCCGGTGGAATGGCAGGTGAATATCGTCCCTGTCAGAGTCAAGGTCGTGGGTGTGAGCCCCCGCGTGAACATACTGGCGCTCGTACATACTTCGTAGGAAGTTTTTCTCCCAGAAAACATATATATATGTTGACAAACGCGCGAGAGCGTGAGTTAGAAAAATCGATGAAAATCGACGTGCGTTCGGAACGCTGAACCCTCTGCGCGATAAAAACCAAGGCACGAACCGTGGCGGGGAGGAGGGAGAGGAGCCTGCTGTGTGCTTTGTGATCCCGGATCTGAGTTACGACTATGGAGGGAGAGGGACAGAAGTGCCATTATAGTGAATGGGATGGGGCAAGGGCGCACAGAAAAAGAATCCTGAGACCCGCACTCCAATTTTTTTATTTCAGGCCTGGGGGGGGGGGTGGTGGTATTTTTCTCACCTTCACTAAATCCTAGATAAACCACGACTCAATATTATTCCTATACACAACAAGTGACTTGATCTTAGACTGGGGACTGGGGACGAAACTACTATGCTTGACTTGACTGGGCATAGAGTCACTCCCCATTCAGAGCGGTAAGTCTTCATGGTATTTTTTTTAGTTTTGAGTAGTCTGTGTTGGCGAACAAAAGCTGCCTTGCCTGATGCTAATAGATCAACTCGTGCACCGGGTGCGTTTGGATGATGAAATGGTGGAGATTGCCATGAGGCGAGAGAGAAGATGTTGAACCAGGTGTATATTAGAACCCACCAAAGAGAAGAAGTGAACGAAGGGGGATTCACCCCTTCATCCCCGGATCCTATTAAAGGTATCCAGATGATATGTGTACGAAAACCCATCCAGGAAAACCTAAATCCCTCCGCATTTTCCAGTTACACAAATCACACGTACGTATTCGCACCATCAGACACATCAGACACGGGTGCGACTTATGACGAACATTTATGACCAACAGCCTCCCTAGTCTCAGCACACTGTCATGATACTAATGTCTATATACCGTACTCCAAGTAGGTCCACAATCATCCAACACATGAATCCTCTTGTCGTGACACTACAAGTAGTACTGCTGTGTTGCTATATCCCTCCCAATACAGAAATTCCAAAAACCCACGATAGGACCAAACAACCGCCTCCCTGCTGTGAACACCAAGCTCATCCAAAATCCAAAAACTCAACCAAATTCGTAGCGAAAACCCCTAATCGACTCCGAAAAGTCCTAAATTAGTCTCGAAAAAAACAAATTCAATCTCCGAAAAATCCAGAATCAGTGCCGAAAAACCCAAACTCAACTCCGAAAAAACCCAAAACGAATCCGAAAAATCCAAAACCAGTGCCGAATAACCCAAACTCAACTAACTCCGAAAAGCCCAAAATAATTTCCGAAAAATCAAAAACCAGTGCCGAAAAACCCAAACTGAACTCCGAAAAAAAAGCAATGATTAATCTTGGAAAAACAACAAAATAAGTGCTGTAGAATACAAAATAAACATAAAGATACACAAAATCATCACAAAGACACTCCCCATAGTACTGATTCAAAATTATATACCAATAAGATCACCACAAATTCATCGCAAGGCTACGATGAAACTCGAAGGATTCCCGCGATATGGCCTTTGTCAGAAAATCCGCATGCTGGAAAAGGGACGGTACGTGAATAATCGTTATCTCTTTCCTCCCAACAAGTTCCCTGAGGAAGAGGTGTCGCACGTCGATGTACTTGGAGTTTGAGTTCGTGATGGGGCTCCGCGCAAGCTGCACCGCACCCTGATTATCCTCGAACACCGGTATGCACGGCATGCCTACATCAGGCAACATGAAGCGCCAAACCTGCCTCAAAAACAACACTTACTTAATGACGTCTGCGAGTGCCACGTACTCTGCCTCCGTCGTGGAACGTGTGACGCCTTTCTGAGTCCTGGAAAACCAAGACACGCAAGCACCCCCACACATTACCAATCCCCCAGAAACTGACCTTCTGTCAGCCGGCTTGCTTGCGTAGTCAGCGTCAGCAAACACCTTCAAGCTCAGCCCCCCTTCCGTACCTCTCTGAAAAGCAACTCCGAAATAATTAGTCCTTCTCACATACCCTAAAATACCAAGTGCTGCCCTCCAGTGCACTTGCTTGGGAGCAGCGCAGTACCTAGCCACTGCTCTTACTGCGTTGGAGGTGTCTGGCCGAGTCTGAGTTGAAAGCCACATCAGTGAGCCGACCAACTCGCGAAACGGCCAGCTCCCTGGCGCTTTATCCTTGTCAAAGTACGCAAGTTTTGTGCTAACAGGAAGCGGAACACTCTCACCAAACTCTATCCCGTATTCATCCGCCAATTGTTCAGCAAACGTCTGCTGGGAAATCTTCGGCACCCCCTTTTTCCAATCCCTCTCGTAAAAACACCCCGAATACCAACGTAACTCTCCCAAGTTCTTGACTGGAACCATCTGGTTCAAGTCCCTGCCAAACTGGTCACACCTTTCCCTCTCCCCTACCGCAAAAATACCATCCACATGCACCACTATAGTCATCACTACTCTCCCCTAACCCATCAAACGAAACACGCATGCATCAGCCAGACACTGCTCAAACCTCAAAGTCAATAAGCACCTACTGTAGTAAGGTGAGCATGCCACTGCCTCGATGCTTGCTTCAAACCGTGCAGGCTCCTGTTCAGTCTTTCTACCGCATCCCTGAGGCAAACGTATGAATACATTTTCCTCAAGATCAGACTGCATGAAAGCCTGCTCAATATCAAAATGGCACAAGTCAAGATCCAGCTCGCACGCCATCGCTGTCAATAACCGGACACTCGAGACAGCAACCGTGGGCGCAAACAATTATCCAAAATCGATGTCAACGCTTTGCTTATCCCCCCGTGCTACAAGTCTCGCCGTAGTTTTCGTGGGCCAACCGTACTCACCAGCCTTCTAATTAAAATTCCACATTGCGTTGATGTAGTTGTCCATTGACTGCTACACCGGCTCAAACGTTTCCGCATCCAGCAATCCGTAGAACTCCCGCGCCGTCGAATCATCCCAAAGATGAGCGTGCTCCGACCGTATGGCCTCCTTGTGGCTCCGTGGGACTTTGAGGTCAGAGGCGTAGCAGTGCTGCAAATCCGGAGGCTTGTGGGGCGGCCACTGATCGCCCAGCGTGGGGTCGATGTCCTCCCGATTGGCAAGCATCGCCCCCAATACACTTGGTACCCCCCCCGCGCTCCCCCTCTTGTGGTGTCTCCTCGCGCCACCCTTCCGGTGGTGTCCCCTCGCGGCTCCAAGAGAAATGTTACGGTCGCGCGCAACCCCCAACACCCGGCGGCTCCTTGCGGCGACCTCGATCGACTTCCTCACGCGTAGAAAAAAATGATATTATCCTCAGCAGACCGCGTTATGGAGAAGACCCTGCTCGCTACTCACTGACAATGAAGGGGGCTCCCGCGTGGCTGAGAGGTGGACGTCTGGCGTATCGGAGAACTGAACTGTCCTCGAACGCGTGCGGCCGGAGATGCGCTGCAGCTCCGGCAGAGCGGCGGCGAGAGGGTGGAGCGGTAGTGACGGCGGCAGCGGTGGCGGCTGGGACGGCGGTGCCGGCGACTAGATCGGCGGCGCCAGCGGCGCTGGCTGGAACAGCGGTGCTGGTGACTGGATCGGCGGTGACTGAAGAAGCGGAAGCGGCGGTGCCGGCAACTGCGTCGGCGGCGGCGGCGGCGGCGGCGGTACGTAGCTGATGTTGAACACCGGCATTTCCGGCGCGGCGTCGTACACTGACCCCCGTCGGCAATCGCCGGCGCCGGCAATGGCACCACGGGCCCACGGGGTACAGTCCACACCACGTCGCTGGTGTAGCAGACGCCGCCCGTTGAAGCCTTGGTCACTTTAACGGCGGACGCGGAGTGGTTATAGACGTTGTTTAAAACGAAACACGGCACCGATTGCACGTCGAATTTAGTGGTGCGGTCCACCCGCACCATGCCTTCGTGGAAGAACGGCACCACCTGCAGATCCGGCAATCGCGAGAAGAACGCCTCGTGCGGCGACCGCCATCCGGTATAGGCATTGGTCGCGGAGCCGTTTAAACAGTCGGTAACCGAAAAAGCAGCCTCCAACCACAGGCGGTTGCCGTTGACGCCGATGTTGGGGATCCGGGCGAGATCGACGCCCGGGAACATCCGCGAAATCTCGCGACGAGCCGCATGGCCACCCTTCATCGCTCGCCAGGTTGTGCTCTCGACAACCGCGTTCTGTTGCGGCTTCCCTGGGGCCGTACACTCACGGCGGATTCCAGCGGGGTCGCAGAGTTCAACGAAGCTGCGGCCTGTAGACTCCCCGCCGTTGTCCGTTCGGAAGCATCGCGGTTGCCCCGTGGCGTTCATGTCCGCCATGAATTTCTTCAGGTACATGGTGGTCTCCGACTTCCTCCTCGTGCCGTACGGCCGCATCCACCCGGAGGCGCTGTCGGCGAACATGATCAGATAAATAGACCCGCCCATGGACGCCTCGTAGGAGCCAGGACGATGTGCACCGTCTCCATAAGCCTCCCCGCATGCGATGTCGTACCCCGCGGTACCCCAGCCCGCACGCCCTTCGCCTTCAAACATCCACCACACGGCTGTAGAACTCCCGTAAGGGTGATGCCATGCTGCCTAGCCGTTTCCTTCAACAAACGTTCGTTTACTTGGCCGGAGGAGACGTGAAAGCGGTTAACATCCAGGGACTTGGAGGGTTTCCCAACAGTGAATGGACGCCTACTCGGAGCGAGCACAGCTGCAGCAGTCGTGCCTACGTTCTCAATCTTAAGGTCATTCCAATCCGACTCTGCCAGTGCTTGAGCTGCCGCAGCACCAAGGGGGGTAGGAAAAAACTCCTTGTACACAGTATCATCCGGACCATCCATCAGCCTAACATCCGGGAGCGCGCTTATGTCAATCGCCTGCACGCCGGGGGCAGCAATAAGTGGTTTAAACTTTGCCAATCCATGCTCTACTCCGGGATGCGACACCAATGGCTGTACACCTGGTTCACCTGGAACCGGGGGGAGGGGAAAAGGGGCTGCAGGTACTACACCGCTAACGCAGGGAAACTTGGATTCCCCGACCTTGTGCAGTGAGATTCAAGAGCCCACTGGAAACTCGAACCGTGAGGTACTACGCCGTTACAGGCGGGCGGAAAACCCTCATCCGCAGGCACTACCCCTGCTACAATGTGGTGGGAAAGGGGATGGGATGCAAGAGCACACTGGAAACTCGAACCGTGAGGTCCTACGCCGTTACAGGCGGGCGGGAAACCATCATCCGCAGTCACTACCCCTGCTACACTGTGGTGGGAAAGGGGATGGGATTCAAGAACCTGGGGCCCTGTCCCTTCTACGTCAAACAGGGGAGGGGCTGACGGGGTGGTAACAAGCGCAACACCAGACAAGGCAGGCACAGTCGTAAGTCCTGCAGTGGGGGTTGGGGCCATTCTCGTTGCCTACAGTAATGATCCGATCTCGTCGCGGGGGGAAGTCAGACGGTTATCAAACAAGTGCACACCATCGCGGTCCATAGTAATGCTTCGCCGCGCTTGCGCCTGGTGAAGAGAAAATAGGTTAAACCCAATACCCTCCGTCACGTACACTCCCGTCAACTTGACATTGAAAAATCAGTTTTCGAATGCAGTTTTAGGTTGAGACTACCTACTCCTGTCACCCTCATCCCCTTACCGTCACCAATCAGAACCCTTTCCTTACCAGGGGGAATCTCTACCTAGTCGTAGACGTTACGAGCGTCGCTGGTAACGTGGTTTGTGGATCCGTTATCGGAAACCCAATGCTCACTACCTGGTGGTCGTCTGATACACCCCCCAATAGTTTCACTATCTTCCTGGCTTGCAAGCGCCACACCACTCACTCCTACTCTATCAACACTCTAATCCGACTCGCCTTGTGGCACTGAACGTGCCATCAGTAGATGCAGAGCGCTCCGGGAAAATGTAGACACTCCGGGAGAAGGCGCAGAGGAAGAGGGCGGAACATGGCTGGATGATGCTGGAGGTGCTGGGGCGGCGGTCGGTACTGCTGCACAGGCGGCGACTGGTACTGCTGCTCGGGCGGCGGCGGGTACTGGTGCGGAAGTGGCGGTTGGTATTGCTGCAGAGGCGACGGCTGGTACTGCTGCAGAAGCGGCGGCTGGTACTCCAGCGGTTGCTCCTCCTCGTAGTAGGAGTACTCCCCGTAGTCGTCGTCGTAGTAGCAGCCGCTCTCAGCGGCGACGGCACCGTCAGGACCATGGGCACTCGGATCGTCATCATGGGCGACGATGGCGGCGGGGGCGGTGGCGGCGACGGTGACGGCGGTGGTGCCAGCAATATTTTCTTGACCGTACGAGTGTGGCCACGGCTGCTGTCAACCAGGTGCCGGATACTGGAGGCGGGGGCTCCACTCGATGCGGGACCCCCCGGGCGAGGTGGCGCGGTTCCGTAGCCGCCGGGTGGGGGCTCCCCCTACCCCCAACTGCTTGCGCACGACCATCCCCATACCTTCCTCTGCCTCCCCTGCCGCCAGGTCCTCTGTCTCAATGGCCCCACTGCTGTGATGCCCCGCTCCAACCACCACCACCCCGACCGCTGGGGTGTGACGGCCGGTGCTGCGGCTGCTGCTGTTTTTGTTGCTGGTGTTGCTGCGGCTGCTGCTGATACGGCTCCTGTTACGGCTGCTGCTAGTACGGCTGCTGCTGCTGCTGCTGCTGCTGGTACGGCTGTTGCTGCTGCTGGTATCCACCCCTGGGTTCGGTCCTCCGGTTCCTTCCGCGTCCGCCTCGGTCACCTCTCTCGCCATGCCGAGCACCCCCATCGCCCCGACCTCCGGCAGCAGCAACGAGGGCGTGCCCCGTCCCACCCCTCTGTTCCTCCTCCCTCGACATTTTCATCTCACCGTACGCGCTGAGCGCCACATCTTCAAGGGCTTGGTACGTCAACTCTGCATTGGCGAGCAACATTAGTTTTGCACTCCAAATGCAGGGGAAAGGATACGCGCAAATTTTTGGTTAGCGTCGATATCAGGGAAGAGGGATTGCCTCTCCCCCTACCCTCAACTGCTTGCGCACGACCACCCCCATACCTTCCTCTGCCTCCCCTGCCGCCAGGTCCTCTGCCTCGATGGCCCCACTGCTGTGATGCCCCGCTCCAACCACCACCACTCCGACCGCTGGGGTGCGGCGGCCAGTGCTACGGCTGCTGCTGTTGTTTGCTGCTACTGTTGCTGTGGCTGCTGCTGGTACGGCCCTGTTGCGGCTGCTGTTGGTACGGCCCCTGATGCGGCTGCTGCTGGTACGGCTGCTGATGATGATGCTGCTGCTGATGCTGATGCTGCTGCTGATGCTGATCATGCTGGTACGGCTGGTGCTGCTGCTGCTGGTGCTGCTGCTGCTGCTGGTGTCCACCCCTGGGTTCGGTCCTCCGGTTACTTCCGCGTCCGCGTCGGTCACCTCTCCCACCATGCCGAGCCCCTCCATCGCCCCGACCTCCGGCGGCAGCAACGAGAGCGTGCCCCGTCCCGTCCCTCTGTTCCTCCTCCCTCGGCATCTCCATCTCCCCGTACGCGCTGGGCATCACATATTCAAGGGCTTGGTACGTCAACTCTGCATTGGCGAGCAAAACTTTTGTTTTTCGACTCCAAACGCAGGGGAAAGGTTACGCGCAAAGTGTTGGTTAGCGTCGATATCAGGGAACACCATTCCATGGTTACTAAGCCTGGTCCTGAGCACGCAACCCCTTGAAAAAGGCTCGTTGGGGCTTTCCCCCTCCTTCATCCTGAGGCTGCACCATACCTGAGTAAGTCTAGCCTTTTCTGCTGCAGCCTGAGGTGCGTAGTGCTTCTTAAAAGCAGACTACCCCTCACTCGAGCTACCCGTTGCTGATACCAGGTTCTGCAAGTGCTTTGTGTGAGATCCAATTTACTATTAATAGTATACTCCAAGCCGTGGACGCCTGATCCATCTTCTCCCTGCCAAACTCTGCTATCAGTGCCGCTTGGCTCGACTCCTTCAGTCCTACCTTGATTGGTATCTTACTCTCCACTGCCTCTTGGCAACCCCTCTCCTAAACATACGAATTATTCTTCGTTACGAACACCATCACTCTCTGCTGAATGCCCTCTCCCTGCTTGAAGCAACCATCGAAAACCGGGGGCCGTGTGCCGATATGACTAGTAAAAACACGTAACGCGCCTGCCTTTAAGGTAGACGCCGCCTGTTGTTGTTGCTGGAGTACCTCTTGGGCTGCTTTTCTCGCCATCTCTAGCACTGGGTCGGCGGTGGTAGGGTTGTCGCTGCTCCTAGGCTCCTTGTCCTGGGTTGGCTTACTCCTCTCCCTTCCTGCTTCTTCTGGTGCACTCGTGGCAATTGCTTCCTCCTTGGCTTTCAGCTGCTGGGCTACGTATGCTTCGATAGCTTCTTGTTGCTCCTCGATGGTGAACATGGCGAAATATGACAAATCCGTGGTGCTGCACCCTGTGCCCGAGCTCCCGTGACTATATGTCAGGACGATAGCGTAATGGGTCAACTCGTGCACCGGGTGCGTTTGGATGATGAGATGGTGGAGATTGCCATGAGGCGAGAGAGATGTTGAACCAGGTGTATATTATAAACCACCAAAGAGAAGAAGTGAACGAAGGGGGCTTCACCCCTTCATCCCAGGATCCCATTAAAGGTATCCAGATGGTATTTGTACCAAAACCCATCCGAGAAAACCGAAATCCCGCCGCATTTTCCAGTTACACAAATCACACGCACGTATTCGCACGATCAGACACATCAGACACGGGTGCGACTTATGACGAACATTTATGACCTACAGCTGCAGCCTGATCCAAACCTAGCAGCCCATACAAGCCCATATATAACGTAAGGTGATGCAGGTGGCTCGAGCTCAGTGCACCTACGAGCCCCTGCTTTGGAAACTAGAGGAGCTGCGGTACGTTCGAAACAAAACACGGCAAGACTGTTTATTGAAACCGTCGAAAACGCGGCGAGAATGGGTGCGACGCACAACGCACGACTAGCGCCTTCTACCTTTCGAACAACCGGGCGCACACACGCACACAGACACCTCCATCGCGGTTGTGCCCGCCCCCGAAACATGCTGATTCAACAGGGGAGGATCCCGGCGCAAGAGTTGTTGGCGCCATGGTGAAATGCGGTATATATTCAGGCTGCAACGGACATCTATGACCCAACGACTTATCCATGAAACACAAACAAACAACACACGTACGGCCCAGGCGTATCGTTTCGACAACGCGTCTTCCTAATCAACTGGCCTCAATACGGCTTCGAAATGAGTCTTTAGTGCTAATTTCAACGTCAATATGGCTTCGAAATGAGTGTTTAATTTGAGCTAAACAAAATTTCATTTAGGGTTGGCTGAGGGAGGGGGGGGGGTAGTGTGGGTCTCGGGGGAAATGTTGCGCCGCTTGATGTGGGGGTGGGGGGGGTCATTCCGAGTGAATGCCGCGTGCGCGCCCATCCGTAGTTATCGTGAGAGAAACCGCAACAGTAAGCCGAGTCTAGGCATATCCGTCGGCAGCGGGCAGTGTCGTGCCGTTGGCTCGTGTACCTCTGCTCTATTCACGCAGCTATGCACATCGGGCACGAGGCACTCGAGAGTGAACACCTCTTCCGTGCTTCTTGCCTCTCGCCAGAAAACCACTTACGTCGGTAGAGCCCATACAGCACGTCGGCAGAGCCCATGACTACGTAACAAAACTTTATTCGGTTGGTTGACAACAAAATCCATATTTCTTTATTTCTGTACTTCACGCAGAAGTATTATACTTTTATCGACCTCTTCCTTCTAAAAGCTCGTAACTCTAGTTTTAAACGTGCGTGTTTATGCAACATTTACTGCATCAAGAATGGTTGGATAAAAACGGATGTACCTCATATCCTCAAGTTTTAAATAGAGCAGTGGCCAAAATCGGGTATTCTCGATGGGTTTGTGGATCAAACAGGGTACCATTGTATTTTAGTGACCACAAAGACCCCAGGGCGCCACCTCATTGGTCAGCACCGGCCACCACCCGACGCTGGCCACAGTCCTACCGGGTATACCCGCTTTTGGCTACTCAACCCCCAAGAGGTACCCGATTCGTAAACCCACCTACCCGAAAATGGCCGGGCTGTTTCACCACAACGGTCAAACGGCCCACCACGCACTAGCCGATGTATCGACGTATCCAGCGAGTTCCAACCAAGTTCTGCCGTGTTCCGGGTTCTTGTGAGGTGGCCGATACTACTGCTGTACTCGTACTGCTGTGTTGTGATGAGGTGGCTTTTGGTTCGGAAAAGGAGAGAGAGCTCTGTCGATCAGCTATATTGAACTACTGCTGTGTTTAGGTGACTGGTAGCTTGTGGTTCGGATAGGAGGGAGAGAGAGAGCGATGTTGTTTGGGTGGGAGAGGGAGCAAATCAACTACTACTACTGCTGTGCCGTGATGAGGTGGCTTTTGGTTGGGAAAAGGAGAGAGAGAAAGCGCTGTGAATCAGCAACCACTGCTGTGCTGATGTGGCTAGTAGCTTGTGTTTCGGAGAGGAGGGAGAGAGAGAGCGTTGTTTTTTTGGGTGGGAGAGGGAGCAAATCAACTGCTACTGCTGTGCCGTGATGAGGTGGCTTTTGTTTGGTAGAGGGAGAGAGAGCGCTGTGAACCAACCACTACTGCTGTGAACCAACCACTACTGTTGCTGTGCGGTGGTGAGGTGGTTTTTGGTTGGAAGGGTGAGGCAGCGCGAACCAACCAAATCATGGATATATATATATATCAATCAGATGGTTCCGTCGGTAACACGTCAGAACTTGGGTGGACTTTCGCTGATGCGTCGGCTGGTGCGCGGTGGGCCGTTGGGCCGTTGTGTTTAAACAGCCCGGTCATTTTCGGGTAGGTGGGTTTACGAATCGGGTACCTCTTGGGGGTTGAGTAGCCAAAAGCGGGTATACCCGATTTTGGCCACTGCTCTACCAGGTATGTGCTGCCTAATTGAGCCGAAACCCGAGTTTGTTCCGTTCCTCGGACACGAAGGAAGGTACGAATCTATTCCCGGGATCGAGCAGGGCAAGACGTTTAATGCACTCTTTTAGGGCCTCTTCCCTGAGTGTCTATCAAACAGAGGGAGTCGAACAGATCATCCGGAATAGCTGTCTTCCAACCTCGGTATCCTACCGAGATGACTAGAACAAACGCATCAAGCTCGTCTGGTGCCCGACTTTTTCGGTCTTGCGCGGGGCGTTTCTCCGTCGCCGCCAACACTAGGTTACGATGTGGCTGTATTCATATATATTTCAACGTCGGGGATTGAACGGCGCACATATGTTTACACGAGGAACAAAACGCAAGCCGCACAAGGTCCCGGGCCGTTGCGACGCTGCCGACGGATGCAGCGCCCTGAGGAGGACACCTACTGCTCTCGTTCTGCGTGATATATTAGCCAAAATAATTGGTCGATGGGACTCGGTGAACGACCGAAAATGGCGCAAGTGTGCGCGTTATTGTATTCAAACTAAAGCGAAGAGGAAACCCACACCAACAGTAGTCGGTGCCGCCGTAACATCCAGGAGGGTGTTCACAAAAGGTGGGGTGAAAGCCGGAAGAGTAAACATGTGGAGTTAGGTAACACCCCTATGAAGCGGCCTTAGCCACCCGTGCCACCGTGTCATTACATACCGGACCCCTTTGCACCAAACTCCACCACTCTAGGTGTTGGAACCAAACGTTGGCGGCCACCTAGAGCGCTGCGATGTATAGAAAACAATTAAAACGGAAACGTTTGTCGACAACGGTCAACGGCCTCGCCATCAGCTTAGTACAGCGGTACGGCGGATCCGTGAAACGGGAATGTACACAACGGTAAACTAATCGGTTTAACGCGGGGGCAGAAATTTGCCACCTTCGGTAAAAAGCAAGCATTTATTTGAGCAAGCTTCGAAGCGACGCTGTGCATCCAGGCGGGTCGTCGAGAAAACTTGTCGATTGCACAGACACTGGCAACGCAACTCCGGGCATACCTGCGAGAATGTTACTACAGTAAACACAAACTATGGATAACGAGTTGCTTTAGTGTTCGAATAATTGAGGGTACCTAGTTGCGTTCGCGTTTGAGGGTGACTGTGCGTCCAAAGCAACGCCCGTAAAGGGGTACACGAGGTCATGCCGAAGTCTCGGTGAGGATAAATCCGATGGCTGGGGGGCAAGAAACGTGTCCCCACATCCCTGAGGCGGGTGTAGGCGCCGGGCCCGATGGTCGTGGTCGCGGTAACTATTAGACATAGACATTGTCGTGAATCCATATTGTTGTGAATCGATCGAAATTATCGCCAGCACGAGGGATTATTGCGGCCAAGCCCGTCGGTCGCAACATCGCAACCACCTGAAGAAAATTGTGTGCACTGAAGCGGTCATCAGCACCACAAACCCACACCAGTCCAGCACGCAACTCAGAGGGGGTAAGGTCGCTGCTTCGACCGCCGCTCACTATCGTCTTCGAAAGCGACCCGCCTCCATGCTTTCAGACGAGGTCGGCATGACAGCCACCTCCTCGCCACACAGGGTATACATTGTCATCGATAATGGGCCTTGCGATTTGTTATATTATAACACAAGATAGCCCTACATCGCATATTTTAACAGGTTATGAGCTTCGTTTGCTGGGAGCCTCTGTCACCAAGTACGGACGGACAAAGACGAGAGCCACCTCACCACACATGGTATTGACACCGAAGGTGGGCCTTGCCGCTTGCTATATACGTGGTATTCAACAAACACCAGATATATCCACATCTCACCGAATTTACAGGTTATGGGCCTCGTTTACTGGATGTCAATGGCGTCCTCACGAGAAAAGCGACCAACACATACACGCCGGAACTTAGCAGGAGCCCCAGGCCAACATCACTGTAGGCCCGGCTCGGTACATGGGCTTCTATCAATGACAATGAGAGGAGCATAGTGATACCCAATCCGTCGTAGTCCGCGACGCTCGCGAGGAGTCTCTATAATATGTAGATTACATGTTACGGTTCGAGTAAAGTCAGGCATGTCTACACTTCAGGAGTAAATCGGTGAATATTGCAGTATGCTCCAGACACCACAGAAGCCCCCCGAAGTAACCCAAGTCCGAAGGGACTTGAGACACCTTGACAATAGAACAATGCACGGACAGACAACAGATGCAAAATCATGCCAAACATCCTTACTTGCCATAACGAATAAACAAATGAAGTACTTCTGTCTCGCCAGGACTCCACGGGCGTACGGAATACTACAGCAAGACGACAGCCATCTCGCCACATTAGGTATTGGCACCGATGGGCCCCGCTGCTTGCTACATATGCACCAGATATATTACAACTGTGTACTCGTATTAAATTCATTTTTGATGCGGAACACAAAACTTTTATCTTCGGGGCGCCGGTCTTCGCTTGCGCTCTCGGCTGCGAAGCACGCAGGGGGCCCGCGTGTACACCACGGCGAAAATGCGGGCCCCGGCCGTGGTCCGTGGTGCGGCCTCTGGGCCTTCAAAGTCGCGAGTTCTGGCAAGTAATTACGGCGAGGCATTCCGAATTGACACCGCCTCGAAGCGGCAATGCAAAACCTGTACGACGTTCGTTTCATTATGTAATTATTCGTGTTTTCAAGGCCGCACGAAGAGAACACACAGCACGCACTACGCACAAGGTAACAAGGACTACACTCAGTTGACATTAAACGAGGCGCATATCAAGCGTCGTGCAGCAGTAGTCGATACCATGCTGTAGGCCTCTGCACAGCTTCTCTGGGCTGTGTACAGCGGTTGAATGTCGAAGCTTGAAAAAACCAAATGCGCATGCTAGTGATCTTTTTCTGCTGTACATACGAGGATCTACGTATTTATATCATACGTACGTACACTATAAGCCGATCTACTAATGTTTAGGTGCTTCTTTGCGGATCCATGTCTGGTCTAAACTTTGAAACAGTACAAAGCAGCCACGGCGCCTCAGGAGTACCGGTGTTACCCAAAAAAACAACCGTACAAGAGAAGCTGTACAACACGCAACAGCCGCTGTTTGAGCTACGAGTATTACCTTTGTGGCGGCCACGAACGGTGCGGTGTGTGCCGGTGCAGGATCCACAGCCCAGCTAGCAGGAGAAACTCCAACAATAATCTTACATCAGCAACATAGGCACTACCTGTAGAAAACAGTTTTGTTGCAAGAAGAGAAAGAGGACCCGGTGCAGTTCCAACTTTTATCTTCTTTTTGGCTGTCTATGCCGTCTGTTGCTGTGTATGGATACCTGTCTGTAATTCACCGAAGCCCGTAACGTTGTAACAGTCATGCATGACACAACAGCAGCGCGGTCTATGTACGACGGCTACGAACTGTGCTATCTCTGTACGTATGCGTATGTGTATGTGTGCATAGTGTATGTGGGCGTGTCATCCTGAACACAACAAGCTGGGCGATTCCAACCCAAGCTCACTTTGATTTCTAAAGGACCCGCGCAGTACAGCAGCGGCACAAACAGCAGCAGCACAAACAGCAGCAGCAGCAATAGTAGTCGCAGTGATGCAACACCACCAGTGAACCTCACATGATTCGACCTCACAATGTTCCAGGTGCATATGTAGCAACGCCCGTGCTCCCCCGATTGAACTTGAGACATCCCCGGGAGTTTAAGCCAACATCATCCAGAAGTGGAACCTTGTATCCCCGTATAATGTTTTAACAAGTTATGAGCCTCGCTTACTGGGTGCCGCAGACACCGAAAGGACGGACTCAGGCGACAGCCACACTCTCACCACCCAGGGTATTGTCACCTACGGTGGGCACTGCTGCTTGCTAACAATATAACATCAGATAGACCCACGTCGCATTTTTTAACAAGTTATGAGCCTCGTTATCTCGTTTACGGGGTGACCCTAACACCAAGATTGGGCGGACTAAGACAGCAGCCGCCCCTCACCGCAAGATTATTACTACCGATGATAGGCCCTGTCGCTTGCTATACTTGGTATTTACACCACCAGGCAGACCCACATCGCATCTGATGACAGGTTATGAGGCTCGCTTACTAGCTGCTCTGAAGCCGAGGACGGACGGACTAAGACGGCATCCACCTTTTCACCACAAGGGGATTGCCACCGACGGTGTGCCCCGTCGCTTGCTATTTACAACATCAGATATATCGACATCGCAAATTGTAGATTAACCTAATTTTCTGCGAGCCTCTGACACTATGGACGGACGGACTACTGTAAGACGACAGCGACTCCCTCACCACACAGGCTGTTGCCACAGACGGTGGGCCGTGCCGCTTGCTATATACAACATCAAATAGACTCATATCGCATATTCTCGCAGGTTATGAGCCCCCTTTACCGGGTGCCTACAGAATCGAGGACCGACGGACTGAGGTAACAGGCACTCTCATCACCTCGACTATTGCCCCCAATGTTAAGCCCTGCTGCTAGATAGGTACCACATCAGGTAGATCCACATCGCATACTTCAACAGGTCATGGGCTTCATTTACTTGGTGCCTCTAGCATCAAGGACGGGCGCACTATATACAACACGACACCCACCCACCTCCCCACACAGAACATTGCTACCGATGGTGAGTCCTGCCGCTTACTATACACACAACGGAACCCTATGGGCCCATGTCGCATGTGTCAACAGGTTATGCTACTCGTTTACTGGGTGCCTTCGGATCCCAGGACGGACGAACAAAGATGACAACTACCTCATCACAAAGGATATTGCCACCGATCGTGGGCCCTGCTATTTGCTATGATATGTACAACATGAGGTAAGTCCACATCAAAAAGACACTCAGCCAGTACTGTATTGGCAGTGCCGACACGACGGGCGCTGATGCGATACGATGCGATGCCAAGCAAATCCTCCTCGCCGTCCTGCTTGCTGTTGTGCTGCTGGATGGCTTGAGGGACGGTCGTGAGGTCATCAGAGGTAGTAGGTGTTGTTGTTGTGGTGGTTCTGTTCGTTGCTGTTTTCTGTATTTGTTTTTGGGGTCGTTGTTAGGGTTGTTGCTGGTTGGTGTTGGTTGTTCATCATGCTCTTGTTTTCTTGTGTTAGCAATTGAGAATTCCGGTGTTCAGAACACGCGTCTCAGAACACAGTCACACTGTCTGCAGTGTGCAATCCGCAACCTGCAACCTGCAACCTGCAATAAATACTACCTGCCACTTGCCGCTCGCTAACGTGTGTCATTAAGTATGAAATGCGTCGATGTTATTGACGTGATATTTTGCGCGGATGCTTGCGACGTCGACAGAGGAAACAAAGGCTGATACAGCTAGCTGCTGCTGCCCTGTAGACCTACTCGTATCACTATTTATTTGTAGTACGTGTATACTTCACCATCGAAAACAAAACGTAGGACCAACACCCCTGGGATGAATTTCCGAGCCGATTATCTCCTCAACACCGGGGGGGCAACTGCAAACAAAATGGTTACCTTGGAAATCGAGGGCTTTCATAGAGGCATTGGTAGGCGTTTGCATTCCGGCCATTGTCGAGAGAATCAGCTTAGAAAATTCGTCCGATGGGGAGTGTTATCTTGATTACAGTATACGGCATCTTCTCCCGGTCCGTAGTACCGCTCTGGGTCGAAATGTAAAGACCGTTCACGTGTTATAACCAAGACGTACCTGACAATAATAGGGCATACATTTTCGTCCAGAGTGATACTTATTTCTGTTGTCGGTTTTGTTGTTGTTATAAAGAGCAGTGGCCAAAATCGGGTATACCGGATGAGTTTGTGGACAACCAGGGTACCACCTGAGTACCATTGTATTTTAGTGACCGCAAAGACCCCCGGGCGCCATCTCATCGGCCAGCGCCGGCCACCACACGACGCTGGCCACACTCCCACCAGGTATACCCGCTTTTGGCTACTCAACCCCCAAGAGGTACCCGATTCGTAAACCCACCTACCCGAAATGGCCGGGCTGTTCGAACAAAACGGCCCAACGGCCCACCACGCATCAGCCGACGCACCAGCCAAAGTCCACCCAAGTTCTGACGTGTACCGACGGAACCATCTGCTTTGATATATATATCCATGATTTGGTTGATTCGCGCTGCCTCGCCCTTCCACCCAAAAGCCCCCTCACCACCGCACAGCAACAGTAGTGGGTGGTTCACAGCGCTCTCTCTCCCTCTACCAAACAAAAGCCACCTCATCACGGCACAGCAGTAGCAGTTGGTTCGCTCCCTCTCCCACCCAAAAAAAACAACGCTCTCTCTCTCTCCCTCCTCTCCGAAACACAAGCTACCAGTCACATCAGCACAGCAGTGGTTGCTGATTCACAGCGCTTTCTCTCACTCCTTCTCCCAACCAAAAGCCACCTCATCACGGCACAGCAGTAGTAGTTGTAGTTGATTTTCTCCCTCTTCCACCCAAACATCGCTCTCTCTCTCTCCCTCCTATCCGAACCACAAGCTACCAGCCACCTAAACACAGCAGTAGTTCTATATAGCTGGTTGACAGAGCTCTCTCTCCTTTTCCGAACCAAAATCCACCTCATCACAGCACAGCAGTACGAGTACAACAGTAGTACTGGCCACCTCACAAGAACCCGAAACACGGCAGAACTTGGTTGGAACTCGCTGGATACGTCGATACGCCGGCTGGTGCGTGGCGGGCCGTTGGGCCGTTGTGGTCGAACAGCCTGGCCATTTTCGGGTAGGTGGGTTTACGAATCGGGTACCTCTTGGGGGTTGAGTAGCCAAAAGCGGGTATACCCGGTGGGGCTGCAGCCAGCGTCGGGTGGTGGCCGGTGCTGACCAATGAGATGGCGCCCTGGGGTCTTTGTGGTCACTAAAATACAATGGTACCCTGTTTTGTCCACAAACCCATCGAGTATACCCGAGTTTGGACACTGCTCTGTTATAACCTTGCTACGCACGGGGTTAGCTTGCTCTCAATATCCCAGCAAAAAAAAACATTTATCTCGGCCATCGTCTGGCCTTAACAACAATGATTACTCTAAAAGTACTTCTAACTTGAGGATATGAGGTAAATCCGTTTTTATCCAACCATTCTTGATGCAGTAAATGTTGTATAAACACGCACGGTTAAAACTAGAGTGATGAGGCAGCAGGGCTTAACATTGGGGGCAATAGTCGAGGTGATGAGAGTGCCTGTTACCTCAGTCCGTCGGTCCTCGATTATGTAGGCACCCGGTAAAGGGGGCTCATAACCTGCGAGAATATGCGATATGAGTCTATTTGATGTTGTATATAGCAAGCGACACGGCCCACCGTCTGTGGCAACAGCCTGTGTGGTGAGGGAGTCGCTGTCGTCTTACAGTAGTCCGTCCGTCCATAGTGTCAGAGGCTCGCAGAAAATTAGGTTAATCTACAATATGCGATGTCGATATATCTGATGTTGTAAATAGCAAGCGACGGGGCACACCATCGGTGGCAATCCCCTTGTGGTGAAAAGGTGGATGCCGTCTTAGTCCGTCCGTCCTCGGCTTCAGAGCAGCTAGTAAGCGAGCCTCATATCCTGTCATCAGATGCGATGTGGGTCTGTCTGGTGGTGTAAATACCAGGTATAGCAAGCGACAGGGCCTACCATCGGTAGCAATACTCCTGTGGTGAGGGGCGGCTGCTTTCTTAGTCCGCCCAATCTTGGTGTTAGTGGCACCCCGTAAACGAGATAACGAGGCTCATAACTTGTTAAAAAATGCGACGTGGGTCTATCTGATGTTATATTGTTAGTAAGCGGCAGTGCCCACCGTAGGTGGCAATACCCGGGTGGTGAGAGTGTGGCTGTCGTCTGAGTCCGTCCTTTCGGTGTCTGCGGCACCCAGTAAGCGAGGCTCATAACTTGTTAAAACATTATATGGGGATACAAGGTTCCAAGGTCAGGTTCTGTAGGGTTTGTGGATTTAGGGTCAGGGTATGGGTGTCTTACAGAACTTACAGAAGTTCCGGGTTAGGGTATAAAACCCTTACAGGACTCACAGAAGTTCCGGGTATTGTGGCCCGGGCATACAGAACTCACATAAGTCCCGGGCAGGTACAAACACGTTGTACGGGTACCCCGGGTATTGTGAAACGGGGAGTACAGAAGTTACAGAAGTTCTCTGCAGGGTATGAAGGTCGTACATAACTTACAGAAGTTCCGGGTACGGGTATAAAACCCTTACAGAACTCACAGAAGTTCCGGGTATTGTGGCACGGGCGTACAGAACTCACAGAAGTTCCAGGCAGGTATAAACACGTTGTAATGGTACCCCGGGTATTGTGGCTCGGTCGCACAGAACTTACAGAAGTTCCGGGTACGGGTATGAAGGTCGCACAGAACTCACAAAATTCCGGGTATTATGACACGGGCGTACAGAACTTACAGAAGTTCCGGGTATTTATTGTGGAATGGGAGTACAGAACTCACAGAAGTTCCGATTGAGGCACGGGCGTACAGAACTTACAGAAAATCCGGTGATACCCTGGTAAATACCCACCTCAAGGGAGCGAAAAAACTGCAAATGTACTCCTAAAATATTATACATAAAATGCATTTCGAAATACTGCGATTGGTGTACTTCAAACATGACACACTATACCGGTACTAACGCGTATATACCATGCATGTACCATTGTATCTAACTTCTGTTATAATAGCTGTCTTTCACGATTTTCACGGTAAGGACCGTTCCAACTTCATGGCAATGACTTCCGCGGTCATAGATTTACCCCCCAAATCAAAATCCACGTACTTGTGTGCTCGGTTTATGTGTGGTTGTGAGCGAGGTGGGTTGTACATTGTAATTTAATTTCGTAATTTCGTTTTTGGTGTGTGTCACTGATAAGACATGACGTCAGAATGTATAACATCACTCCTCAAAATACGTCAGGAGACGGCACTTTCACCCCTTGACTGACGACAATTTTTCATTTTTTATCCTTGACTGACGCCAAAATACTAGGTTTTAGTGTGGAACACTCGAATCCACACCCTTGACCGATGCCCATTTTCCCTTGACTGACCGTCTCCTGACATCCTCAACGATACCCTAATCTGTACCGGCACACAGGGTATTGTGCCGAGGGAATACCCTTACCCGGGGTATTGTGCCCAAGGTGTTACAGAAGTTCCGGGTACGGGTATGGATGTCTTACAGAACTTACAGAAGTTCCGGGTTAGGGTACAAAACCCTTACAGAACTCACAGAAGTTCCGGGTATTGTGGCACGGGCGTACAGAACTCACAGAAGTTCCGGGCAGGTACAAACGCGTTGTACCGGTACCCCGGGTATTGTGAAACGGGGAGTACAGAACTTACAGAAGTTATCTGTAGGGTATGAAGGTCATACAGAACTTACAGAAGTTCCGGGTACGGGTATAAAACCCTTACAGAACTCACAGAAGTTATCTGTAGGGTATTTCTCGGGTAAATACCCCGGGTATGGTTCTGTAGGTACCCTACAGAACCTGACCTTGCAAGGTTCCACTTCTGGATAATGTTGGCTGTAACTCCCGGGGATGTCTCAAGTTCAATCGGGGGAGCACGGGCGTTCCTACATATGCACCTGGTACATTGTGAGGTCGAATCATGTGAGGTTCACTGGTAGTGTTGCATCGCTGCTGCGACTACTGCTGCTGCTGCTGCTGCTGTTTGTGCCGCTGCTGTACTGCGCGAGTCCTTTAGAAATCAAAGTGAGCTTGGGTTGGAATCGCCCAGCTTGTTGTGTTCAGGATGACACGCCCACATACACTATGCACACATACACACACGCATACACACAGAGATAGCACAGTTCGTAGCCGTCGTACATAAACCGTGCTGCTGTTGTGTCATGCATGGCTGTTACAACGTTACGGGCTTCGGTGAATTACAGACAGGTATCCATACACAGCAAGCGACCGCATAGACAGCCGAAAGGAAGAAGAGAAAAGTTGGAACTGCACCAGGTCCTGTTTCTCTTTTTGAAACAGAACTGTTTTCCTGCAGGTAGTGCCTATGTTACTGATGTAAGATTCTGGTTGGAGTTTCTCCTGCTAGCTGGGCTGTGGGTCCTACACTTGCATACACCGCACCGTTCGTGGCCGTCACAAAGGCAATACTCGTAGCTTAAACAGCGGCTGCTGCGTGTTGTACAGCTTGTACGGTTGTACTTTTGGGTAAGACCGGTAGACGCGTGCTACGATAGAGGTGCACCCTATATTTTCTGAGGGTGGTCACTTATAGTACAGGAGCCCCATGCCTCACCCAAAAGCTGTTTTCGGAGGAAGATAAAAGTGCTACCCGACGAAAATGCCCCTGTAAAATGAAAATCGTAGCAGCACGATAAATAATTTCCGGCGATTTCGAATTAAGAAGTTCTGTGATACAGAAAACATTTCAGCCAAAAAGTGCAACCTCTATCGTAGCAAGCGTCGGTACTCCTGAGGCGCCGTGGCTGCTTTGTACTGTTTTGAAGTCTAGACCAGATATGGATCCGCAAAGAAGCACCGAAGCATTCGTAGATCGGCTTATAGTGCACATACATATGATATACACACGTAGATCCTCGTATATACAGCAGAAAAGGATCACTACAGCAGTAGCATGCGCATTTGGTTTTTTTCAAGCTTCGACATTCAACCGCTGTACACAGCCCAGAGAAGCTGTGCAGAGGCCTACAGCATGGAATCGACTACTACTGCTGCACGACGCTTGATGTGTGCCTCGTTCGATGTTCAAGTCGGTGTAGTCCTTGTTACCTCGTGCGTGGTGCGTGCTGTGTGTTCTCTTCGTGCGGCATTGAAAACACGAATCATCACATCATGAAACGAACGTCGTACAGGTTTTGCATTGCCGCTTCGAGGCGGTGTCAATTCGGAATGCCTCGCCGTAATTACTTGCCAGAATTCGCGGCTTTGAAGGCTCAGAGCACGCCACGACGGACCACGGCCGGGGCCCGCGTTTTCGCCGTTGTGTACTCGCGGGCCCTTTGCGTGCTTCGCAGCCGAGAGCGCAAGCGAAGACCGGCGGCCCGAAGATAAAAGTTTTGTGTTCCGCAACAAAAGTGGATTTAATACACAGTAGTCGTAATATATATATATATATATATTTTAAACAGCTGTGAGCTCGAGGATTTCGTCGAAACTCATATTTGCTACCTGAGTGTAATACTTCGATCGCGCGAACTTACGGATTTTATATGTCCTCATGTAGGATGTACATCTCGTATGAGGGGGACACAATCTGAGGCTGTAAAATTCAGAAGTGTGTGTCTATTAGAAGGGGGAGTAAGAGTTGAAATTGAATTAAATTAAATTAAAATTAAACAGTCTGAAATAAACATACCAGGTATACCTTGGGTATACTATAGTGTTCCGACGAGTTGACGTGATAGAGTGGGTCTACTATTATTAATAGTAGCGCAAGCCACCTGTCGCCGTTATATATCTGTATGGAGTATTTTTATCGTGCGTGCTCTGGTTTTTATGTATACTACTTATTTGTTTTTTTATACAGAATACTATATATCTAAAATCTTGTACATAGAACCATCCGTGATAAAGGCATGCGTATATCTTCGTATTGTGCTCTTTACCATAGATTTGCTGATAATCCGTATATATATAAGAAGAGGTGTGCGAGGACAGGTTATATGGAGTAAAACTTGAGAGCACGTAGATTAATTTAATTAATTAGTTATTTAAATTTTCAATATTAATAGTGTGGAGCATATATAGCAAGCAGCAGGGCCCATCGGTCCTAATACCAAATGTGGTGAGATGGCTGTCGTCTTACTTTATCTAGTCTTCCGTACGCCCTTCGAGTCCTGGCGAGACAGAAAGATTCCATTGTTTGATTCATGGGGCTATTACGGTAAGAATTTCGATTATTCTCTTATGTTATGGCGAGCAAGGATGTTTGTGATGAATTTGCATACGTTGTCTGTCCGTGCATTATTCTATTGTCCCTTTGGACTTGTGGGTTACTTCGGGGGGCTCATGTGGCGCCTGGGGCATACTGGAATATTCCTCGATGTACTCCTGACGTGTAGACATGCCCGATTTTACTCGAACCTTAACATGTAACCTACGTATAGAGACTCGCGAACGTCGCCGACTACGACGCACTGGGTGTCATAATGTCCCTCTCTTTGTCATTGATAGGAGCCCATGTACCGAGCCGGGCCTGCGGTGATGTTGGCCCGGGGCTCCTGCTAGGTTCCGGGGGGTGTGTGTCGATGAATCGCTTTCCTCGTGAGGACGCCATTGGCACCCAGTAAACGAGGCCCATAACCTGTAGACAATGTGAGATGTGGACATGTCTGGTGTTTGTTGAATACCACGTATATAGCAAGCGGCAAGGCCCACAGTCGGTGTCAATGCCATGTGTGGTGAGGTGGCTCTCGTCTTAGTCCGTCCGTACTTGGTGACAGAGGCTCCCAGCAAACGAGGCTCATTACCTGTTAAAATATGCGATGTGGGTCTATATTGTGTTGTATTATAGCAAGCCACAAGCCACACCATCGATGACAATACATACCCTGTGTGGTGCAGAGGTGGCTATCATGCCGACCTCGTCTGAGAGCATGGAGGCGGGTAGCTTTCGAGGACGATAGTGAACGGCGGTCGACACAGTGACCTTACCTCCTCTGGGTTGCGCGCTGGACTGGGGTGGGTTTGTGGAGCTGATGACCGCTTCAGCGCACACAATGGGCTTCAGGTGGTTGCGGTATTGCGACCGAATGGCTTGGCCGTGATAATCCCTTGTGCTGGCGTTAATTTCGACCGATTCACAACAATATGGATCCATGACAACGGCTATATATAATAGTTACCACGACCACGACCGTCGGGTCCGGTGCCTACTTCCACCTCAGGGATGTGGAGACGCATTTCTCTCCCCCCCAGCTTTCGGACTCACCCTTGCGGAGACTTCGGCATAACCTCATGTATTGGCCCTGTACGGGCGTTCCTTTGGGTGCACAGTCACCCCCAAACACTAACGCAACTAGGTACCTCAGTGTATGCTTATTGTACCTACTCGGACACTACCGCAACTCGTTATCCACAATTTCTGTGTTATGTAGTAACATTCTCGTGGATATGCCCGGAGTTTCGTTGCCAGAGTCTGTGCAATCAGCAAGTGTTGTCAACGACCCGCCTGGATACACAGCATCGCTTCGACGCTTGCTCAAAGCATTACTTACTTTGTACCGGGGGTAGCATATATCTGCCCCCGCGTTAAACCGATTACTTCACCGCTGCGAACATTACGTTTCGTGGGTCCGTCGTACCGGTATACTATGCTGATCACGAGGCCGTCGACGCGTGCCGATACACGTTTCCGTTTGAATTGGTTTATATATTCCGCAACGCCCTAGGTGGTCGCCAACGTTTGGATCCAATGCCTAGAGCGGTAGATCTTGGTGCAAAGGGGTCCAGCATATAATGACACGGTGGCACGGGCGGCTAAGGCCGCTTCGCAGGGTTGTTACCTAACTCGACATTACTCCTCTTCCGGCTTTCACCTCACCTTTTGCGAACGTCCTCCTAAATGTTTGGTACGGCGGCACCGACTACTGTTGGTGTGTTTTTCCTTTTCGCTTTAATTTGAATACAATGGCGCGCACACTTGCCCCATGTTCGATCGTTCACCGAATCCCATGGACCATGTATTCTGACGTACATCTCACGCAGAACGAGGGCAGCAGGTGTCCTCCTCAGGGCGCTGCAGCCGTCAGCAGCGTCGCAACGGCCCGGAACCTTGTGCGTCTTGCGTTTTGTTCCGCGTGTACAAGTATGTGCCCAGTTCGATCCCTGACGTAGAAATATGTCTGAATGCAGGCATGTCGTAACCAAGTGTTGGAAGCGACGGAGGGACGCCCCGCGCAAGACCGAAACTGTCGGGCACCAGACGCCCTTGGCGCGTTTGTTTTCGTCATCTCGATAGGATGCCGAGGTTGGAAGACAGTTACTCCGGATGATGTCCTCGACTCCCTCTGTTTCATGGACACTCAGGGAAGAGGCACTAAGAGCGTGCATAAAACGTCTTGCCCTCCTCGAGCTCACCAGCAGATGCGTCCCTTCCTTCGTGTCCGAAGAGCGGAACGAGGTCGGGTTCGGCTCAATTAGGCAGCGCCTACCTGGTATGTTTGATCTTCTGAGCGATATGCTGTCGCGTGCACGGGTGGCTTCCTCGCTGGCTTTGCACATCTCTCTGACAAGAGACGTACTGCAGTAGTGCCGACTTCTTTCGACGCCTGTAGCAAGGTTGTAGTAGCAGCCTTATTAGAACGGACCTGCCAGGTGATTCGCGCAGTCAGAGCGGCTATAGCGTACATCCCCGCCGCGCAACGTATGGGAGAGGGGCTTGACCACCGGGCACCTTCCCACCTTGGTTTCAGCTGAAGGCAACCGAGGCAGTTCGCGGCTCTACATAGCCCGTATGAAGACCACTCTGCAAGCCCCTTTGCGGGTGGCAGAGCTGCCGAGCCACTTGGCGATGCACTTAATTATCGCGCGGAAGGCTCCCTCTGCTAATCTCTAGCCGGGACCCGGGGGGCAAGATCATGAAACGTGGAGGCTGGAAGACAGAGTCGGCAATCAAGCACTACATCAGGGTCACCTGTAGCGGGAACGTGCACGATAGGAAGAAAAAACGCGACCAAATATACCACTACGACGACACTGCCGAGCAACCGCTGTCGCCTGAGTTTGATCACCATTTCACACCTTGCGCGGGAAATGATTGATCTAATGTTAAGGAAGTTCGGGCGAGACAACTCTGCGCCTGGCCAGTGGTCCACTACAGAGACAAAGCAAAGGAACAATGAAGTATGGGAAGGACCACCGGCCGGCGCAGGAAGCCTCATCCAATCCAATGCATGCATTGCATGATCCACGGTAGAGAGACAGAATACACAAGGGAATGAATTAAAGAGGGAAAATAATATCAAGAAAATCAGAAAATTTGAAATCCTGGACACACAAGTTCTTCGGTTATAACTACTGCTGTACCGGCTCTCGATTGTGTAAGCGTGCAACATACGATAGATAGTGCACGCTAAGCATGTGTCGTGCAACTAACTACTTGCACTATAATTGTAGGGTCCGAAATAAAAGGCATCATACCCTAACCTTGTTGAACGTGGTTGCGTTGGCCGTTTTGTAGAACGCGGCGGACGTTTTACGGCCGTAACCATTCGAATACGGACCCGTGAAACATCGGCTTGTAGACTTGATCATCGCAACGCCGTCGAACGAACATGGGCCACTAGCGCAGCCAGCAAGAACAAACCTAACCTCGCAGCTTACGGTGCTGTCTTCAGTCTTCAGCATATTATATTTGCATGCTTTTTCGTCATTTGTATTCTCTGAAATCCAAGAATCTCTTGATTAACTTAAGGTTCGATGCCACACTATTAGTAGCGAACAAAAACAAAACGTCATAAACCGTGTGACAAAAAAAAAACGCGTCATCATTGACACGTTTCGAAATAAAATGAAAAATCCAGAAAAAATAAAAATAAATAAATGATGGTTGTCAGCGGGTTTCACAACAAACAAAATGACAAAAAAGTGACTAAATGTCGTGACAGAATAACGCCTACAATATATAGTAGTAGTTGAAAACGGCTGCCGTTTTTAGTTTTTAGTCGTGATATGTGTACTTCGTCCCGAATCGTCGTACTTTGCGTTCGGTAGACATAGTATACCATATACATATGTACAAGGGCTCCGCATGGGTGCCGGCATTCGCCGGCACCCATGCTTCGGGTAGGGCAGGGAAGGAGTTGGAACTGTTCCATCCGACATAAACGAAAAAAGAAATTGAAAGGAATGCCAAGGGTTCCATCCGAATTCATGAATTATCAGGAGACAAAGGTTGACAACAAATAAAGCAAGCATACGAGTAGTTGCAACACACGTTACTGGCATTGAATGCGTTGCCATTAGCTGGAAGTCAGCGCATGAAATGCGCAGAAAGAAGTACAACAGCAACGTAAAACCACGATGAACGCAAAAGGAATTGTCGCTAAAGTGACTGTTGCTCTTTTTGAAAAAAAAGCAAAATTTTCGTGCTCGGGTTGCAGCTGCTATAAATATAGCCTCGCAGTATATAACAGCACAACAGTACGTACAGCAGCAGTGCATTATTAGAAGTGCATGTGTAGCCAGTTCGCAGTTCGTACCCAGCTTATATGCGGCAAATTGGTATTGTCTCCACCAATCTACATGGTGGATACGTTGAGTAACTGTAATTAATTAGGAATATTTGGAACGTATAAATCGCACCTATCCCCCCGATACAGGCTTCAGGAAACCGCAGCACCACATTATTACCATTTTGCCTGTGAAAACACCCAGCAAAAAAAACTATGTTTTTCATTTTCCAACAATAAAAAGCTAGGATCTTCGTACTGCTGCTACTACTGTGTGTTCAGCGACCTATTATACTGAAGGTTCACCTATCTTTCCAGCTTCTTTTGTGTGAGTGTCATATTATTAATTGTACAAAACCTATTTGCGGGGGGATGGCCGATTTTCTGCTTTTTTTGTTAGTATTGAACAATCGTAATTATTTTT
>MEHQ01003096.1:60914-74076 GCA_008828725.1 Saccharina japonica | reverse complement strand
TTTTTTTTTGTCCATCCCATTTATTACCTTCGCCCTTCCTTTCTCTCTCCTCCCTAGTCGTAACTCAGATCCGGGGTCACAAAGTAGGCTCCTCTCCCTCCTCCCCCACTACGGTTCTTGCCTTGCATTTTTATCGCGAGAAGACTTCAGCCTTTCCTTCCCTCGTCGACTCGCATCGAATTGTGCCTACCCACGCTACTATTAATTGGCGTTCTCAGCAGTTGATTCCGTTTTTTATTTTATTTTTTGCAAATAAACTCAAAAGTCCGACCCACGTGAGATTCGAACTCCAGACATCAACGTTCAGAAGCGTTCGAGGTTACCTCTAGACCATCGGGGCGACCGACCATTTTATACTCGTTAATTCGGGCCCTTACCTCCGAGTATAATTAGAGTATTTTTTAGAAACAAATACTTCAGGTACTTTTGTGTACTCGCAGTATATCGGTGTCCAATACTCTCGATACTCGGAGTACTCCGAGTAATTTAGATGTTTTTACTCCGAGTACTGCTTGTCTCGAGTATAATTACTGCTCATACTCCCAGTACTCGGAGTATTTGGGCCTTCAGTACTGCTCATACTTCAAGTACTCCGAGTATTTAAGCCACCAGTACTCTAATACTCTCAGTACTCGGAGTACGAAAAATGCTCGATACTCCGAGTATACTCGGAGCATCTGTGCAGTACTGTCTTGTACTGTGCTGCTACGTGTTATACCAGGTTTCACATTTGTTGTAGAACATGAAATACTATTTTGCACCACAACGTCAAGCTTGGCGGCAGCGCATCGAGGGCAGATGCGGTGGATTTCGCTTCCGCCCTCTTGCTCTGGTTCACCACACAAGCCGTGCAGTCGCCCACCACACCCTCCCCGACATGGGTGGCCGTCAGGGGCTACTGACGTGAGTTATTTCAAAGTGCACAGTTCACCGGCTGCGCAGGGCATGGTGTTCCTCTGCTGGTGGTGCCGGTAGGTGTACTGCTGTTGCTCTGGTGCTTGTGTGTCGATGTAGATGTACAACAACAGGGGGTAGAAAAGGCGGCCTAACTAATGAACCGGCATTATTGAGGGGCACCCAAGTGACGGAACCGGCATTATAACGGGCACGTCCGGTATAATGCCGGGTCGGCATTAAAACGGGTTCCGGCCGTGCCAAGCGATTTCACCGGCATTATATAGGGCACCGGCATTATAGAGGGACCACTACTGTATATAATAATGTTGCGCCCGTGCCGTGCGAATCCTTGCATTGCACCAACCATTGCAACTCGGACACCAACCATTGTATGTATTACCCCCCTCAAAATCAGTGGTCGTTGCTGTTTTTAACGGCCGATTTTCCCCTCTTGAAATCCCGTGAGGCTGACATTCTGTCGTTCGAATATGCAATAACAGCCCTAATTGAACGGGAGCCGTCGTGGTTATTTTGAAGCTATTGCCGTGTTGGCGTGCTGTGCTACCGTTTCAAGTAGTCACGCCAGACCGGGCAGAAAAAACAATTCGTCTCACTCATTCAGCAAAAACCATAGTAACTGCCACCCTTCAGTGGAACAACGACGTACAGTGTACTTCGCCGCAAGGAAAGGTCTGTCGAGACTTTCCTGCGCCCTGCGGCTATACACAAACCTGCCCGGGACATCGGCGCTATGATATCGTGTGAACTCGTAGTGGCAATGATACACCATCTATTAATACTACTCTCGGTATATAAGGGGGAGAACGCTACTATATGAGGACGCTATATAATATCCAAATCAGCGATGAATGAACCATCGACACGTATAATATATAAATACTTACTTTTTTGTTTTATGTCTTCTTTTGTAGCTCATTTTGTCACCCACGGGATACATTTCAGGGGCACGATGAGCTGTTATGGTCGAAGTATCACATGATATCAAAGATGACAGAGTTTCGACGAAATCTTCGATCTCACAGCTGTTACTGTTAAGTTAAGTTTTACTGGTGGTATGAATATACATATAGTAGTGTGAAAACATCGTCATTTGCTGCTTGTTGTGCACATACATACCTCGAGCGCCGTGATGCGGATCTCGTGATCCGCGACCTTCTCGTCGCTGTGCGTCGGCACCCACTGCACGCGCCCGGCTTCAGGGATGTCCAGCATGTGCACCACTTCCTGTTGGCCGTGCATGCGTGCGTGCGTGCGTGCGTGCGTGCGTGAGGATCAATGAAAAGTTGAACGTGTTAAAAAAAACGATGGAAGAGGGGACGGGCGAGAGAAACAACCAAAAGGCGGGCAGGGCGGTCAGTCAGTCGATTCCATCAAAAAGCACAACATGGATTACATGTTCTTTCTACTCAACCCCATCAGTACACCCAGTGACTGTCCTGATTTCTAATCCTAGAGAAATACAAATTATGTGATCACAGACTGTGAAACAGAGAAAAGAAAAGAAAAGAAAAAAAAGTGATACGTCCCGATTTATGCAGTTTTCTGTTCACCTGTGTGTCGAGATCGATGATGGCAACCTGGGTGTAACCACCAAACGGGCTGGTACCACCAGAAGGTGTCATCGCGAAGTGCGACCCGCGGGCGATGGGACGGTAAGTAGACCCCGCGCCCACGACAATCTGAACAACCTCGATGTCATCGGCGCTGCCTTCCTCCTGGTCGACGTAGTACGCGGGCGTGCAGGCACCGCGCGTAAAACAGAAGAGACAGAAGAAGCACGAACAGAACGCATAATAAGCAGAATTGGTTGGATGAGATTCGTGGTATTCGACGAATTGTGTCAGCTTTTTTATTCTGAATGAATAATGCCCTGCACATTGCCGGAAGGCAAATAATAATAATAATAATAGCTTACCTTTGGAATTCCTTGGACCCACGTTTTCGGGAGACATTTTACTCGAATGTGGTGTTAAAAAACATGCCAACACCAGGAACAGGGTTAATCAATTTACTTTATTCACGAATGACGAACGTGCATAAAACTCTACTATATATGAATCGTGTGTGTAGGTTTCGGGGCGACGACATGTATGTATGTATGTATGTATGTATGTATGTATGTGTGTCTGGATCAGGGTTTCTTTGTCAGTAGGCTGGTGTATAATCTTAAGCGCATCGTACATCTTGACGATGAAACCTCTGTATCGGTGAAGGGTTTTTTCGTCAGGAGGGAGCACGCACACGCGTGTGCCTCCCGACTCCCTAGCGTCTTACCTCCACGTTCCATCTATACTTCGACGTGTGCTACGGTAGAGGAGGTATACCTTTTTTTGGCTGAATCGTTTTCTGAACGATCGGGCTCCTTAACCCAAATTCGTCGGACTTTTTTCATTTTTGTGACGAAATATGTTTTAGAGTATACTTCGGTCATGCGATTTCTCATCCGGCAGCACTTTTATTTTGCTCCAAAACCATTTTTTTTTCGGTGAGGTATGACGCTCTTTAGGAGCTCAGAAAAAACACGGTGCACCTCTATCGTAGCATGCGTCCTTCGTCTATCGACTTCAAGTATACTCCTATATGGCTCTCCCCATTTAGCTAAATTTAAGGAATTATCCATTATCCAACAAACGCAAATTATCCCCCTCTGTTTATCTACGAACAATTTTCTGTATATATCTATGTATATGTACATGTTTATCTGTTTACCTCTCCTACGTATATATATAAATAAATACCCGTATGTGACGGTTAGGGTTACACGCATCTATCGTAGATCTCAGAACACGCATGCATGGAAGGATACATCACAAAGTCAAGCACCAAAGATCCGGCCAGAGACCGGATCTGAGGGCGTTAGAGGTCCGCTGAACGTTGACCTCTCCCCTGAAGCTGACTCGACGCTTGCTACGATAGAGGTTCACCATGTTTTTCCTGAGCTCCTCACTTAAGGAGCGTCATACCTCCACCGAAAAAAACGATTTTGGAGGAAAACAAAAGTGCTGCCGGATGAGAAATCTCGTCACCGAAGTATATTCTGAAGCATTATTCGTCACAAAAAAAATGAAAGTCCGACGAATTTGGGTTAAGGAGCCCCATCGTTCAGAAAACGATTAAGCCAAAAAAATGTATACCTCCTCTACCGTAGCACGCGTCACCCTCGATGTTCCTCCGCCCTTAAAGCCCGATTGAGGTGGTGAGGCTCGATGAACCCCTCACGGCGGTGCTACAATTATCGTAGACCCGCTGTGCAGCAGCGGTAGCATTTCTCTCCTTGCTATTGGTACATTACACGAAAGAACCTTGCTCGGCTACGTCGGCCGCGACGACGGCTATAAGGGACCATCGCTCCGGGACCTCTCCAAGGCGACTTCTACGCGGCAGCAACGACGACGGCGGAGCCTAGTAATTACATACTTGGTATTATATATATAATATATACTCGACATACCGGGGGGGGAGAAGAGATCATTACGGGGGGTCACAGTAAATAGGACCAAATAGTGTTGGTGCAAATAGGGAAATATGTAGGTTTTAGTGTGTACCGTACGTAGGTCCTATTTACTAGTGTTTACTATGCCCCCCCCCCGCAACAGAAGACCGACAAAAAAATATAATAAAACGAAAAAAAAATGCGTATTCCTATATTTAAAAAATTGAAGAAAAAAAAACAACAGCTCGTAGCTGTGAGCTCGAGGATTTCGTCGAAGCTCATCTGTGCTTCGTAGCTGAGTGTAATACTTCGATCGCGCGTACTTACGGATTTTATATGTCCTCATGTAGGATGTACATCCCGTATGAGGGGGACACAATCTGAGACTGTAGAATTCAGTAAGTGTGTGTCTATTTGTGGGGGGAGAAATAATACCTCGTACGTTTTTACCTTCCTATACATATAATCATATAATAGCTACTATCGGAATGCCGCACCTCGAAAGCAGCGGAGACCTGTGCAAGATCGATCATAACCACGCCAGCTTCGTCGACCTTTTCGAAGGTGAGCACCGTATTCGTTAGCGTTGTACACCATTGTTTGGGGTGTTTTCGCGTTGTTGTCATTGTGTGCCCCATGTCGTCGTCGTCGTCGAGATTGATAGCCAGGCAGGCGCCGCAGCAAGGAAAGAGGCGAGAGAAACGAAAAGCACGGAGTCAGATTATTATTATTATGATTATCATCATTCTTATTATTATTAGCATTATTATTAATTTTATTATGTTTACTGTTTTTATTATGTTTATTATTTTTTATTTCTATTATTTTTTTTTGTTGTTTTTTATTTCAATTATTATTATCATTGTTATTGTTGTTTATCATCATTATTATTATTATTTTTTTTTTATTATGATGCTTATTTACTAATATTATTATTGTTATTATTACATATTATTATTGCTATTATACGTATAATATTAGTATCCTTGCCATCCGACATTTTTTTTTTTGTCCATCCCATTTATTATCTTCGCCCTTTTTTTTCTCCCTCCCTAGTCGTAACTCAGATCCGAGGTCACTGAGTAGGCTCTCCCCCCTCCCCACTACGGTACTTGCCTTATGTTTTTATCGCGAGAAGATTTCAGCACTTTCTTCCCTCGTCGACTTGCGTCGGATTCCGCCTACCCACGCCACGCAGGCGCTCTCAGCAATTGGTTCCTTTTTTTATGTTTTCAAATAAAGTAAAAATCCCACCACGGTGGGATTCGAACTTGGGTACCAATGCTAGTAGCCTTTGAAGCTGACCCCTAGTCTACCGGGGCTGACGGTGTGTAGCATGAAAGAGCTTCAACGCTGATCACTCATGAGCACTCCAAAAGAAGAAACCTACGGAAACCACAAGAAAAACCCTCTCTCCGCACAAAAGCTTTTGTTGTTGTAATGCCGGCTGGTGCCATGGCATTGCTCATCGCGGGTAACTCTTTTTATCTCCTCCAAAATATATACATATATACATATATATATATATTAATTTGGGGTGCGGTATAGAACTCCTATACTATAATCAAGTCTTCAACCACCCTCAGAAAAAAAAAAAAAAAAAACACGGTGCACCTCTTTTGTTAAAGGTAGGAAACTGTGACATGGTGTCCGTTCATAGACGCAAGGTGGTCTACCAAAACGTGCGCAACCAAAGATTACCTGGTATACTGGAAGAACCTACTGCGCTGTTGCTTCACGCTTTTTCTACAGTTACCGTGCCCATGAGGCGGCCCGCGTGTTTTGACGGGCCGGCCCGCGCCGCGGCCCACGAGGGGGGGTTGTTCTAATACTACGACTAAACTCGAAGCAGCTCAATTACGCGGGACTATGATAATTAGGACAGGACCCATCACGTATACACAAAAAAGGGCATTTGACAAAAAGGGGGACACCCCCCATATATCGTTACAAAAGGGGGGACACTACCAGGCACCGGCGGCGAGGTTCTCGGTAAAGAGGCGGTCGTCAACACCAATCCAACGGCCCAGCGCATTAACGGTATACTCATAGTCATATATTAACCACCACTGTGACCGAACAGCTCAACAGCTCATTAAGCCTGGTACAATAAGACTCTCCTCTCCTCTACGCCATGGTACGTACCTTATATACGCGTATATGTATACGGCGGTACCGGTACGACTACATAATATACGTTCAGCAGCAAGCAGTACCAGAGGAGTACTACTATCCTTTGGTACGTACATATTTACGTATACTCGTATGTATATGTTGGTGATTTTTGAAGATCACAGGGCACAGGGCGCCAACCGATGAGATGCATTGATTTGCAGGGCGACACCTGAAAACCACGATTGATTCTGAACCAGACGTGCTTGTAACAGGACCTTCTCTCGGATATGGTGTACAGGCAGTACTCACGGAATCATTTGTGATATATACGTACATTACGTATGCTGATCTGGTGACCACATTTGCCTAGGTATGGGCCGTTGGTCTTTTCGACGTTAGACTTCGTCTGCTGGGCGTGCCACAACAACCAGAGCATGGAGTGGTCACTTACCCGTGGTCTTTTTGACACAGAAAGGGGGATACCTCTCCGCAGCGTAACGAAAAGGGGGACGTAACGTAAAAAGGGGGACTTTCCCAAACTTAAGTAGATGGAAAGGGGGATACCCTCGCGTAGGCATAACAAAAAGGGGGATATGCTCACTCCCCCTTATTGATCGCTCTCGTTCACCCGCTAAACATATGAAAAAAAAAAAAAACGCTGTGGATGGTAGGGAGATGCCATGTGAGTGGGGCGAACGCATCAGGTTTTAATTTCGAGGCGATTTGACAGAGTACATAGGCGTACCCGGCGGCGAAAACCGATGTCCCCCTTTTTGTCACCATATAGGGGGGTTGTACCCCTTTTCGTAAAACCCCCAAAAAAATACTACAAATTCCAGATTTTTACTAAGGGCCCGAATTAACGAGTATAAAATAAATTCAATTCGGAAAAAATAAAATTCAAATTCGCTTTTCATTGGTCAACACACGCACCAGCACCAAAGATTATATTATCTAATCTTTGGTGCTGGTGCGTGTGTTGACCAATGAAAAGCGAATTTGATTTTTATTTTATTTTTCCAATTTTTATTTTTTTAATACTCGTTAATTCGGGCCCTAAGCACGTACATATATATATATATATATATTTAAAAAATTAAAAAAAACAACAGCTGTGAGCTCGAGGATTTCGTCGAAACTCATCTTTGCCATATGTGGTCCTGGTTACTACAGTATGTGTTCCCGTAATGAATAGTAGTATATAGCGCACTGGTAGCGGTAGAAGTGTACCTGTTCCTCCTGGGCGATGACTACCCAGTAGTCCTCCAGCATGCTGTCGGGTCCCCAGACGTCCTCGCCGTCCTTGGGCCAGAAGGCTACCTTGCCGGGGATGTGGTCCACCTGTACGTCAACGATGCTGTCCAATCAAAAGGCAGATCGAAACGAAAAGGGGAAAGGGGAAAACGTGAGCGTTTCCGCGGAATGTGTGCCTCAACATCCCACCGTGTTATGATACGTACTCGTACATGTGTCCAAGGCTTTTCCTGAGCGGGGCTCCGGTTTTAGATTGCTAGGGAAAAGATAAGCAGATGACGTGAAAACAATACCGGTGCGTATATATGTAATAATTCGAAGCAACTCTTTTAAACTCGTACAAAAAAAAAAAAGTGTGAGTTTTTGTGTTGTTGTTCGTTATATTTTTCCCCCTATACCCGATAACGATGTGTTAGGTGACTGGGTGAGACACAGAGTATCCCTGCAGTCCTGCCGACGACGCGACGTGTAATAAGACTGGGTGAGATACAAAGTATCCGCTTGCAGGTCTGTCTAGTAAGTGTGTCCTTGGTGCTACTCACTTCCTCGTAGAATCAAGCGCAGTTGCCCTTCCACTCTTATGGTTATCCCCAATACGAACGCCATTCAAGCAATACGAAAACGGTCCAATTTACCCATCCTGAGGTGATTACCGGCCTTCCAAGCCCATACAGTTGTTATCGATGTGATTGTCCTAAAACTGCATCAGGTTGTGCGGTTGAAAAATATATGTTTTTCGATTTTTTTACAGCAGCAATACTATTTCTGGTATAATAACACCATATCAGTACTGCTTACGGAAAACGGCATAGCTCCAGTTCTAATGCTCAGTATTTCGCCCATAGAGTATTTGCAAAGAGCCTAGACCATGGTCAACATTTGTGTCTCGGGAGGCCTATCGATCAGACGCATTGGTCGTCACGAAAAGTGTACCGGTGCTGCCGTGTTATAGCAGGCGTGGCGTACTGCTGCTGCTGCTGCTGCTGCTGTTACCTTTGAGTTCTCCGACGATGCCCATATAGCTCAAACGACGCGTGGACGAATGCTACGATAGAGATGCACCATGTTTTTTCTGAGCTCCTCACTTAAGGAGCGTGATACCTCACCGAAAAAAATGATTTTGGAGGGAAATAAAAGTGCTGCCGGATGCGACATCTCATGAACGAAGTATACTCTGAAACATTATTCGTTTCAAAAATGAAATGAAAAAACGACGAATTTGGGTTAAGGAGCCCGATCGCTCAGAAAACGATTCAGCCAAAAAATGTCACTGGGACCTCTACCGTAGCACGCGTCCATACCTTACCCAAAAAACGAGTTAGGAGGAAACCAAAAGTGCTGCTACCCGACCAACAATCCCATGAGCTACATACGTAGGTGAACTATGGAAAATATGACTAACACAAGAATGAAAACTCCGACCAATCTGGGTTAAGGAACCCGATCATTCAGAAACAAAATCAGCAAAAAGTGCTCGTACCTCTATCGTAGCACACGTCGCCGTCGGTAACACCATAATAGGGTTGCCGTCGGTAACACCATAATAGGGTTGCCGTCGGTAACACCATAATAGGGATGTCGTCGGTAACAGCAAAAAATGCTACCTCTATCGTAGCACTTGTCGCGTCTTAACGATAGGGTTGCCGTCGGTAACACCGTAATAGGGATGCCGTCGGTAACAGCAAAAAGTGCTACCTCTATCGTATCAGATGCGAAAGAGGTACGAGGGACTTTTTGGCTGAAACAATATCAACCACCCATTCAGAGCTGAAAAAAAATGTCCCACACAAATTCCCAAGTGTTCTGTCCTCAAAATTCGTGGGATCAGTTAACCCGAAACAAACGGTGCACCTCTTCTACTGAAGCATGCGTCTGATGTCGGTCCCTCCTATTACGGAGGACCATAGTAAATAGGACCAAATATTGTTAGTAAAAATAGGTAAATATATAGGTTTTTGTGTGTACCATAGGTCCTATTTACTAGTGTTTACTACATTAGCCCACCCCGTAATAGTCAGTAGGGAGAGGAAAACCCAGAAGGTTCCTGCAAAAAGAATAACCCTATACGTTCAAACGTTCAAACCCCCCCCCTCCGTTTATTTTCCCAAAAAATAGACACACACTCCCTGGATTCATCGTGAAGCTTCAGATTTTGTTCGCTTCATATACAGGTTAGGTGTGCATCCTGCACGAGGACATATAAAGCCCGTTGTATATACGCGCGATGCAAGTATCACACACACAGCTTGCAAATATCCTCGATCTCATTCTGTTGTTAATAGCTGTTTTCTGTTGTTAATTTGTATTCAACAAATCTACACGAACTCAAGACGCGAACGAACGAATCCCACCCCCATGCCCACTACCAGTACACTTGTCTGCTACCAGGAGACTGTCTGCTACCAGCACAGTGTCTGCCACCAGTACACTGTCTGCTACCAGTACACTGTATTCTACCAGTACACTGTCTGCTACCAGTACACTGTCTGCTACCAGTACATTGTCTGCTACCAGTACACTGTCTGCTACCAGTACACTGTCTGCTACCAGTACACTGTCTGCAACCAGCACACTGTCTGCTACCAGTACACTGTCTGCTACCAGTACACTGTCTGCTACCAGTACCCAGTACACTTGTCTTTTACCAGTACACTTGTCTGCTACCAGTACACTGTCTTCTACCAGTACACTGTCTGCTGCCAGTACACTGTCTGCTACCAGTACACTGTCTGCTACCAGTACACTGCCTGCACGCACAGCGGGGTGCACCGTTCGTGTGGACGAAGCTCTTGACATTTTTTGAAGTGTGGATATTACGGCAACGTATGGCACATTATCTAGACGGTGTCTCTACCCTGATATCGATCTGCTACTGTTACTGCTGTTACGTAATTTTTGTTTCAGTCTTGGTGGTTTCCTATAGCGCACAAAAAAAGAGACCCATGAAAACACTCCTTCCACACGCTAGCGCGATCTAGTAGATAGATAGATAATCTCGACGGTATATTTGTCGCTATGAGATTCCCACAAGAGCCGAACATATCATACAGATATCACCCCGGGAAAACAAAAACATGTGCACAACAAGAGCCGTGCCATACAGATCATCCGGATCGTGCAGATCATGTAGATCAGTCATCTATCTGCCCCGAAAGATATAGGCCATCAAAATAAATGGGGGTCTGATATGATGTGATGTGATTTGATCTGATCTGGTCTGATCTGATCTGATATCATATCATCTTATCTCATATCACCCCATCTGATGTGATTGGATATGATCTGATGTGATCTGATGTGATCTGATGTGGTCTGATCTGATATGATATGATGTGGCCTGATGTGATATCATGTGATATGGTCTGATCTGATATGATCTGATATGATCTGATATGATCTGATATTATGTGGTCCGATGTGATATGATATGATCTGACGTGATCTGATGTGGTGTGATGTGATGTGGTGTGGTGTAGAGTGATATTATCTGATTTGATCTGATCTGATCTGATCTGACCTGATCTGATGATATTATCTGGTATTATCTGATTATCTGATATTATCTGACCTGCTTTGATCTGATCTGATATTATATGCTATGATATGATATGATATGATACGATACGATCTGGTCTGATCTGATCTGATATGCTATGATATGATCTGATATGATACGATACGATACGATACGATACGACCTGATCTGATATGCTATGCTATGATGTGATCTGATATTATCTGATATAATATGACATGATCCTACATGACCTAACCTAATCAGATCTGTTCGATATTTGAAGCACTCACACGGTGTCTCCCCCGTCGACGGGCTGGAGGAAATGCACGTAGTTCTGGTACTTGTTGGCCACGACCACAAACCTTCAACAAACCAACAAAGAACGTCAAAAGCGTGAGCAAAGCAAAAGGCACGTCGCAGGGGCGGGGGGCGTACTCATTTGGTGCTTGCCATAGTAATTTGACCATTGACCACGCATCCCTTTCGAGACGGAGGGGCGGGGGGGGGAGCGGATGCGAACGCAAGGAGGCTTGTTCACCTGACGGGAGGCCAGCCAATAGGGTCCGGCGAACATTTTGGAATTTTACGCCGGGTGGTGGGAGTTCGTAGCTGACTTGCGCGTGTACGGGCGAGAGATGCCGGAACGGGGACGTCTGAAGTAAAGGTTAGCCCGGGCGTGGTTCCGCCCCCCCCCGTGCTTATTTTTCCCTTCGACCGGGAGGGGTGATCAGTGGCACTATCATTAAAAAAAGAAATGGCACAATAATTCAAAAGCAAAAGTACACAAACAGGTCTAGCTAGGTTTCGCGTTTTCGAAACGACTTCAGCTATACTGTATGAATAGGCGGGTGGCGGCGCAAGGGGTTTGCGGGCTGTGGGAGGGGAGAGCGCGGCGAGGGGGCGGAGGGGGTAGTACCTGATAAACCACAACTTAGTTTTGGCGAACCGCGCAGGGTGAGGGAGGGTAGGTGGAAGGGAAAGGGAAGGGAGACTCCATAAGCAGAAGAAAAAAAAAAGTCGTATGTGTGGCGTGCAAACATGGGGACCCGGGGGGGGTGCTCTCATTGTCATGCATGGCCGCGTAGTCGTATGACCATAGACCCTCACACGCCTACAACGCCAGGACGGAGCACGTCGGGTTTTCACTGACTAGGCCGAAATCTCAACGTCAAGGGGAGCAAAGCCAAGTGCGCACCTCTCGTCTGGAGTGACGTAGACTTGTCCCTGAGCTCCGAACGAATCTCCTCGGAGCTCGTTGAGCGCGGGCGACACAAGCCGGGCGACCGGGGTAAGGGTGGCCACGTCAACCTCCCACGTCGACCCGCTGCAGATCGTTCCTGGAAAATTCCGGGACGAGGAAAATAAACACATTCAAATATACTCGCACGTGGACAAGGTTCCCCGTCGGGATTGCGTGGTTCGATTCAGAAGGCCGCGCGGGTGTCGGTCGCAACCTGAAACAAAATAAAAAAAAAAAAGAAGAAGAAAAATAAAACAAAACAAAAATAAAGAAGCAAAAATAAACCAAAAAAGTACACACGGGGCAAGTAACCGGGCCAGCACAAAAAACGAGCTTTTATCGTTTGTTCTGCATTATGTAAGCATACGGAATATCGAGTATTGTATTAGTAGTGTCGTATGTATCGTGTTTGATACCCTCCAAATGTTGCAGCAGCATGGGCTCCCACGTTGGCCGCCCAAAAGCATACCCACACCACAAAGAAGAAGAAGAACGTTGTTGACGCGTGCTTGCGGTACGTAGGGCTTTCGCCTTTGAGGGATGGCGCCTAATGTTTTTGAGGGGGGTCACTTGACGGTTCTATACACGTACGCGAACGTTCTTGTTGTTGTTGTTGTTGTTGTTGTTGGCGTATATGTTGTTGTTGTTGTTGTTGTTGTTGTTGTTGTTGTTGTTGTTGTGAAGG
>MEHQ01003096.1:28151-51372 GCA_008828725.1 Saccharina japonica | reverse complement strand
GGGGGGGTGCGTACTCATTTGTTGCTTGCCTTAGTCATTTGACCATTGACCACGCATCCCTTTCGAGACGGAGCTAACCGTAGTGGGAGGGAGGTTAAGAGATCGAGGTCAGGGGTTTCTAAAAGCAAAAAATATATCGACTCGCTGGATATCGTGTAGGTTCGACCGAGAACAGTCATCGTCGAAAAGAAAAAAAGAAAGAGTCGGTCAACGGCGAGGGTGGGGGTATCTACAACTCGAGCACCAAGCAAACCAAGGCATCATACGGGACGTACATCCTGCATGAGGACATGTAAAACCCGCAAGTACGCGCGATCGAAGTACTTCACCCAGCTAGCAAAAATGAGTTTCGACGAAATCCTCGATCTCACAGCTGTTTTTTTTTTTTTTTTAATATATTGTGTGGCACCCCGAGGGAGATACAAGGACGCACCCACCACATGTATAGTACCGCGCGTTTCAGTATTCGACGCAATAAACTACCCAGGGCTCCAAAACAAAATTATCAGGAAAAGCAGGGGCGTCCAGAAAAAAAAGAGAAAACGACACATCACACCCCCAGAGGTCGGAATAGAAAACCGTTGCAACCGTTGTGATCACATGATGAAATAAGAAAATGGGGGGGGGAAAAAAAAAATTATCCTTATTTTCATTTTTTTCACTTGGTTTTAGTAACCCCCCTCCCCCTAACGAACAAAAAATTATGTGAGATGTCGAAAAAAAAAATCGAACACCCTCGGGAAAAGAACAAAGAAGCGATAACAAACAGAACAAACAATAGTACACATCAGAGTGATGGCGCATGCTACGATAGAGGTACACCACGTTTTTCCTGAGCTCCTCACTTAGGGAGCGTCATACCTCACCGAAAAAAACGATTTTGGAGGAAAATAAAAGTGCTGCCGGATGAGAAATCTCGTCACCGAAGTATATTCTGAAGCACGATTCGTCTAAAAAAAAATGAAAGTCCGACGAATTTGGGTTAAGGAGCCCGATCGTTCAGAAAACGATTCAGCCAAAAAAAGGTATACCTCCTCTACCGTAGCACGCGTCTGATATATGTAAAAGGGGCGTACAGTACACGACACCTTATAAGAAACAGGCTAACACGAAGGCCAGGCTGAGATTTTAGAGGAAGATAACAAATTCGGGAGTCGTTATCTTGAAATCAGTGTAGAAAGCACCCTCTCTCGAATTAAAAAATCCAGCCTGGACCATAGTTCCTTTTTCTCATTACGTGTCCTGTACTGTACTCCTGCGGTATTAGAAGATGTTCGATTCAAGTCGGAATGGAACATGCACGATAAATACAATCATTCGTCGGAATGCAAAATAACAATAATATATGAAGCTCATCCCGCCAGGAGGCGAGAAGGAGCAGGTGGGGGGGGGATGACAGACCCACACCGATGACGTGGGGATGGAGCTTGGATGCGGCTTAGGACTTAAGAATAGAACGTAAAGGAGGCATATTGAGAAGAACGAGGGAGCAAGGACAACAAATACAGGGAGTATTGTGGATAAAGCTTAGCGGAAACCTATGCGCAAAGTCTAACATGCACGATAAATAAATAGACTTTGCGCATAGGTTTCCTTTGTTTCCGTGGTTGTCTGCTTTCGGGAATGTTATGAGTGATCACCGTTGAAGCTCATGCTGCTGCACACTGCTGTCGGATGGCAAAGATGATAACAATATCTGAAGCACATCGTATGCACCTCGAACAAAAAAAACAGAAACGACACCAGCGCAGTTCGTGTGTGAGTGAACATGTTTCGTCAAGAACCCCCCCAGTTCCCACCTACCTGATGCTCTCCGTCGTTAGCGAAGACGTAGTGGTTGATCTGTGCGTGGTCTCTCATGTACACAGTGTCCCCCCATCTTGCCGCTCCCGGCAGAGTCTTTAGCACCTCTCCCGTCTCCGGATCTGTCAAAACAAAAACAAAACAAAACAAATAAATGTCGGAACGTGGGAGAAATGTCAACTGGGAGTTTCAACCACAACAACCTGGTCGATAAAATCATAAAATAATAAAATAATCGCAGACCCAGTTGAGTTTTTTTTTCAGCTTGTTGTGTGCGCGTTGCTGTTGATATTCAATTTCCTATCTGACGATGTGTGTACGTAGCTTGTTCCAATCGCACAACATTATACTAGACGCACATATATTGTATAGTATAAATAATATACAAGGGTTTTGCGGCTGACGCCGCCCGATTAATGAATCGAACCTAAGACTTCAACAGCGATAACAATGGCTGATAACTGATAACAACGCCAAACGAGAAGGGCATGTGGACGTTTGACATTGAGACGATAGTTTCTCGGCGCTGTTGGAAAACACAAAACCGCACAGAAACTTGGCTGTTAATAGGCAAAACTTATGGCCTTCGAGAAGACAACTCGCCAATAACCGCAACCTACCTACTCTTTCTTCCAATGTATATTTTACTGCTGTACCCAAGCCACCAAAAATCCTCCTCTCCGCAAACATATCGCCATAAAACTTCGCACACCAGTACTCGTATATACCTCAGCTATAAACCCCCCTTCCTTGAAGAACGGCATGCCTCTAAGAGCACACGACACTTAAAATACCCTACGAAGTCAACGCACGCCAGGCACTCTGTTTGAAAGAAAAAAAAAGAAGAAAAAAAAAAAAACAAGCCCGCGATACTCAACGCAGATAGAATTGCCCACGAAGCAAACACACTGCCCAGAGGCGACAACGACTCAACAGCAGTACCTATCTCGTACTGAAAAATACCTGATACCAGTATGAAGTACTAAAGCTGAAGCAAATAATACACAGCGGCGCAATAATACCCGAGCGCCCTTGGCCTGCTGCTCGTACCTGACGCAGTATCTGACATGCATCGTCTGATGGCCAAAGAGACGATGAGAACAACCAACAAATCAAGCACCCACTTTACTTCGTAATACAAACAATGCTGATTGCATTTTCCAGTGCAATTGGCATATATATACATATCATACGTAGATGATGGGATATTGTAGTCTACACCAATCAATAAATAATACTCAACTGCTATTAATAGTAAATATAATATTATTAATAGTAATATACTAAGAATAGGATACAGCCAGTAGCAGTACAGCCATCAGTGATACAGAACGAGGTGTGTGTGTGTTCTTCACATTAAACCTTCCTTTCTACCCGTCGACATCCAGCACATCTCTGTGTCGTAGTTTTGTGACCACAGAACTGGTACCTTTTTAGGATGAAGAATCGGCACGGACACTGGGTGTGCTGGATGTCGACGGGTAGAAAGGAAGGTTTAATGTGAAGAACACACACACACACAGGATGTCGACGGGTAGAAAGGAAGGTTTAATGTGAAGAACACACACACACACACACACACACCCAGTGTCCGTGCCGATTCTTCATCCTAAAAAGTTACCAGTTCTTCTGTGGTCACAACAGAACGAGGTAGCACGTATTCAATAGCAGCAAGCAGTGTCTACTCGTGGTACCTTTTTAGGATGAAGAATCGGCACGGACACTGGGTGTGCCGGATGTCGACGGTTAGAAAGGAAGTGAAGAACACACACACACTCGTATACGTCCCCGGTGGGATGACAGGTGAATATCTTCCCTGTTGGAGTCAAGGTCGTTTGTTCGAGCCCCCCCGAGCGCATGCTCGTATATATAATATGATATGTATGTAGGGACTTTTTCTTGAAAATATATACGTATAACTTGACTATTAATAGCAGAACGCGAGAGCGTGAGTTAGCAAAATTCGATCAAACTCGAGGAGCGTTGGGATTGCTGAACCCTCTGCGCGATAAAAATCAAGGCACGAACCGTAGTGGGAGGAGGGACAAGAGCGTGCTTTGTGACCCCGGATCTGAGTTTCGACTATGAGTGAGTATGGAGGGAGAGGGACAGAAAAAATAACAAATGAGATGATACAGCTCACAGATTCAACAACGAACGCTACGATGCACGAGAGGGACTACGCATTAATCTGTCATACGCCACCTAAATAATGTCGAACAATGTCGGTCGCCCCGGTAGAGTAGTGGTCAGCTTCAAAGACTACTATCATTGGTACCCAAGATCGAAGCCCACCGTGGTGAGAGATTTTGTCTTTATTTGAAAAAAAAAAAAAAAAGGAACCAATTGCTGAGAGCGCCTTCGTGGCGTGGGTAGGCGGAATCCGACGCAAGTCGACGAGGGAAGAAAGTGCTGAAATCTTCTCGCGATAAAAATGCAAGGCAAGAACCGTAGTGGGGGAGGAGGGAGAGGAGCCTACTTTGTGACCTCGGATCTGAGTTACGACTAGGAAGGAGAGAGAAAGGAAGGGCGAAGATAATAAATATCGGTCCGCTTGAGGGTGAGCCTAGCCTTGCTCGCTAGAAAGACCCCCCCCCTCGCTATGGGCCATGCCAAAGCAAACATTTTGCCGGGGATGGACAAAAAAAAAAGGGTACCTTCGTATGTTTCTCAAAGATAGTTTCCGGGGTTCAAGTTTCATGTGGGTCGAACTTTTGAGGTTATTAGCAAAAATACATAAAAAACGGAATCAACTGCTGAGAGCGCGTATTGATATTATAGCAGCGTGAGTAGGCACAATTCGATGCAAGTCGACGAGGGAAGAAAGAGCTGAAGTCTTCTCGCGATAAAAATGCAAGTCACGAACCGTAGTAGGGGAGGAAGGAGAGGAGCCTACTTTGTAACCCCAGATCTGAGTTACGACTATTAATAGGAAGGAGAGAGAAAAGGAGAGAGAAAAGGAGGATGGTCCTCCGAACACTGAGACTGTTGTCCGAGGTAGATACGTTTCGATCAATCAATGTTCGACGTCACAGCTGAACAGGTGTTGTATCCCCCTTCCTCAAACATCGCGAGAATGAACCACACCGACGACCCTGGCCTGCTGCTGTACGTGTACCCGTTAGTCTTGTTTACTATTAATACTACTATGCTACTGACTACGAGTACTGACTGTATTTAGTAGTTGGGCCTTCCTTCTTAGTTCGCTGCTTCGATCTTCTACTACTACTACACTACCGGCCCTCTCATACGAAAGTGCCCCACAAGAAGCTCAGCCTAAACATTACGGGGGAAATAAGAAAGCCGACAGCTATTATACTGAAGTTAGTGTTGGACACACCCCTTTCTAAATAAGAAAGTCAGCCTAAGCCCGATTCATGGTTTCTTATGAGCGGGCCGGTACTGTACTACTACTACTACTACTACTACTACTACTACTACTACTACTACTATCAATACTACTGACTGTGTGCTCTGCCCGTTTTTAGATCCGTTGAAAACGGGCGTTGACATCTTCGCACTTGGAAGTACCAGGGTATTACGAAGTATCCTACTTACTGCTGCTTGTTACGCATTCCGCATGATGCGTGCCATAGCGAGGGTGCCATTTTGATCCGTAATATAAGGACCGTTTATATATCAACATATAATGGGAATGTTCCCTGTATTGCGGGTCAGATTGGAACCTTACGAACTACCTTTTTTTTCATCCTCTTGAGGGAGAGCCCCGAAATACCTACACATTATTAACGTGTACTGCGTCATTTGTATTCTGTTTCATTTCATAATTTGTTTTTTATTTGTCTTTTTTGTTCTTATTTTTTGGTTCGGCTCGTGTCGCTGCTGTGTTCTCGTACCCGGTACGTTACGCATCTCACTTGCTTTACCCATTAATTTGCGTTTATTTTGTTTTGGTTTTTCTCTGTTTCACAGCAGTCTGTGACCACAGAATTTGTATCTCTCTAGGATTGGGAATCAGGACAGGCACTGGGTGTACTGATGTGGTTGAGTAGAAAGAACGGGTTTAATGTGAAGACAACAACAACAACAACAACAACAACAACAACAACAACAACAACAACAACAACAACAACAACAACAACACNGCAATGCTTACCGAAAATAGCCTTTCAAGGCTATAACTAAAGCAAAACTGAAAAATATAAAGATCGACGCGAACGCGAATTTTCATTTTCACTCAGGGCATTGTTGGACACAACCGGCGTGTGAATTGTCGCCTTGGTTCTTTCAGTACAGCCATCGGCAGAACCCACAAAAAAAAAGTACCGTTCTCAGATGGTTACTACTGTAGTAGGAGTACATAACCCATCTACAGCAGCAGCAACAGCAGCAGCAGTCCAGGAAAGCACGTACATAGAACAGACAAAAATAAAAACATATATAAATAAAAAAACAACAGCTGTGAGCTCGAGGATTTCGTCGAAGCTCATCTTTGCTAGCTGAGTGTAATACTTCGATCGCGCGTACTTAAGGATTTTATATGTCCTCATGTAGGGTGTACATCCCGTATGAGGGGGACACAATCTGAGGCTGGCTGTAGAATTCAGGAAGTGTGTGTCTAATTGTGGGGGGGAGAAATACTTAAAATTAAATGAAAATTAAAATTAAACAGTCTAAAATAAACGCATATTATAGCGTGGGCAAGCAAAATTCGACGTAAGTTGACAAGGGAAGAAAGTGCTGAAATCTTCTCGCGATAAACGCAGAGGCAAGGACCGTAGTGGGGGAGGAGGGAGAGGAGCCTACTTTGTGGCCCCGGATCTGAGTTACGACTAGGGAGGGAGAAAGGCGGAAGTGCGAAGATAATGAATGGGATGGAAAAAACACACACACACACATTGAAGTATGAAACGTATCATACGATCGTCAGATTACATTGTATTTCGATATACCGGTACAGTCAGTACAGACTACTGCTGCTGTAGTTTGGCACATTTTTTTTATTTTTTTGTCTGTACGAGTCTGCTTTACGTAGTCTACGAGTATTAATAGTGTATGTATGTACTGTATAGTACGACCAGGCATATATGATACGAAGTTTATATTTCTCTGTACAATACTCTGTATCATATATATAGTACTGCTCTAATAATAATATAGTCTATTAATATTGTAGTGTGCCAGGTATTATATGTTGCCAACAATTCTGTGATGAACAGATCAAGGCTCAAGCAAGTAAAACAGAGCACTTTACCGTACAGCAATCCACGGTACTCCCACAGCGAAAGGGCGTGACTGCGATCGAGCGTGTACGATGCACGAGGAGAGAGAGGGAGTCGCATGCAACAGGGGCAGAATAAGAATGTAGCATCGTCACAGCAGGGATCGTTTGCTTTTGCGTCGTGTACATATAAATATAATATACCTGGTACGTACGAGTATATGATGGAATATAGCATACGATCGTAGCACCATTCTATTATACTTTGATTAGCGACATATATATGGCAAACGCGAAGAAAGTGACAAATTAACAGGTTTGGTGCCTCCGTATAGACACACGTATCGTTTTTGTTACATACGTACAGCGCCCCGACGCAAAAACTTCCTATCTATACGTATATACCAGGTATACGAGTATGTAATCTATGGAACAACGTAATGAGCGCCCGACTGTTGAAGGTGTCTCTAATAGGAGTAGGAACGGCGGTGCTCCGTCTCGAAAGGGGTGCGTGTAGTCAATGGTCAAATGGCCACGTAAGGAAAGCAACAAATGGGCACCCCCCCCCCCCCCCCCCCGCGCGCGCGCGTAGTGCGCGTGTATTCTATCGTATATATTAGCAATTACAGGCTTGCCTGCTTGCTGTGTCTGAAACCAAGCCTATATATTAGCAGAGGGCCTTAGGGGACTCACAAAAAATCAGACCCGAGGCAGACAGATTGTTGCTATTATTAGCTTGTTCTACGTACGTCGTAATAATGATGATGGACCACGTCGACGTCCATGGGCGGAACGCCCCAGATCTGCGTTTTCGCGAGACCATCTACTTCGCTACAGCAGCAGCAGTAGTAGTAGTAGTAGTAGTAGTAGTAGCCAGTAGCCTACCGAGTCGCTGATCGGTAACATAGACGTCTACTACTACGTGCATCTTGCTGAGAGCTGACAGCAGTTGATGGCACGTCCATCCACTCTCCTTTCCTCCTTCTCTTAATCGGCCTGAGAGCGTCAATTCAACATCATCGATCGATGTATTTCTTCTGAGTAAAGCTCGCAACCGGACTTACTTGCATGGCAGCAATCCAAGCGCTATCTATCATCAGAGTCGGCCATCTTCCATCCTCAACCGTATATACACTAATCCAAGTCATACATAATGGGTACGTAAGACATACGATATTATTAGAAGAGCAGTTGCCTGCTGCTGCTGCTGCTATTATGATACTGCTACTTGCTGCTGCTGCTGCTGCTCTTACCTACGATGGTGATCTCTGGGCCGAATACGTAGAACAGGCCGGCCTCCGTGTTGCCGTGGTGCGCATCGCCAACCCTTGTCGCCGCCGCCTGCAGTCCCAAGCTGGAGAGGCCCACAAGCGAAACACTCACCAGGAGCGGCATCACGCTTGCTACCACTGCTGCTGCTGCTGCTGCTGCGTTCTTCATGGTGGCTTCTCTTGCTGTACAGTTGTTTTGTCTGGGCTCAGCCAGTTAGTTAGGTGATGGTATAGTGCTGGGTATAGGTGTTTCTGGAAGGGGAAGAGGGGGGGGGGCGGATTTGGACTGCCGCTGTCGGATGGGGGAAGGGGGGGGGGTGGGGGGTGGGGGGGGGGGGGGGGGGGGGGGGGGGGGGGGGGGGGGGGGGGGGGGGGGGCCGAGGTGCGTGTGTGTGGTCGGTTGTTGGGTACACAGCAAAAAATGTCGCAACGTATATATCATGCCATACAGTACCCCTGGTACGAATCATAATCATGTTCATGCATACATTCATCAGAGTAGTGTGCATGCCTAGGAGTACCGTGCCTACTATGTTCACCCGTTCGCCCGTATGTATTTGATGTGCGTACGAAGTACCAGTTTGTTTACGGTATATATCCATGTGAGGACGTTTTTGGCAGGTTTGTGGACATTATGAATCCTTTGACGAATGTTTGTTTTTTTAAGTTTTCACACCATCTACCAGGTATTAATAAATAAAATTTTTGTACGAGTATTTAAAAAAATTAATTTACGAGTACATCCGGTACATCACCAATAATTTGCGTTTATTTTGTTTTGGTTTTTTCTCTGTTTCACACAGTCTGTGAGCCGAGGGTGGTCGAAATTTTTTTTTCGACATCTCACAGAATTTTTTGTTCGTTAGGGGGAGGGGGGGGGGGTTACTAAAACCAAGTGAAAAAATGGAAATAGGGATCATTTTTTCTTCCATTTTCTTATTTCATCATGTGACAACGGTTGCAACGGTTTTCTACTCCGACCTCTGGGGGTGTGGTGTGTCGTTTTCTCTTTTTTCTGGAGGCCCCTGTGTGACCACAGAATTTGTATCTCTCTAGGATTAGGAATCAGGACAGGCACTGGGTGTACTGATGATGTGGTTGGGTAGAAAGAACGGGTTTAATGTGAAGACAACACACACAGAAGCTGGTCGCCCTGGTGGTCTAACTGGTAGCCACGAAGCCTTCTGGGCCGGATGTCGAGGGTTCGATCTCCCCATGGAGGTTTTTATTCTCAAATGACACCGACTGTCGAGAGCGCATATTATAGCGTGGGTAAGCAAAATTCGACGAGAGTTGACGAGGGAAGAAAGTGCTGAAATATTCTCCTCGCGATAAAGATGCAAAGCAAGAACCGTAGTGGGGGAGGAGGGAGAGGAGCCTACTCTGTGACCCCGGAGCTGAGTTACGACTAGGGAGGGAGAAAGACGGAAGTGCGAAGATAATAAATGTGTGTCCCGAGCGAGTCGAGTCTAATTATTATTACAAATGGGATGGACAAAAAAAAACACACACACACCATATATATATCTGCAAAGAACTGGTTGATAAGAGAACTCTTGATTGGCCAATGCAACTACACTGATTATTATGCTGCCATGATACGATTATTGCAAGGGGTCTCCGATAGCGGCCTCTTTAGGGCCGCCGAAAAATACTAAGACCTGCAGCTTTAGGGATGATTCCCAATCTACTGCAAACGGCAGTTTTCCATGCCACGGGCCCGTAGTAAAACAATCCAGCAATCCCTGACGCAACGAACAACGATGGCAAGAAAACAAATTGCAGAAGGTTTTTTCGCAGCTCAATAAGCGGCAGTTGCTATGCCATGTCAACGACCCATTCGATGCCTGCTGATGGGCCCAATGTCGATAGATGCTCGTAGGTAATCCTTCACGCGATTCAATAGCATCAAAACTGAATGAAACACGGTTCGGTCTTCAGACCCCACACTCTCTGACACAGCACCCTCGGACCGAGACCGCATTCTTCCCCCCCAAATAACACGCCAATAGTGATGGGGGTCATCTAACGATCTGGGTACACCTATGATATGCCCAAAAGCACTACGTAACAAATTGTTTTTTTGTCCCCGACAACGGTGAAAATGTATCTGAGAAACCGTCCCAACCGCTCTCCAGCGATGAACCCGAAAAACGTGAATAAAATCGACAAAAAATAATGAGTACACCGTCAACTTCACGCACGAAACGCTCCTCCTCCTGATGTCGCCCAAAGTACACGAGCACGCCAAGCATTCTACGCCAGGAAAACTGATCATATGTGGAAGTGACCTAAGAACCCGTTATCGCCCATAAAACTGAAACTGGAAATCACGACTACATATTTTAGAGGCGAGCTTTGAACATTTCGTACTCCGAGTACTTCGTACTGAGAGTACTACTCAAGCACTATCGGGCTAAATACTGCGGTTAATGGGAGTACGAGTACCGAAGACCCAAATGCTGCGCGTACTGACTGGGAGTATGAGCAGCACAGAGCCCCGAGTACAGACAGCAGACAGTACCCGAAATATCGAACCCCGAAATACTTGGGAGTGCAGGCAGTATCAGCAGTACAGAACGAAATATTGCGAGTGCTCGCAGTTGTTGTCGTTGTCCTCACATAAACTCATCGCCACGATGCAAGTCTGTGGTCACAAGAAATAATCCAATAATTCTGGAGTGATATTACTATCATACCTCAGGAGGAAAACAAATAAAAACGGGAAAGTAGCACACATAATGTAATAGCTGCAACAAACCGTAGTATATATTCACAAAATGCTGCAAGTTAATACTCAAAAGGCCGCTATTATTGGGTCGTGGACATCCAATGGGGTGTTTTCGTGGGAATCCCATGGGCTGTCCGTGGGGTGCCCATAGCCTGCCCATGGGATGCCCATGGGATGCCCATGGGATGCCCATGGGATGCCCATGGGCCGCCCGTGGGATGCCCGTGGGATGCCCATGGGCTGCCCATGGGATGCCTATGGGATGCCCATTGGCTGTTTGTAGGATGCCCATGGGCCTCCAATGCGCTGCCCGTGGGATGCCCGTGAGCTGTCCGTGGGCTGTCCGTGGGCTGTTCGTGGGCTGTCCGTGAGCTGTCCGTGGGCTGCTCATGGGCTGCCCGTGGGATGGTCGTGGGCTGCCGGTCTGCCCATGAGATGCCCATGGGATGCCCATGGGCTGTCCATGGACTGTCCGTGGGCTGCTCATGGGATTCCCGTGGGCTGTACGTGAGTTGTCTGTTGGCTGCCCATGGGATTCCCATGGGATGCCCGTGAGCTGCCCGTGGGCTGTCCGTGGGGACGCTCACTAGATGCGCATGGGACGCCCATGGGCTTCCCGTGGAATACCCGTGGGCTGTCCGTGAGTTGCCCATGGGATGCCCATGGGCAGTTCGTGGGATGCCCGTGGGCTGTTCGTGGGCATCCCAGGGTCTTTCCGTGAAATTCCCGTGGGCTGTTCGTGGGCATCCCATGCGCTGTCCGTGGGGCGCTCATTGGATGCCCATGGGGTGCCCATGGGCTTCCTGTGGAACGCCCGCGGGCTGTCCGTGGGCTGCCCATGGGATCCCCATGGGCTGTTCGTGGGCTGCCCGTGTGCTGTTCGTGGGGTGTCTATGGGCTGCCCATGGGCTGCTCGTGGGCTGTTCGTGGGCTGCCCGTGGACTGTGCGTGGTCTGCCCATGGGCTGTTCGTGGGATGTACATGGGATGTACATGGGATGCCCAAGGGCTGTCCGTGGGCATCCCATATCCCATGGGATGTCCGTGTGCTGTTCATCGGATGCCCATGGGCTGCCCATGGGTTGCTTGTGGGCTGTCTTTGGGCTGCCCGTGGACTGTCGGTGGTCTGCCGATGGGCTGTCCGGGAGCTTCCCATGGAGCTGCCCATGGGATGCCCATGTGCTGTCCGTGGGATGCACATGGAATGTACATGGGATGCCCAAGGGCTGTCCGTTTGCATCCCATAGGCTGTCCGTGGGCTGCCCGTGGCCTGCCCATAGGATGCTCGTGGGCTGCCCATGAGATGCCCATGGGATGCTCATGGGCTGCCCGTGGGATGTCCATGGGCTGTCCGTGGGCTGTCCGTGGGCTGTCCGTGGACTGTCCGTGGGCTGCTCATGAGCTGGCCATGGGATGTTCGTGGGCTGCCGGCCTGCCCATGGGCTGTCCGTGGGCTGTCCGTGAACTGTCCGTGGGCTGCTCATGGGGTGCCCGTGGGCTGTACGTGGGCTGTCCGTGGGCTTCTCATGGGATGCCCGTGGGCTGTAGGTGGGCTGTCCGTGGGGTGTCCGTGGGCTGCTCATGGGCTGCTCATGGGCTGCCCATGGAATGTCCGTGGCCTGCCCGGATTTTCCGTAGCCTGCCCTTGGAATCTCCATGGACTGCCCATGGGCTGTTCGTGGGCTGCCCATGGGATGCCCGTGGGCTGTCCGCGGGCATTCCATGGGCTGTCGATGAGCTGTCCATGGGCTTTCCATGGAACTCCTATGGGATGCCCGTGGGCTGGCCGTGGGATGTCCGTGTGGTGTCCGTGTGATGTCCGTGGGATGCCCATGGGATGCCTACGGGATGCCCATGGAACGCCCATAGGCTTCCCGTGGAATGCCCGTGGGCTGTCCGTGGGCTGTTCATGGGACCCCTATGGGCGCTTCTCGTAGGCTGCCCGTGGGCTGCCCGTGTGCTTTCCGTGGGATGCACACAGGATGCCCATGGGCTGCCCATGGGCTGTCCGTGGGTATTCCATGGGCTGTCCGTTGGCTGTCCATGGCCGTAATTACCGGCCTTCCAAGCCCTTACTATTATAGCAAACAGAGGAAAACTGAAAATGAAAGGAAAGGAAAGGAAAGGAAAGGAAAGGAAAGGAAAGGAAAGGATAGGCAACCCAAGCACAACAAAAGCACCCTCCAGGCAGCTGAGGCAGTTTTTGCGCCGGTAGTACAGACAGGATTTACCAAATATGGTTGGTCTGGTACGTTGCTAGCCTGTCTGCCGTCGAAAACCGGCTCGGGAATTCATCCCAGGGGTTTTGTCTTTCGTATGTATTCCGATGAGGATATTCTACTTACTCTGTACTCTGTCCTCGTACCGCAGTAGTATTACGATTTGGTCTGCAGGGCAGATGAATCCAGTAGCATCGGCCTTTGTTTCCTCTGTGGGTGACTCAAGGGCCCGCGCAAAAGGTAACTTCAAGAAAATCGGCAACATCAACCATACACCACATACATTTGATATGTTAATGTCGCCAGTTGGCGAGTGGCAAGTGGCAGGTGGTGTTAATTCAGGTTTCAGGTTCCAGATCGCAGATTGCAGACAGTATAGCTTGTGTCGTGGGAGCGAGTGTTCTCAATACCATCATTATCAATTGTCAACACAAAAAACGCAGCAGCATGATGACCAACCAATAACGACCAACAACAACCGCAACAACGACCACGAAAAAACAACAACAACAGACAGAACCATCATGACAACTTACTTTGATAAGCTCACGACCGTCTCACAAGCCATACAGCAGCCCAGCAGCAAGCAGGACAACAAGGAGGAGTTATTCGGCATCGCATCATATCGTATCAGCCTCGTCGTGTCGGCCCTGCCACTGAAGTACTGACTGAGTTGTTGCTCGAAGTGGATTTATTTCATGATGTGCATAGCAAGTAGCAGGGTCCGGTGGTAAAACTCTGTGTAATGAGGTTGCTGTCGTTTCAGCCCGTCCGCCGTGCGGATTAAAGGCAGCTAGTAAACGAGGCTCATAACCCGTGTAAAACCCAGCCACGTGAAGCTATTTGTATTTGTTTATGTTGCAAGCGGCAGGGCCCACCATCGTGGCAATACTCTGTGTGGTGAGGTGGGTGGATGTCGTGTTATTAATAATGCGCCCGTCCTTGATGCTAGAGGCACCCAGTAAACGAAGCCCATGACCTGTTGAAAACGCGTTGTGGATCTACCTGATATTGTACATATCAATCAGCAGGTGGCAATACCCGGGGTGATGAGGGTGGCTGTCACCTCAGTCCGTCCGTCCTTGAGTTTTGAGGCACCCGGTAAACGAGACTCATAGCCTGTTAAAATATGCGATGTGGGTCTATCTAATGTTGTACATAGCAAGCGGCAGGGTCCACCGTCAGTGGCAACAGCCTGTGTGGCGAGGGGGTCGCTGTCGTCTTAGTCCGTCCGTCCTTGATGGCAGAGGCTCGCTGTAAATGAATACCATAACCTGTTAAAGTATGCGATGTCGATCTATCTGGTTGTTGTGAATAACAAGCGACAGGGTCCACCATCGGTGGCAATTCCTTTATGGTGAGGAGGCGACTGCCGTCTTAGTCCGTCCGTCCTTGGCTTAAGAGCACCCAGTAATCGAGGCTCGAAAAATGTCATCATATGCGATGTTGGTGTATCTGGTTGTGTTATTTATATACCAGGTATAGCAAGCGGCAGGGTCTACCATCGATGGCAAGACCCTTGCGGTGAGGAGTGGCTGCCGTCTTAGTTCGCCCAATCTTGGTGTCAGAGGCACCCCCCCGTAAAAGAGTCAATGAGGCTCACAACCTGTTAAAATTGGCGACGTACGTTTATCTGATGGTAAACATTTAGCAAGCGGCAGTGGCCACCGTCGGCGGTACTACCCTGCGTGGTAAGAGTGTGGCTGTCGTCTTAGTCCGTGCTGTTGGCGTCTGCGATACCCAGTACGCGAGGCCCATAACCTGTTAATTAAAGTATTCGGTGTGGATAGATATGGTGTGTACGTAGCAAGCAGCGGTTGCAATACCTAATGTGATGAGATGGCTGCCGGCTTACTGTAGTCCTCCGTCAGCTCTTGGAGTCTTGGCAAGACAGTAGTGTTTTATTTTTTCATCGACGCTGCTGATACGGTGAGAGTTTCGTTTCGGGTGCTAGTTATGGCAAATCAGGATATTTGGCATGGATTTGCATACGTTGTCTGTCCAATTGTTCTCTTATCAAATAGCCCCAAACCCCTTCGGCCCTGTGGGTTACTTTGGGGGGCTTGGCGTCTAGGGCATCCTGAAATATCCCCCGATTTACTCCTGATTTGTAGACATGCCTGATCTTACTCGGACCGTAACATGTAACCTACATGTAGAGACTCATGAACGTCACCGGCTACAAGTCATTGGGTATCACTCTGTGCACTCTCTTTGTCGTTGATAGGGGCCCCAAGCTGGGCCTGCAGTGATGTTCGCCCGGGGCTCCTGCTAAGTTCCAGCGTGTATGTGATGGTGACTCACTTTCCTCGTGAGGACGCCATTGGCACCCAGTAAACGAGGTTCATAACCTGTAGAAAATGTGATATGTGGATATGTCTGGTGATTGTTAAATACCACGTATATAGCAAGCGGCAAGGTCCACCGTCGGTGCCAATGCCATGTGTGGTGAGGTGGCTCTCGTCGCTGCTAAGTTCCAGCGTGCATGTGTTGGTGACTCGGCTTCCTCGTGAGGACGCCATTGGACCCAGTAAACGAGGCTCATAATCTGTAGAAAATGTGAGATGTGGATATATCTGGTGTTTGTTAAATACCACGTATATAGCAAGCGGCAAGGTCCACCGTCGGTGCCAATGCCATGTATGTGTGGTGAGGTGGCCCTCGTCTTAGTCCGTCCGTACTTGGTGACAGAGGCTCACAGCGAACGAGGTTCATAACCTGTTAACATATGCTATGTGAGTCTATCTTGTGTTGTATTATAACAAGCCACAGGCCATAACATCGATGACAATACATACCCTGTGTGGTGAAGAGGTGGCTGTCATGCCGACCGCGTCTGAGGCGCTTGAAGATGGTCTAGCTCATGTGCAGCGCCTATCAATGGCATTGGCGTGCTGTTTCTCAGCGCGTTGTAAAGTTTACGGACCGCCGGACGAGGAACTTACCATATCGCAACTCCTACGTACCTACGCACGTAACACGCACGTAAGCTGGGCAATTATCTTGAAGAGAAGCCCAGAAGGGACTTGAAAGATAAAATGTTGGCAGTGGCCAGAGAGAGGGTGACGGTGCGCGACCTCCATCTACCTCTGTACTTGAAAGCCTGAAAAGGTGTCGGAGCGTTGGCGGCAGATACTTAAGCTACGGGGACACTTACGCTGAAATTAAAGCATGCCATACCTAAAAGGATATATTTGCTACGGCTAAACATGGTTCAAGAAACACCTTCAGACCCACACTGAACATTGCTGTTGTCAAATGGACTGTTCCGAATGGCTCTCGTTCCTTATGCCAAACTTCCATACGAGTACTGAGGCTATGACTGCATTGCTCGCAGTGCTTGTGGTCACAACAGCCCCTAGCTTGGCAGTTGATTGAGACGACACGCGCGAGGGTCATCGGGTGCTCGATTTCCTACTACAGAATGATGCTGTCTTGAATAGTATTTTAAAGAAGTATGATGGCGAACGAACGTGTTCACAAGGTCACGAGTCGTATGATACGACCATCGCGTCTGTCCACATCCAGAAAATATCCTTACGGGCCATCCCAACACCCTTTCTTTTTTCCACGGTGATGTCGTGAATGAAACCAAAAGTGGAGGTCGTAGGGCAGGCTGCCATCAAGCTGTTGTACATGATCGTACCGGGTCCACGCATACATCCACGCATAGACCACACCAACCATTCAATTGTGCGCACGATTTGATTAGTTGTTAACGAGATAAAGCAGACGTAGGGGCACGCCACCATTGCAAGGTCATAGAAGGCGAGTGATGTCCGAAGGAATGGTACGATGTGTGTCGAAGCTCTGTCTCTGCGAAAAAAAAACTGCAGAGGTGGTACCAGGTGACCGTGACGTATACACATATCTTGTGTTCAAGAAAAACATGATGTGCCTACTGAGCACCGCTGAAGCGCATATTTGTGAAGAAAAACATAACATTTCAACGTGCACTTCCGCGGGAAACGAGGCAAAAATAAGGACAATAGGGTACATTCGAGAACGCGCAAATAGCCGAGAGACATTTAGGTGGGCGTCGCAATATCCCCCATCAACTCGGCGATGACGCACACGCTACAAATAGACGTACGGGCTGCATTACTGCTTGTCGATTACCCGTCACACAAATACCCGTCGCAAAACATCTTGTTTTGCTACTTACAGTTAGAAACAGTGTGCTATCGCCAACGTCCCGACAAAGGCTACTTACGCCCTCTGCTGCCGTGTTGGCCTACTCTTCACTGTCGAACATAAATATCTGACCTCGTGGTGTCGTCACACAATGTATATATATATATATATAGATATATACTCGTGGGTTAGTGACTGCACATAAAATACATGGTACGGACTTCTCGTGCCATACTCCAATACTACTCCTTGGTGAAATCCCAATGCCACCGTAGAGGAGCATGAAACCTGCTACACAACCGGGGAGATAAAAAAAAAACAAAGCTTGAACAAAGTGTCCACTACGCCAGTGGGCACGCCATCTCATGAGCGGCGATTTTGTCGCTCTCTGAATCCAAAGCTCGAACAACGTGTCCACTGCGCTGCTGTACTGTCTATACACCAAAGCTCGTGAATGGCGATGCCGCCGCCCTTTTGTAAACACCGATAGACCCTGCGCACATTAAGCTACACGGCCGTTCACCGCTCCCTCCGGGTGAAAGTCAGGTCGACGCTCGCCGGGCCGGTTGTGAACGTCTGGAACTCCTCGGGAGGATCGTCCTGGCGAATGCATATCACACGAGAGGGGGGAACACGCGAATGCAGGAGTGGTCGTGAAAAGGCCGCCTCACTCGTATCCAAGCTTCTGGCAAATCATTTTTTGACATTTTTCGGCCGGACGGCGCTGATCTCTTCAGATTTTTAATACGTAGGACCTCCGGTTTCCCCCGGCCCAAAAGGTTTAATAAGGCATGCCCATGACAGGGGGGTGTACTCATGTCATGCATGGCCGTAGTCGTGTGGCCATAGACCCTCGCATCCCTACAACGCCGGGACGGAGCACGTCGGGTCTTTAACGGCCAGACAGGCATCACTTGCACCAAGAGCGCGAAGCGAAACGTGAGGTGTTCGGCGAGGCGCATGAAGGGTGGGCTGCATCCTACTGAGAATCGCTTGTAAGGTGGGATTTTGGAGGGGGGGGGGGGGTGCTTACTTTGTGGTTCGATCACCCGTTGCGGGTGGTGGAAAAGCTTTACGTTAGTGGAGAAGGGGTCATTGAGGGTGCTAATGGTTGCTCAAAGGATGGGGCACTCGTTAGGCACCACGAAGGCCGCAACTGTACCCCCAGGGATAACAACTCACGGCGACACCGAAACCATTAGCGTGTACAACAGCGGCTACACAAACGCTACGACTGCAGGACGATCCGTTCAGGCCCTTAAACTACCGGCAACTGCTTGCGGTCGGGATGCGCTGTACGGGACGGGAGGAAACTCAGGCCGCATGATACCCATCTGTTTTTGAGGGTGACTATATGCGGTATTCATAGCTCTCTTACGTACCTGCCCAGGCGCGAGCGCCATGTCGAAACGGGCGCAGATGGCGGCGATGATGATAGCCGCTTCGGCTTTTGCCATGTCCTGCACACGCAACGATACACGAACCAAACACGGAGAGGCGAAGAAAATGTAAGGATAGACAGGTAGGTCGCCATTAACCACGGCTTATCACAGAGCGTTATTCATCTTACTGTGCGTTGCGGTTCACGGGGCGGTTCGGTGCAGTGCGGTTTCACGGAACCAACCGCACCGTATAATTTCGGCTTCAACAAAACCGCACCGGACCGGACCGCACCGTAGAATTATCAAAACTAGGAATCCACACCGCACCGTACGATCCTATAACTCAAGATTCACATCGAACCCCATCCTTGGCCTGAGGCCTTCAAAATCAAGTAAATATGTCAAGTCGGGTACGGTGCGGTGCGGTTCGGTGCGGTTTTTACCAGTTTTCACCGAACCGCACCGCACCGAAATGAAAATCAGACACTAAAATCCGCACCGTACGATTTTATCAAAAACGAAAACTCGCACCGCACCGCACCGCACCGGAGGATTCTACAAGTACATAAAACCCAAGCGCGGTTCGGTTCGGTGCTACACCGTGAAAAGCCTCGTCATCGACAGCAGTATACGTGTACCATCCCGTTTGAACGTGTTCCTCAACCGCCACTCTCTTCAAGGGGGGAAAATATGGAACCGTTTGAGTATTCTTATCAACAACCAAACGATTATTTCCGGTATGAGCTGTACCATCGAATGTGGACCGTGTGAACCCTATAAAAAACAAGGTACCCGTCTGGCCGTAAACATAACGGAGGGCTTAAGCTTTAACTTTACCCATCCGCCGGAGGATTTAAAAAAAAAAAAAAAACGTAAAGGACTTTTTCATGTATGCCGTGAAGGTGGTGAACTCCACCGGTATACGCCAGCCATTTATCACCTGTCCAGGGCACACCCTCGGACCGGCACCGAACGCGAGGTAGGCTTCTTCGACGTGACGGACATCGCCCTCGCGTTTTTCCGCCCCTTTGCCCAGCAACGCCTCCTCGCGCTCTGCCTCAATCCACCTGTGGCAACCAGCGAAAGACGGAACCCGAGTAAATTTTGTAAAGACCAGGAGCGTCCGGGAAGGAAAAAAACAAAAACGCTTTTCTTTTACATATTTAGCCTACGATAGGGGCTGTGGTTTGGCTGGCTACAAGTCGCCGAGTGTTTATTCGTTATCTATATGGCAGGTATTACTGTTAGCTGTGTGCCGAACTTTCTCGGAGCTCTGCGTTTTTTTGGTATCTGGCTGATGCTTTTGTGGCGCGCAATTCGTTTCTATATTGAGAAAAGCCGAAAGTCAGGTAGTTGGTTTACTTCGCCAGCCAACTAAAAGCTACGAGTAACCGTCAAGGCCAGCCAAGGCACGCCTTACTCACAGCGATGAGCGGGAAAACGGCGCGCGGAACCAGTGGCAATCTAGATAAAAGGATTGGCTTGAGCCGCACGCACCGTTGCTAGTGTTCTCACATTAACTCAGTCGCCAAAAATCGAGTCCGTGTGACAGGCTCCACTTCACTAACTCTGGAGGTGAGAAAAATACTCCATGTAAAAAACAAAACAAAACAAAACAAAACTCTATTCCGCATATACGACATACCAGGTACGTATAGCTGAAGAAAAATCGTGCACAAACCTCGAATGAGAAAATGAAAGTGAAATCAGCGTGCGTATCATACGTATCAGATAACATACCTGGTACATGTTACAAGGTTCACTACATGAACGCTGCCTTAACTCCTGGGGAACCCCTTTGTAAGGGATATAATGGACCCCTTTTGAAAGATATAAGGGACCCATTTTAAGGCATACAAGGGACCCCTTTTAAGACCTAGTTTAAGGGATATATAAGGGACCCCTTTTAAGGCATATATAATGGACCCCTTTTAAGGGATATAAGGGACCCATTTTAAGGAGTATAAGGGACCCCTTTTAAGGGATATAAGGGACTCTTTGAAAGGGATATAAGGGACCCCATTTAAGGCATACAAGGGATCCCTTTGAAGGGAGATAAGGCGCCCCTTTCAAGGAATACAAGGGATCCCTTTTAAGGGATATTAGGGAACCCTTTTAAGGGATATTAGGGAACCCTTTTAAGGGATATCAGGGACCCCTTTTAAGGGATATAAGGATCCTCTTTTAAGGCATAAGAGACCCAGTTTAAGGGATATAAGGAACCCCTTTTAAGGCGTATATAAGAGATAGCGACCAAAAACACAATGACACATTTAGTCGTCTACGAGCAGCGTGAGGTCTCAGTAGTACGGGTAGGATCATGTGCGCGCTTCGCCGTACGACCGGCTCCTTTTATTGCAATCATTGTAACTATGTAATCGGACACCAATGTGTATATCATCCCCCAATCAGATCGTGATCAAGCCGTGGCCGTACAGCTGTAATTGTCACTTTCGTATCGCCATTTTTTTTGGCCCTGAAGCCCCTAGAGTGTTAAAAGCACTGCTACACGTGCTTCTGCTACATATACCTTTGTGACGGCCCAGAAACGTAACCTTTATCAATGCCCACCCACGAACGGTACTATTAATACTGTACGAGTGCAAAAATATGTGACAGATGTCAGTACGCTACCGTACAGAAGAAAGTGTGGGCCTCCTGAGCTCCATCAGCTCCAACAACATGTAGAAAATACGTCAAAGCGTAAACAACCATAGTTTGGTGCATGCTGAGCCAATCAGCTCCATATCGGTCGCCCCGGTGGGCTAGCAGGTAACCACGAAGCCTGTTAGCGTCAAGAAAGCGAGTTCAAGCCCCGCCCAGTGCATGCTCATAGGCACTTTTTCTCGCAAAAAAAAATATCTTGACTAGCAGAAAGCGCGAGAGCTTGAGTTGGCAAAATTCGATGAAAATCGACGAGCGTTGGGAAGGCTGAACCCTCTGCGCGATAAAAATCAAGGCAAGAACCGTAGTGGGGGAGGAGGGAGAGGAGCCTACTTTGTGACCCCGGATCTGAGTTACGACTAGGGAGGGAGAGACGGAAGTGCGAAGATAATAAATGGGATGGAAAAAAAAACAAACAAACAAAAAAAGGCGTGTAGATACTCTTGTCACAAAGCGTCAATATCGAACAGTAGCCCTAGGCTCGGAAGCTCGTAAAACCTCGGGCATCACTCGCTGTCACCCCACACGCGAGCCAGACCCCCCCCCCCCCCCCGCCATCCAAGCGGGTGCCGGGTAGCCTGGGATTCAGGGAATACCGAGAAACCAAACAGAGAGCAGTTGGCAGTCAACACTATGGGCGGCCAAGCAACAAGAAAGTTACCTCTCGGGCACGAAGTCTGCCGCCCTCGTGAACGCCTCCTCCGAAACGCTGGCCATCCGAATGAGCACGCTGAACGACGTACCCACCGGGTACACCGATCCGTCCTGCACCTTGTAGTCGTCCTACCAACGATAACGTGGAACATGCGCGATACAGTCACGCATAGCAGTAGCAGCGTCAGGTCACACGCTGCGTATGTACCAGTACTGGTATGTGTTACAAGGGCTTGCCTACGATGTCCCCTCCGCCGATTGCTTGTGGGTGGTTACAGGGCGATTTCAGCGCTGAGGTGGTGTCCGAGGCAGAAGGGCATAACGTATCGTGGCGATTGTTCCGGGGCAATGGCACGCGATACAGTCGAGAAAAAAAACTGGAAAAAAAAAAACTGAACAGCAGGTGGAAGACAAAAACAGGACAATTGCTGGCGGGACCGGTACTGGTCGGCGATTGCTCCAAGACTGCCGGATTCCGAACACCAGGCCACGTCCCCCCCCCCCATGGCCACACCGGAAATTATATCAACTCTTTGAAGCTGTCCTCCATATGCAAGTCCGCGTCACAAGTGGTTCTTAGTAGGATGAAGATCACCCCCCATGCGGCTCGTCGAACACCTCACGGCACTTCGCGCTTGGTGCTATAAGTAGCAATGTCTGCCTGGTCGGTGAAAACCCGACATGCTCCATGCCGACATTATAGGGATGCGAGGGTCTATGGTCATAAAACTACACGGCCATGCATGAATATCCAGTACACCCCCACCCACCCCCCCCACCCCATCCTCGAGAGGGCGGGTTACCCGTGGTGGCATCTGGCGTTCAAGAAAGACAGACAGACGTAAGGGCGGCAACGAGTGCCCCACGTGCTATGTACCGTGCCCAGCAATCAGGCGTGTGGTTCAGCTCTGCTGTGTTAGGACTGAGCCAGCGCTCACCGCGAGGGAAACTGACCTTCCCGTGGAATAACAAATACGGCGCCACGCTTCTGAGTCTGAGCACCTCCCTGAACACCGCGGAGCAGAACACCAGTTGAGATAGCTGCTCGCTTGTGGACACCATGCCGTTGCTTCCGGGTTCGGCAGGACGCGGGTTCGAAGCACAATGAAGGCCAAGGTCAGCGGAGGGGCACAAATAGGGGGAAATTGTGCGCGGGGGGGGGGGGGGGGGGGGGGGGGGGGG